>SJXQ01006365.1:0-94972 GCA_006408695.1 Aepyceros melampus | reverse complement strand
TCCATAGTTCATCAGGCACTCTATCTATCAGATCTAGACCCTTAAATCTATTTCTCACTTCCACTGTATAATCACAAGGGATTTGATTTAGGTCATACCTGAATGGTCTAGTGGTGTTGCCCACTTTCTTCAATTTAAGTCTGAATTTGGCAATCAGGAGTTCATGATCTGAGCCACAGTCAGCTCCCGGTCTTGTCTTTGTTGACTGTATAGCAGCTTCCTCAGCTATGGGCAATTCCTGGAAGGGCCGCTGTGAAGCATGCACAGACTACACTGCCTGGAGGTGGTGGGAGCCAGTGGTTTGGTCTCGCGGGACTCAGCACCAAGTGACACTGCACAGCCTCCGTGGCTGAATGACATTTACTAGCTCCACACAAGGGTCAGATATATTTTCATTTGGGACTCCAGGCAGAAATAGTCTCTTTGGCCAGAAACCCTTTAAAATATTCCTCGTAACCAACAACAAAGGAGAACAAAGTGGTCAGGTGGAAGAATGCTAATTGTGCCTGGAGAAGGCAGTTACTCGAAAGAAGAAACAAGATCATTTCAGTGAGAGGAACAGCAGGTGTTACACGGTCACTTTCAGGGTTAAGAAGCAAAGACCCACCTGTGTAGGGCCTGGAAGAAAGATTAAAATATGGTAGACAAAGTCTTGACACAACAGCTAGACGCAAACAAAAGATCTCAGAGACCAGAATGGGTTCCCTTATCCAGACTGCTTCATGGCGTTCACTTGTATCTTATCTTGGTGAGTGACAACTGGGACAATGTTATGATGTAATCTTTTCAGTACAATTGCATCTCCTTAAATCTTCCTAAGCTCCTATTCTGTTCAGTTCAGTTGCTCAGTGGTGTCCAACTTCTTGAGACCCCATGAATTGCAGCACGCCAGGCCTCCCTGTCCATAACCAACTCCCGGAGTTCAATCAAACTCAACCTCCATCAAGTCCATGATGCCATCCAGCTATCTCATCCTCTGTCGTCCCCTTCTCCTCCTGCCCACAATCCCTCCCAGCATCAGTCTTTTCCAATGAGTTAACTCTTCGCATGAGGTGGCCAAAGTACTGGAGTTTCAGCTTTAGCATCATTCCTTCCAAAGAATACCCAGGGCTGATCTCCTTCAGAATGGACTGGTTGGATCTCCTTGCAGTCCAAGGGACTCTCAAGAGTCTTCCCAACACCACAGCTCAAAAGCATCAATTCTTCAGTGCTCAGCTTTCTTCACAGTCCAACTCACATCCATACATGATCCCTGGAAAAACCATAGCCTTGACTAGACAGAACTTTGTTGGCAAAGTAATGTCTCTACTTTTCAATATGCTATCTAGGTTGGTCATAACTTTCCTTCCAAGGAGTGAACTCCTATTGGGCTGGCCCCCAAATTTTTTGGGGTTTATCATGACATCTTATGGGAAAAACTTGAACTTTTCGCCAACCCAGTATAATAGGGTCAGAAAGGAGGGTGTTTTATGTTCGGTCTCAAGTTTCTGTCTAGCAACCTTTCCTCAGATCCTGTTCCCCTTCCATCTTCAGCTCCACTTACATTCAAATATGAACAAAGAATATGGGATCACCCCACATCCAAGGTAATGCTCCAACACCAGTGGAAAATAAATGAATGTAGTGAAAGGAACAAATGAGAAACACAGACATGTTCTAGTAAGTCTACTTGTATGGAGCGCAGGCCCAGTGCCATCCTCCGGAGGCCGCAGTGCAGCACTCTTGGCCTCCCACCCTCTTAGCAGGCAGCTGGTTACCAGCAGACCACTAGTGCTGCCCAGCTATTGGGAAGCACTGCAGTGGGCCCTCCCCCAAGGGAGCAACTCTCAGTGAGTGGCCATTAGTGGGCCTGCTTGGCCATTGGTTGACGCTGCAATGGGCCCATCCCTCAAGTGAGCAACCGTCAATAAGTGACCATTAGAAGTCCCATTCAGCCAAGGTCGGTGGAGCAATGGTTCAGGCAGAGAGTGAGGTAAGAGGTGAGTCCCAGCCTTCTTCCCAGGGCCCTCCAACTCATCCAGCCTCCGTCCAGTGGGTGATCTGGGGGCCCAGCGGACAGACGGGAGGCTGTGTCCTGCAGGGATACGGAGCTTTCAGTGTCCACCCACTGGCCTGGCCCAGGCCTTGAGGTGGTGGTGACCCTTGCCCTCCCCTCTATGACCTAAGAGCAGTGGCCATCTTCCCGGGATGCTGTCTCAGGACTTGCCCCTGCTGTATGAGGAGCCTGAGAGCCAGCTGGGTCCTGGGCACCCAGCTCCCTCAGTGACGACAGCTGGACAGGGTCCGGGGACCTGGCCCTGAGGGAGCCGCTAGCTGAGCTCTGCCTCCTCTCAGCCAGGACCACAACCTCAGAGGGAGAGTCGTGCCTCCTCACCTGGGCCTGTTTTGCCAGAACAGAGAGTAACACTTGTTAGATAGAGATTTACAGGAACACGTTCCCTGACCAGCCCTGACCTCCAGAACAAAGACTCTGACACCAAGATGTTTACAGCTCCCCTCACGCCTTCCTCCCCTTTCTTAGCAAGGGCTTAGCTGAGAGCTTTCCAGGAGTTTGGGGGTTTTAAGGCCTGTGCCAGTCCTCTCCTTGCAGAAGAACTTTCTCTGCTCCAAACTCCAACGTGTTGGTATTGTTTGGCCTCATCGTGGGTCAGGCATACATACTTGCCTTTCAGTAAGACAAGGAACAAGAGAGAAATACAAATACATTCTAAGAAGTATCCTTACAGGAGGAATTAAGGATGCCGTGGTTGAGGAAATTCATGGAACAAACGAGTGCTTTTGGAAATTAAAAATGTTCATTAAATTTTAGAAACTGTTATAAAAGAAATGGAAAACAAAGCTGAGGAATCTCCTAGAGAGTAGAACAAAATGGCTAAGTCTAGGGTAGAGATTTTATACAGAGTAACAAGGATTTAAAATCACTGATGTACACAGAGGCAGAAAGAGCTAACTAGAGAGACCCAAGATTGGTGGGCAGTTTGGAGATTCTGGAAAAGGTAGAGAAACTGGAAATACTAGAGAAAGCTTGTGATTACCCAGCTGTGTGAATTTGCACAAATAATCTAAGCTGTAATTTCTCATCAGCAAAATGAAGACAATAGATTATTTATTAAAAAGGTGAAATTATGTCAAACAAGAAGCAGTGGCACCTGCCTTCTAGTAAATGTTCTCCAAATATTAACAATTAATATGACCTGAGTCCATTTCTCTTTGGAAAACAAGCTCTTAGAATGAAAAATCCTAAAAAACATAGAATTCTTTTTCAGAAAGCCCACATTTTATGATGAGCCTGCAGTTAGCCTTCAGGCTGCTGCTTATGCTATGAGTTAAAAAAAATCTATTTAGAAGCTCATTTAACTTTGTACTGTTTCTCCCTCTTCTTCTAAGGCACCGAGAAACTGTGGATAAAATGAAGACCTCAGTTTCTAACACTCAAGCTAATTCTATCCCACAAACATGTGAAATTCTAGCTGTTACAAGATGATTTTAGGATTACTTGTTCTTGAAGGTTAAAATAGTGATAACCCAGACTCAGGTTCAAACCAACAGCAGCCTCCACAGTCACACTTCTTGTGAGGAAGCCAGGCCTGATGGGGTGAAATTCTCTTCACTCAAGGTGATGTTTCCCCAGGAGCCTCACCTGTAATGCCAGTGACAGGGGTACAGAAGCTGTTCCAGATGGGGTGAGTTTCTTCTTTTTTGCTTCCTTCCTCAGGGATGTTCATTCTCCCTGCCTCTGGTTGGCCTGGTATGATTTTATGATTAAGACAGGGTTTCCTGTTGTTAGGCACTGTGGGTAAGCTCACCATAAGCCTGAGTTGAACCAACAACGTTATGTTCTCTGTAGATCTTGAAATGGGTCTCTGTGAGACCTTGTGGTTTCAAGTGCTAGAAGTGTTAGCTGGTTGGGAAGATGGATGAATTGGGGGATGTGGCTATAATTAACAGCCCTTCTCAAAAAAAAAAATAATTGCTCATATACCTGGGAAATCTGGGAGACAGTTGACTTTGGGTACAGTTGAATAACAGGACTTACATGACTAGAGGTTTCTCTTGGTTTCTTTTCTCTGTTTCTGTTCATGCTAGTATTTTGGCCTCTTTCTTTAGTAGTGTAGAGAGATTTTTTCTCCACGTAATTTTGGAAGATGGCTAGTTAATCAGCCTTAAATTTAAAATCTCCTATAATTGTGACTCCAAAGGCGAAGAAGAAATTCACCTTATTTGAAATGGCACAGCAGTCCATGGAGGACTGACCCATCAGGGTCTTGGACTTGTCTCTGAATGAATCATGGTTACTAGAGGTGTTGAGGCCCCGACTGGCCTGACAGGTCCTTTGCTCACACTGTGACAGAGCCCTGTGATGGTGGTGGTGGGGAGATATTTCTCAAGGAAGATGGGGTGTACTGTTGTCTCAAGCTTAGCCTCATTTTTCACATGGTGAGGAAGAAAAGAGGAGGTAGATCTGCCTTGGTTTTGGTTGCATCCTTGATTTGATAACCTTACTTGTTAGAGTCCAAGCTCATACTAGGGCTTCCCTTGTAGCTCAGTTGGTAAAGAATCTGCCTGCAGTGCAGGAGACCTGGGTTCGACCCCTGGGTTGGGAAGATCCCCTGGAGAAGGAAATGGCTACCCACTCCAGTATTCTTGCCTTGAAAATCTCATGGACAGAGGAGCCTGGTGGGCTGCAGTCCATGGGGTTGCAAAGAGTCGGGCACGACTGAGCGACTAACACTTAAGCTCATACTGCTCACCCCACGACAGGCTGCTGCTGCTGCTATGTCACTTCAGTTGAGTAAATTGAAAAAATTAGTTGTTGAGGCAAGGAATAACGACTTTATTCAGAAAACCAGCAAACCAAGAAGATGGTGGACTAGTATCCCAGTGAACCATCTTGCCTGGGTTTGATGCTAGTTTCTTTTATAAAGAAGGGGGTGAGGAGGTAAAATAAAAAAGATGTTGCTGCTGCTACTGCTAAGTCACTTCAGTCGTGTCCGACTCTGCGACCCCATAGACAGCAGCCCGCCAGGTTCCCCCGTCGTTGGGATTCTCCAGGCAAGAACACTGGAGTGGGTTGCCATTTCCTTCTCCAATGCATGAAAGTGAAAAGTGAAAAGTGAAGTCGCTCAGTTGTGTCCGACTCTTAGCGACTCCATGGACTGCAGCCTACCAGGCTCCTCCATCCATGGGATTTTCCAGGCAAGAGTACTGGAGTAGATTGCCATTGCCTTCTCCAAAAAAAAAGAAAGAAAGAAAGAAAAGAAAGACGCTAAGTTATTGCAGATAGTTCCTGGTTCCAGCCAGACTCTGGAGTGGATATGTTTTCTTCTTTCCTGCAGCCATTCACAGGTAGGCCTGGTCAGGATGTTTCCTGTGAACTAAACAAAGGTATTTTAGCTTAACTCAGGCCTGGGAGGCAGGATCTCAGGAAATGGACCATTATGTATACTCTAAGCTATAGGCAACATCCCTTTAGTGATTAATTTGTAGCAAAAGCAATAGAATACAAAGGTTAAGGAAAAACAGAGCCAGTATGAAGTCAGTTTTCTTCTTCTCTGTTATATATTCAATCTTAGCTCCTCAAAACTGTGATGAATATTCTGTCAACGTGAATTGGTTTTTAAGTTAGCACTTGGCAAGTATATTTGACAATTTTCAATCATTCATATACACATACAATATTAAGAGAATTCATTATGAATAATGCTTTTGACTGAGTTCCTGTCCCTCTTTCGGCAACCTTTATCTAGTACCCATTACAGGCTATATATAGAAAAAAGAGGCAAAGCCTTTACTCTCAAGTTTATAAGGTAATGAAAGAGAAAGACAGATCTACACACACTGGCAAGCATAATTTGAAATTGTTTTATATGTTATTGGATTTTATAACAGAAGTAGACATCTGGGTTATATTGACATATCAGAGAAACTTTCTTACAAGAAGCTGTATTTAGGTGGAGTCTTTAATGATGAATAGGAATTAACCAGTTAAAAATATAGGGATGACTTTCCTGAGAGAAGAAACAGCATGTGTGAAGGGTTCAAACTTGGGGGGGGGACACTAAAGCAAATTTATTGTATCAGAATGGAGTGAGAGGCGTAAAATGTGAGACAAAAGATGAAGTGGGAGATCCTACCTGACCTTGCCGGCTGGACTGAGATGTTAAAATGTTTACTTTGCATGCAGGAAACAAATCAAAGCAGTGATACATTTTTATTTATGTTGACAAAAATCATTGTGATTCGTTCATTCATTTGTTTATTTAGACTATAGATTATGGAACCACACTGCTTGGACTTGAAGTCTAATTCTGCCACTTACTACTTGTTGAGGACAGGTTACCTCAACTCTTTGTACCTCAGTTTCCTCATCTGTAATATAGGCATAGCAATAGTAACTAACTCATAGATGTGTGAATTAAATGAGTTAGATATATGTAAAGGTGAGAAAAGTACTTGGAGCATGTCATTGTCTTAAGTGCTTGCTACTAATTACTATTTTTATTAAATATATATGTATAAGTGATTCCTAGGGTGCCAAATGACAACCCACTTCAGTATTCCTGCCTGGGAAATCTCATAAACAGAGGAGGCTGGTGGGTTATAGTCCATGGGGCGCAGAGTCAGACACGACTGAGTGACTGAGCATGCAATGCCTAGGTGCCAGGCGCTGAGGAGGTGTGAAATGGACTTTGTAAAGAATGAGAGTGTTTTCTCACTAGAGCATTTATAGTAAGGTTGTCAGTGTCGGCTGTCGTTTTGAGCTGAATGGTCATGGTTTATAGGGCTACTGGTCTGCTTACATCTTCACAATCACCTAGGCTATTGCCAATGGATTTCAGAATTAGACAGACTTAGATTTTGTCTCTGACTTTGCCTCTTACTAACCAAAGGCCTCCATTCAATAAATCTGTTTCCTTATCTATAAAATGAGACATCAAAAACACCCACCTCATAGTGTCATTATAAAGAATAAACAAAATTACATATGTCTGTATTTCTGTATGTACGTGTCTGTATACACATGTGTGTGAAGTTTTTAGCTATCTATTACATACTTTCTAAATAATACTTATTATTAATCCTCAATTAAGAGATGGTCATAGTAGTATATTTTTTTCAATGCAAGCCTCTTGTGCTTAATTTATATATCTTTCTGATACATACCCTGAATTATTGAGAAATTAGATTCATTTTTAGCTGCTTAAAATATACCCCAAAGAGGAGGAATGCAAACAACTTTTATTGTAGATATTTTTAGGTAAGAGAGTAGAAAAAGCTGAATAGAATTGAAGATAGATTTATATATTTACTAAAAATGCTTATAAAAATTTAAACCATTGATGGTAAAATATGTTTATAAATTATTTGTATGTTAGAAATAATTATGATGAAGAAGAAAATAAAATAGTAACATAGGGAATTCCCTAGCAGTCCGGTGGTTAGGACTCTAGCTGTCACTGCCAAGGGCCTGGGTTAAATCCCTGGTCAGGGAACCTAAGATCTCAAAGTGTTGAGGCCAAAATAATAAATAAATAAAATAGTGACATACACTCAAAATATTTTCTTACCTGGCAAAAATGTAACATTTTTTAAAACTCGTATGGGTGGCTTTAAATTTTATCCTCCTCTTCCGTTATTTATAAGGAAACACACATTGATGGATTTTACAAAACCCAAATGTTTGTTCTTTAAAAGGGAAAGTCTGATTTGAATATCTGTATCTGTCATTTTCAAACCTGTCTTTCAATCTGCCCTTCTAATTTCTATTTGTCTTGTCTCTTAACTAAACGTACTATACATTTGCTACAGACAGATGGATTTAATTTTTATTATGATCTAACACAAATGGAAAGTGAAATATGAAAAGGATATTTCCATTTATACAGCAATAAGTTGACATTAAACCTAGCTTTATGATGTTTAACTTTGAGATATCCTGCTGCCAAAACACAATTGATTATTAGAATTGAAATTAAAACCACTAATGGGATGCTTCAGTCTATAAATCAGGGTTGAGGATTATGGAGCTAAGGTCATTTTCTTTATTGCTTTTTGTTGGAAGGAAAAGTAGGTAAACAAACTTAAATGAGTCTGTGGGCCTGGGTGCCCTGCAGGGATACACAGAGAAGACAAGGTAAGAACTCTGGGATTGGCAAGCCTTAAAGTGGGTAGCTAGAATACAACCACTCAAGAGTCAGACTAGGAACAAGTGCCTGCAAGTGAACTAACTATAGGACAGAGACAAGAACAACCTTGGAGAAAAAGAAGATTATAGAGAGGATAAGTGAATTATAAGGTGAAACTCCCAACAAATACATGCAATTTCTCGCATTCTACAAGCCAGAACATAATCTTTATTCCTTCCTTGTCAACATGTTCTACTGAGGGTTTTTTCCTCAGTGTTAAAAACTGGAAGAATAAAGTTTCGCTTGGTAAAAAATTTCCTTATAGCCAGTGCTTCTAACACACATACCTCTCTTGCATTTCAGGCTCCAATGATTCTCCTAAAAATAGAAACATGTAAACGAGATATTTGGCATGAAACATTTAAAAGAAGGATATACTGCGTCTCTTAAACAAAAGATTGATTCCATCTTGCAGAGAACAAATGCTTTGTTATTAAATTTAGTTCCTTTTTCACCTCTACACTTTCTTCTAGACCATTGGAATTTCCTTTCTCCGATTTCTCTCTTGTTTTTCCTGTGTTTTTGCTCACTTATTCCTCCCCCCTACCCCCACCTTTTTTGGTTTATTTTCACTGTCTAGTGAAACTAGGCTAGAGTCTAGTGGTTCCCTGAACTTAAGCTTTCTTTCATGATCGAGAAACTGAAGAAAACTTAGGAGATGCTGACAGAAGATTATTTTTTGTTTTGCTAATGATAGACATCAGAAACAAGTTTAAAAATTGAGTAGATGTGTTATTGTTTAGTCACTAAGTCATGTCTGCCTCTTTGTGACCCCATGGACTGCAGCATGCGATGGTTCCCCGTCCTTCACTATCTCCAGGAGTCTGCTTTGAATAGATTCAGATTTATACAAGATTTATTATGTTATACTTATTTCTCTTATTGCTTCTTAGAGCAGTGAAAAATTTCTTACCTACTGACCCCAATCAGGAGACTTGCTTCGCAGATAGGGCGTCCCGGGTAGCTCAGACAGTAAACAATCTGCCTGCAATGCAGGAGACCTAGGATTGGTCATACTGCTCCAATCTGAAAGAGTTAGTCTAAAGGACCTACAGCTTCAGGTTATGAACAGAGATCGTGCTCTGTGTCCTTTGTCCTATGATTGCAAAAAAATTAACATTAAAAAATTCTTAAAAAAAAAAATTCTTAAGGGAGGTGGGAAGGGGTTCAAGATGTGGAACGCATGTACACCATGCGTGAATGTATGGCAAAACCAGTACAATATTGTAAAGTAATTAGCTTCCAATTAAAATGAATAAATTTATATTAAAAAAATAAAAAATTCTTAATATTGTGTTTACTTTTTTGTTAAAGGCAAAAGTAGTAGTCTTTAGTAACTCTTCATCATGTTTAGGATGAAGGCTCCACTTTTAAGATAATTTGTGTTTTGTCATCTGGTTCCCATCTACTACTATAGCCTCTTCTTCCAACCACTTAATAGCCCTCCCCATGTGGATCTCCATATACACCATCCAAGATCCAGTCCTACTGGATCACATGTTGCTGTTCAGTAGTGTCTCTGAGAGACTTTGATTTATTAATAAAAGGCCTAATTCAAGGACCAGATCCCAGAAGGAACCTTTCTAGGTACCTCCAGGTAGAGCTACTGGCTTTTTCCTCTGTGCTCTCATAAATATATCCTCTATATATATCCTCTGTAATATTGTGTGGCAATGTTTTATTTCTATTGTCTCTTCTATAAGAGCTTCTTGAAGATAGGAACTATATCCTTTAAGATTTTTCTTATGCAAATAATGTACATTGCAGGAAAGCTAAAGTATATTAAGCAAAAATAATCTACTCTAGGTTCAAAAATTATAATCTTTCTTTTAACATGATTAGAATCTTAGCAAGACCAGTTTGCCCTGGTTTGTAGAGGCAGAAGGAAGTAGCACAGAGATTTATTCTCACTGGCACGAGTCTGCTGTCTTCTGATCACCATCTACACCACTCGCACCCCTACCAGCCTGTAGAAGACAAATCACTCAGACAAGTGTTTTTGCTTGTTTAAAATAGCACTCCCCATCCCAAAATGTATCTGTGTATATATTTGAATAATGAATAAAAAATGCCTGGATGGATATATACACATCAAAATAAATAGTGCTTCTACCTATATATATATATATATATATTTATTTATTTATGTATTTATTGTGGCCCTCTTTCTATGTCAATAAATGTACTTTATCATTTTTAACAGCTGCTTCATTGGAATGCGTAGCTGTATCTTATTTGGATTTTTTAATGCTCTGGCACAATGTTTGGAATAACTATTATTTGAATAAAGGACAAAACATCTCTTCAGCACTTTGATCTAAGCCTGGTTTGAGAATCTAATGAGACTAGCAGTGACCTGACATGCAGCCTCCAATGAGAAAACAGGAAGGAAAACAAAAGGGAAGTGCTGGTGATGGAATGATGATTCATTTTGTTTTTTTTTTTGACTAATTCCCTCTTATCATAAAGAAAAAAGCAGTGGCTCGGAAAAAAAAAAGTGTGGTTTCACAAAACATCATCATCATTTCCTCACTAAAATGACAACATAGCAACATATGATTTTGGAAATTGATTTGGGTCCCAGGTGATACTCCCTTGACGCAGGATGCAACAGTTACTTTCATCAAAACATTACCTTCTCTGAGGTAGTAGGAATTCTGACATCATGTTATGAAATACAGTAATTGAGAAAATAATAAATTTATTTAAGAAATTCTCTAAATATATGTATTGAGCATTATGTGGCCAGTAAGAGGCATGCAATTGGGAAAGACCTACCCTCTGAGAATCCAAGATTGGTTAATGAGGTGATGGAGCTCCTGACAACACAAGGAAGGCAGAGAAAAACCCACTTTATCTCCAAGCATCTTCTCTAAAAGTTTTTCAACCTGTGTTTGCCCCTTGAACTACCTCCTCCCTCTGCCCCTCTCTCTCGAGTGCAGCTGACGGCCTGGTGGTTTGAGTAGGATGTAAAGGGCAGTTCCAAACCTTTGTCTATTAAACCAGGCCTGTTGTCACCTAGAGGGATCTCCCCAGTCTTTATCCTCTTCAGCCTTTGTGGATGAGCCATTTTCCAAAGAAGGAGAAGGAGCACATTGGCTCCCAGACCCTGATTTTGGGAATAGCTCTGATCACTCAACACTGTGCCTTCTCAGAAGTCAGTCTCCTTTCCCCTTTACTAGAAAGCACCAACTTTGGATGTTCGCTTTCTGTCTGTGACTCAACTGTAAAATCCCGATTAGTTTTGGTAATCCTGTTTCCTTGTCAGAGACTGATTTGGGGATGAGTGCATAATCTACTTCTAGCTAATGTGAAGTCAACTGCAGAGCTTCTGGAAAGGCTCTCTTCATTCTCAGAAGGGAATAAACAGGCTCTATTGTTTGGATGCCGTGGTATCTGGAGTGAGGCAAGGAATGGCAGAGACTACCTTGTGTGCCATGAAGGGGAGATTGAACCCAACGTACTGAGTGTAGCAGAATAGAGAAAAATGGGAAAAGAGGTTCCCTGATGAATTTGATAAGCCACAGAATTAACATAATCCTACAAGCACCGGTCTCTGGATGTCTGTTTTGCATGAGCTAATAAGTATTCTTTACTCTTTTCTGACCTTTTACCAACACTATTCCATCTCTGGAAAATAACTTACCTCTAGTGAAAATATATCTATGCTTCACATCTACTCCAAATTCCTGCAACATGCCACCAATTAAGCTAACTTCCTTCATCTCTGCATTGCTCTTAACTGCTCATAGCAGTTATTCTTCTCTGCTTTATTCTTATTTTATCAGTCTCCTCAAATAAACGTAAAACTTCTTTAAGGTAGAATGGAAATTGCCTTTGTTAAATGAATCATGGAATCACGTAGTTTTTATGTCAGCATTTCTCCTCCAGCCTTGGTCCTTTGCCTCTTAGGTAGCAGATGCTCTGTACAATTTGCCAAATTGGTCAGAAGTTAAATGGAAGGATTGGAGGACGTCCCTGGTGATCCACTGGTTAAAACTGTGCTTCTGACATGCCGAAGGGGCTTTAATGTCCGTCACTCCCTTCCTTGTCTTTTAGCCACCGCCATTTTGGACTCCTTTTCCGTTTTCTACCTACCTAACACTTCTATTGCAGGGGCACATGGCTTCAATCCCTGTTTGGGAAACTGAGATCCCACATGCCATGTAGGACAGCCAAGAGAAACAGAAAGGGTTGGATGAAATGATACTTCAGATTCTCCCTAACTCTGGGGACTAGAGTGATGAAGACCAAAGTGATGGATAGATATGTAGACATTTGGGCATTGAAAAGGAAAGACAGGAAGACCATAAATGTGGGCGGTAATGAAATGTGAATATTTAATTACTTTTTTTAGATGAGCATTATTAAAACTATTTTTGGATATCTTTACTCATGCTGTTTTCTTTCTGATGATTATCCAGGATAGCTCTTTGCAAATGCAGAAAGTCCCCTTGTTTGGCAAGAAAGTGCTGAAAATAGACTCTCCTAATACATGGCCAGTCATAAATCTTCATAGGCTGCCAGTGTTTGGGGTTTTATTGTGGTGTTATCTGCCGTTGTTTTAAACTGCGCACACTCCTGACGTGTTGGGCTTACAGTGGGATTTGCTTTGTCTGAGGGAAACACTCCAGTGGGCTATTTTTGAACTTAATTTGACATTTAAACTTGGAAATACTGTCTTTCCAAGATACTTATCCCTGGAGAAGCTTGCAATACAGATTTGAAAGTACATCAAGTCAAACTTTTAATCATTTGCTTACATGCTCTTTCATAGAGGATTTCTCTACTGTGGGCTTCTCTTTGTGTAGATTAAGTGATGGGAGCAAAATAAATATAAAATGAGGGGAAGGATACATGGTTCAAGGACTCAAATATCCCTTAAGTACTTACCTCACATTCTTATCTCTAAGGTGTATGAACTAGGGAAGGACACACAGACAAAACTCCCAGCGACCGTTTTGTTTTAGCGCAGCGATGCATCAAATGTCTGCTTGTTTTTCCATTCTGACCTCAATTAGTTCTGTTGGCTCATGTGAGAGATGGCAACTAGGTATACATTAGCTACTTGGAAGGTTCCACTGAAGAGATAACACAGAAGTGGGATGAGGAGGAGATAGTCGGAGGAGGATAAAGAAGGCTGCTGCCGGAGGGTGCCAAGGCAGGAGTAGGGGGGCTTCACCTGTTCCTTGATGTGCAGAGAAGTGGGAGACCTGGTCCAGCTGAAGCAGAGGTTCTGCCAAGTGCTTGTCAGAAGCAGGTGTGGCCCCCAAAATCCACAGACGGTCTTACAGCTGAGGCCACGCTGGTGGCCGACAGCAGGCAAGGGAGGCAGAAATGCCTTTGTGTAGAGTCGAATTACATTTTTGACTGGTGGCCATTTCTTCACAGTGAAAAGTAGCCACTAAACCAATCTGTTTTAACTTTTTTTCTTAAACACTGTGGTTCAATCCCTCTGTACCTCTACTCATGTCATTCTTTCTATCTGGAAACATCCTTCTTTCTCTTCCTGTCTCCTACCCTTTCCTCCAAAATCAGGAACACCTACCCAGCCCTTAAAAGTTTATTTTCCCTGAAGCCTTTCCTGGTCCCAACTCTCCTCTCCTTAGGTAGAATTTACTGTTCCATTTCTGAGCTGCTCCTCACTGTACATGGCAAACATGCACAATTCCTATAATACTTTACTGTGTTCATTTCGTATATCTTTCTCCTGCTACTGTTTCTGCCCTCTTGGGAGCAGGGACTGATTCCTGATCATCTTTGTATCCCTAGAGTTCGGGACAGAGCCTCTCTGTAGGGATCAGTGTATGTTAGCATGATGCATGAGTAGATGAAGCATGGTGGGTGGGGGAGGGCCTCAGGGAATCAGTTGGTAAGCGTTAATGGATTTGAAAGCTTTACTTAGTGTGCATTGGTGGTCATGGCCCTACAACTAATTCTTTAAAAACCATCACTCCTCTTGGGGTGTGGAGCCCTGCAATGATGAGCATCCCTTCCCTGCTCTGTTGAGGAATCCTGCTATTAGTGTACTAGCTGGGGTTATCTGCTTTTCCCCTAACTAAATCCCATGTGATCTCATAGAAGAAATGAATAATAGCTCATCCTCTGAAAATGTTGAAAATTTGCATCTAAATAAATTTATTCACTACCTTTCACCAAATATTTACCAGGTATCTATACTGTTCTGGGAACTATGCTAACCTGCATGAGGGGTAAAGAACTCTGTTATTTGCAAAGTCTGCACAAGTCATTGTTTTGCCTTTCAAGTTCATCTTGGGGCGTGGAGCCCTGCAATGACGAGCATCCCTTCCCTGCTCTGTTGAGGAATCCTGCTATTAGTGTACTAGCTGGGGTTATCTGCTCTTCCCCTAACTAAATCCCATGTGATCTCATAGAAGAAATGAATAATAGCTCATCCTCTGAAATGTTGAAAATTTGCATCTAAATAAATTCATTCACTACCTTTCACCAAATATTTACCAGGTATCTATACTGTTCTGGGAACTATGCTAACCTGCATGAGGGGTAAAGAACTCTGTTATTTGCAAAATCTGCACAAGTCATTGTTTTGCCTTTCAAGTTCGCCAAAGAAAAAACTCCAGAAAGAAATTCATAAGTGCAATACACATTTCAGTTTTTTCCCTTCTAGTGATTGATCATGAGTAGAGTTCAACAGGAAATCGCTGTTTGCTTGGGAAGGTATTTGGGTTAATAGAGAATATGGATTTTGGAGTCAAGCAGATCAGTCTTTGCACCCTTTCCCTTCACTTACAGCTTATGGTAATTCACTCAATATGTTTAAATGTCAGTTTCTTTATAAAAATGATAATTCCCATTATTGGTGGTTGTAATAAGAATTAAGTGAGATAATGCACATATGAATGTATCTAGGGAATAAGAAAAGCTATAACCAACTTAGACAGTATAAAAGCAGTATAAAAAGCAGAAACATTACTTTGCTGACACAGGTCCATCTAGTCAAGGCTATGGTTTTTCCAGTGGTCATGTATGGATGTGAGAGTTGGGCCATAAAGAAAGCTAAACGCTGAAGAATTGATGCTTTTGAACTGTGGTGTTAAGCGAAGACTCTTGAGAGTCTCTTGACTACAAGGAGATTAAACCAGTCAATCCTAAAGGAAATCAGCCCTGAATATTTGTTGAAAGGACTGGTGCTAAAGCTAAATCTCCAATACTTTTGGCTACCTGATACGAAGAACTGACTCATTGGAAAAGACCCTGATGCTGGGCAAGATTGAAGGTGGGAGGAGAAGGGGATCACAGAGGATGAGATGGTTGGATGAATCACTGACTCAATGGACAGGAGTTTGAGTAAGCTCTGGGAGTTGGTGATGGACAGGGAGGTCTGATGTGCTGCAGTTTAAGGGGTCACAAAGAGTTGGACATGACTGAGCTACTGACCTGAACTGAGGGAATAAGAGCATTCAGAAAATGGTAAGTATTATTCATATTATTATTCTTTCACATAGTCTAGAGTGTTAAGAGTAATTCCTTTCATCAGCCTCGTGAGATCTTTATCAGTGAAAAGCACTTGTGCATCCAGAGCGGACTCTATGCATTAACCTCTTCTGGAGAGATAGGGATTGCTTGTAATGTATTGTTTCAGAAGTACCTTGGTGGATAAGGAACCCCAAGGCTGCCATCCTTGGTACAATACAAGGATTTCTTCCTTGGAGTCTTGGGTTGACTTCAGACCCAGAATCTTCCTATGTGACTTTCTGAGGACTGGGTAGGTAGGCATATATGTTGGCTTAAAGGGAAGCACAAACCATAGAATTTTCACTATGGAGTCAAAAAAGCCAAAGTTTAAAACCCTTTCTTTGCCTCTTGTTAGCGAACTGATCTCGAGAAAGTGAAGCATCTCAAGAAAGTGTGATAGAGAGTATAACCCCCCTGCCCTGCCTCCCCAGTGATGTTCATGTCCTAATCCCTGGAATGTGTATGACAGATGTGATTAAGTTGGGGACCCTGAGATAGACAGTATTCTGAAATATTCATCTGGGCTCAATGTCATCCTCCAGGTTATTATAAGGAGGCCATGGGGGATAAGTCTGAAAAAAATGTGTCAATAGAACCAGATTGGGGGATGATGTGCTTTGCAAATGGAGGAAGGGCCATGAGCCAAAGGAGGCAGGCAGCTCTGGAAGTGGAAAGACCAGAAGGATCACAACTCTGCTGCCAGCGTTGCTGTGCCACAGTGGCTCACGCTCTACCCCTGGGTCCACTCTATTTCTTCACAGAACTTTTCACACCGGGGTGTCCTGGAACCCAAGTGAAGAAGCACTTTGAGTAGTAGAGTGGTATGAAAAGAAGGAAATGTTGCCATTTGCAGCCACACGGATGGACGTGGAAGGCATTATGCTAAGAGAAATTAGAGAAAGACAAGTACTGTATGATGTCACTTATATGTGGAACCTGAAAAATACAACAAACTAGTGAATAAAACAGAAAAGAAGCTGACTCACAGATATAGAGAAGAAACTAGTGGTTACCCCTGGGGAGAGGGAAGCGGGGAAAATACAGGGGTTGAGGATAAAAAAGGGTTATTATGAGATTATATGAAATCATGTGTGTGAATATTTTGAAGATTGTAAAGCACTGTAGAATTTAATGAATCTTTTGTTCAATTAAAAAAAGATGAGGCTAAAATCACCTTTGTCAAAAAGTCTCCCTCTAAGTCTGGTTTTACTGTTCAGAGGTAACACCCAGACCCAAAGGTTAGAGCTCATAGAAAACCCTCCAAAAGGATAGTTGTATTGATACTTAATATTCATATTGATGAATTAATGCAGAGCTCTCTTAATTGTTCAGAAGCAATACCTTAGAGGCGACCAATCTGGTATCTGCCCAGTTAGTTTTTTTCATTTGTTATCTTTCCTGTTTTATATTTTTGCTGGTTCCTTGTAATCACAGATTCAATAGATAGTGAAGAACAGCCAAAGACAGACAACAAGCACTCAAGAACTTTTCTGCACTGATATAAAGACTAGCTCTGGAAAAAAACAGTAAGAATGTAACAAAAGATAATACTCAGCTATCACTAAGGAAAATGCTGTTCACTAAAGAATCCTGCCTCTTTGCATTGTTTCCATTATTAGAAATGTGAATAAAATTCCACATAACAGCACATTAACAGTTGCATGGTAGGGAGATAGGAAACTTCATTATGCATTATGTATTTATTAACTAAAGGCTTGTACAAATGATTCCCAACCTGTTTGTTTTTGTTTTCCATATGTTACTCTCTGCTCTTTCTCCTGAATGCTATAATGGGATAGTTTTACTATTTGGATTAACTAGAATTTTGTTCTGAAAATTCTGATTCCCTTAAGTTGAAAAACTGCATATGGGAATAGCTGGGCTCAAAGGAAAACCAAGTGCACCATGGAACTGATGATGCATTTCAAGCTGAGAACATTTGTTAGGATTTTGGTGTCGTTTAAAATCACTTTGAAGGCTCTTCTCTTAATGAAGGGTTTCAGGGCACTCTTCTCGCCCTGTCACAGCCTGTGATGGAGGAAGCCTGCTTCGTCCTCTCCAAATCTGTAGATTCTCTTACTGCTCTGTCTGCTGCCTCTCTTTCCCTCGGTCTCTGCCTCCATCCCTCCACTCTCCTTCCAAGGGGCTTCTGGAGGGATGGTTCTCCTGGAGCTTGCACAAACCCGTCCTCAGGTAGGCGCAACTCGAGTATTTGTGCTTTCCTGTGGTTCTGGGACCGGAGTGGAGGCCCAGAAAAGCTGCTAACGTCTGACCAGTCTCATGGCACAGGACCTGCATCCCTGGGGAAGCCATCTCGACCCGTCCTCTGTGACTCCAGATCATACTGGATTGCAATACACGTCTGCAGTCACCTGGAGCCCGCCAGTCAAGCCACCAAGAGCCACCACCATATCCTGTTTAAACAGCTCTTCTTCTTCCAAGTAGAGCCCATTCCCTGGAGCCCCCACCTGGCATGGCGCTCAGCCCACCTTAGACACCAGATGACGTTCAGAGGTAATGCGCGTCGATGCGCCAGCTCTCTCCCTGAGCCCTACCCTCTTCGCCTTCCTGCTTCCCTCCTCATACAGCTCAGTCCATCCTTCATTATAATCAGTCTTTTTCTACACCCCTCATTCCTTGGCCTCTTTCCCCTCTATATTAGTTTTGTTTTCTTTTTTAAAAAATTTATTGTGGTATAGTTGATTTGCAATGGTGTGTTGGTTTCCGCTGTTCATCAAAGTGAATCAGTTATACCTAACATAGATAGTTACCTATGCTGCAATAACAAATTCTCACAGACTTCAGGACTCAGAACAACACCTATTTGGTATCACACATTTTTCAAGAGTCAGGAGTTCAATTAACCGCCACCCCACCACCACCCAGGCCAAGTCCTTTCCTGGGGTCTCAAAACCCTGCAACCAGCCAGGAATCGGCAGGGGCTGCCTTCGGAATCCTGTTCCAAACTCGTGCAGGGTTCACCTCTGGCTGCTACAGGACTCATGCAGTTTGAGCCCCTTCTTTAGAAGGCTTGCTGGTGAGCTCGGCCCCACTCAGAATAATCTCCTTTGATGAGCTCTAAGGATCTGATTCCAGTATTCCTGCCTGGTGAATCCCATGGACAGAGGAGCCTGGTGGGCTACAGTTCATGCGTTCACAAACAGTCAGACATGACTGAGTGACTAACACCCAGGTATCTGATTATCTTTTCATCTCTGCTACATAGCATAATGTAACTATCGCATCCACAGGCCCTGCTCACACCAGGGACCCAGAATCCTGGAGGATGTCTTTTATTCTGTCCACCACACTGTGGGACCATCCACCAAAACACCAGGCCCCAGACAGAGTTAACATTTCACCTGAACATGTATATTCATGTGGGTGAAAAACACACATATCCTGACTGATCTCACTTTATGTTCTTTTTTGTTGGAAATACAGTTGATTTACAATGCTGTGTTAATTTCTGCTGTACAGCAAAGTGATTCAGGTATGTATATCAGTTCAGTTCAGTTTACTTGCTAAATCGTGTCCAACTCTTTGCCACCCCATGGACTGCAGCACACTAGGCCTCCCTGTCCATCACCAATTTCCCAAGCTTGCTCAAGCTCATGTCCATCAAGTCTGTGATGCCATCCAACCATCTCATCTTCTGTTGTCCCCTTATCCTCCTGCCTTCAATTTTTCCCAACATCAGGGTATTTTCCAATGAGTCAGTTCTTCAAATCAAGTAGCCAAAGTATCGGAGCTTCAGCATCAGTCCTTCCAATGAATATTCAGGACTGATTTGCTTTAGGATTGACTTGTTTGATCTCCTGTAGTCCAAGGGACTCTCACGAGTCTTCTCCAACATCACAGTGTAAAATCATCAATTCTTCGACACTCAACTTCTTTATGGTCCAACTCTCACATCCATACATGACTACTGGGAAAACCATAGCTTTCACTAGATGGACATTTTCTTTTTAAATGAATTTATTGGCGTATAGATTTGCAATGGTTTCTGCTATATATATATATATATGCATTTAATATTCTTTTCCATTTTGGTTTATCACAAGATATTGAGTATAGTTCCCTGTGCTATACAGTAGGACCTTTTTGTTTATTTGTAATAGTTGCATCTGCTAACTCCCAATCTCAGTCCACTACTTTATATTCTGAACCACAAACTTAGCATTCACTTTGCTTGGACCCTTGGGGTCTTCAGCTCTCCTGTCAGTTTGTTCTCTTCCTCCTCTGGATAAAGACTCCCCTATAAGACTCTCCTACGCCTCCTGCCTGCTTTTTAAAGTGACCATTTGGGGGCTTCCCTGGTGGTGTAGTGGTAAAGAGTCTGCCTGCCAGTGCGTTTGATCCCTCATCTGGGAGGATCCCACATGCCGTGGAGCAACTCAGCCCATGCACCGCAACCATAGAGCCTGTGCCCAGAGCCTGGGAACACAACTACCAAGCCCCTGTGTCACAACTACTGAAGCCTGTGTGCCCTAGAGCCTGTGAGAAGCTGCCACAGTGAGAAGCCTGCACACTGCAACTGGGGCGTAGCCCTCACTCTCTGCACTGGAGAAAAGCCTGCAGAGCAATGAAGACCCAGCACAGTCAGACATAAATGAATAAAATTTAAAAATAATTAAAAAAAATAAAATGACCATTTGGAAGCCTGTGCCAGATGACTCCCCTGTGTCTGCATCCACACCCTCACCTTCCTGCCTGACTTTCCTGCTCGTTGTGTTGGGTGAGCCATCTCCACGCTGACCGTGGGCCAGACCTCTCCAATGGGTCCTGAACTCCCTCCCCTCAGCTGCCAGGGACACAGCTCCTGTGATTTTCTCCTTATCCTGCATCATTTTGTCTTCTTAGTGTAAGAACTGTTCCTCATTTCTCTTGTCTTAGAAGCATCCCTCTCATGACCCCGTGACAGCCTTGATCCTCTTCCTTAGGAGCTGGCTGGGCTGAATCTGTCTCATGGAGCTGTCTACACCTGCTCTTCTCCATTCTTTCTGGAATCTACTTCATTCGGGTGCGGCCTCCACCATTTGCTAGTCACAGCTCTTGCCAAAGTCATAAATGGCTCCCTCCACTTTTTTTTGCCAGACCCAGCAGTCATTTCTCAGTCTTCATCTCACTGAAGCGCTTCACAGTGCTGAGCGCATCCACCTTCTTGAAGCTCTTTACATGGTTTCTGGGAAACCACCTGCTGTTGCTTTGCCTGTCTGATGATGATGTGTGGCATCCAGTAGTTAAGTGCAGGAAACTGAGGTGCAGGAGAGTGGGTATTTGTGTAAAAATTGTGTATTTGCTCATATTGGCATGAAATATATCTGTGAGGAAGCACAAGAACATTGGTTGCTTCGAGACAGGGAATGTCAGTGGCTGGGGACAAAGATTAGGTCCGTTTGCGTCTTCTGACTTTTTACCATGTGAAGATATTACCTAGTCAAAATAAATGAAGTTAGAAGCACACCAACCAGCATCACAGGAAGTGGCTGGTTGGGTGATGGCAGAAGTGGTGTCCAGCTTGTGGTTGCCGAGTGTCTGGGGCCCCGGGCCTTTGCTGGAGTCGCTAGGTGGCTGTGACTCTCTGGTCCCTGCACAGTGGCACTGAGATTTCTGGAGTGGACACACTTCTGGCAACACTGCCAACTAGACGGTTAAATTTTTTTTAGTAAAACTATATCAGAGGGAAACGGTTCATGCAATCCTTTTTTGCCTGTGGGAAACAGACACGTAACAGGGCAGGACTGCATGAAGCAAGAGGTGGTCATGAGCTTGAGGTGTTCCTCAAATTGTTGTAATGCCAGAGAAATGGGGAGAGGAGGAAAGAGGAATCTGCCTTAGAAGGGAAAAGAAGACAGGATAGCTTGATCAAGATACAACTGAAAGGAACCTGGAGGGTATATTAATTTTTAATTAAAATGCTTTCACAAGGAGACGAATTCATATTGCCAAAAATTTCATTTCAGAGTTTTGTCAAGTCACAATATTATTATTTGCTGTCTGTAAACTGTGTGGTTCTTTTATTCTTTATTTCCAAGCTAAAACACTCTGTTTTACCTCACAAAAATGGACACATTTTGGCTCCTCAGTGTGGAGTATGTTCTTTTATGGAAGGGTGTTGGAGGTGTTACGGTGAGTGTGTCTATGTGTGTTTGGGGGTGAGTGGGGACATGGGTACAAGTCGAGATTCCTTTAAAAAATTATTAAGTGTCTAGATGAGTCATGGAAAGTTTTTCCTTATTTGGTTCTGTGGGAATCACCTTTCCCCCTTTCTCCTGAATCTACAACCAGAGTTTTCACACTACCCATCTGTCTATTTCATTTTTTTGACTTAAGGGATATGAGGATAGAACAGCTATTTTCTTATTTATTTAGGACCCTCTTTGCTGCTGCTAAGTCACTTCAGTTGTGTCCAACTCTGTGAGACCCCATAGATGGCAGCCCACCAGGCTCCCCCGTCCCTGGGGTTCTCCAGGCAAGAACACTGGAGTGGGTTGCCATTTCCTTCTCCAATGCATGAAAGTGAAAAGTGAAAGTGAAGTTGCTCTGTTGTTTCCAACTCTTTGCGACCCCATGGACTGCAGCCTACCAGGCTCCTCCGTCTATGGGATTTCCCAGGCAAGATTACTGGAGTGGGTGCCATTGCTGACCCTTAAATGCTCAAGCCCTTTTAATTTGTGTTCATTCATTCGTTCATTTATTGAGATATCCAGGTAATGAAGTGTTTGGGGGAAATGTCAGGTTTTAATTACCCAGAATGCTAGAATGCCAGGTTCAAAGCCATAGAGCTGTTAAAACACATTCAACGTTAGGCTGTGTTAGTACAGTCCTGGGACCAATGAGGAGGACAATGCCAGACCCCTGTTGTAATATCGAGTTGGTGATATGCAGGGTATGCTGTCCTCTCAGGAGGCTCTTTTGAGAAAGTTGGAGAAATTGGAAAGGAATAGCTGAGAGCTGATACCTGCCTTCAAATATTCTAGGGATGAGAATGAGAATAAGAGTTTAGCCTGTAAATGCCAAATAGTAAGTATTGTAGGTACTGGATTCAGTCTGAGGGTAGCACGAAGTTCCAGGAAGATGATTTCTTTCCAAATGTCTGCATCTCGCAGAAATGGAATTGGAGACCTGGGAGAGGGGCACACACTGTGAAAGTTCCAGCACAGGCTGGGCAGGTTTAATTTTCAGTCGGATGCTTGGAGAAGATGACATTTCATGTCTCTTGGTTTTCTATTTATGTTCTAGGATAGTGGCTCTTGACGTTTTCTGAGTCTTAAATTCTTCTTTGATTCTAATAAAAGCTATCACTTCTCTGCCCAGAAACAAAAACACATATGATACTATTTCTTGCTGTACTAGATAGAAAAAAAAAAAGAAGAAGATTTAAAGAGAACAGCTCTGGGGGAAGAACCCCTAGGTCCTCAACCATCAAATACTGAAAACTACTGCTCTGGATGATTTCTTATTTCCAGAGGGTTTGAATAATGAAAGCTTTCATCAGAAACTAAAGATGCTTTTAAATCATACTTCAAGAAACAGTATTTTCCTTCAAATTTGTTTGAACAAAGCACATAGATCATTGAAATGAATTTGTTTTATGGGCTTTGTAACAATAGGTTGGGAACAATAACAGATTAAATACTTATTAACTGGGAAGCCTTTTGAGAAGTCAAATTCTAAACTTAGTTGAATATAAGTGCTAACTATAGATTTGTTTATAATGCATAACTTCTATTTTCTTACATGGTTCTTAAGAGGTTCTTATAATAACTTGGCTTTACAAATGACCGAACTGAGCTTCAGAGAACTTCATTGGGTGGCCTGAGATCAGAAGGAGAGGGAGCCTATATCTGATGAAGAGTCACTCATAAATGGATTCAATTCCTGGTTTTGATTCTGATATATGACCTTAGAGAAATCAGCACCTCTCTACCTCAATTTCCTCTTTGTGGAGCCGGGATAATGGTAGCACTAGCCTTCAGAGGTGTTGTCAACCTTTAAATGAGACACATGGCCTTCATACCTATCAGCGAGGTGTGTATGAGATGCATGTTCTGAGATGATCTGTGTGTACTGCTCAGCACAAAGGCAGCGCAGAGCAAGCCAGTGATTGTGAAAATGGTAGTTATGATCACATCACAACAGAAGCTAATTCTTTAGGCCTTGTATGCCGTAATGCTTTCCAAGACTTAACTAATTGTTTCAGTAAAAGTAGTAAATTAGTTTTAATAAAAAATTTAATTTTGTGTATTGCCCAGAAAGAAGGAAGAATGCAATGATAAGAACAGAAAACCTACATTGGTTATTAAAATGGTTATTTATTACCAGTATCCCTGAACTATCTGCTTTGCTTATCAAATTCTGTGTAACAAAATACCTCCCAAAAGTTAGTAGCATGAAACAAACCCTATATTATGCCCTTCATTTCTGTGGGTCAAGGCTTTAGGCCGGCCCCTGGGAGAAGACCCATCTCTGCTCTGCTCACCTTTAGCTACTGTGTCTAAAAGGCTGAGGGCTGGAATCACCACTCCTGTCTGGGGGATGATGCTGGTAATACCCACCACAGGTGGGGCCTTTGTGGTGAGCCTTCTGGGGCATCACTCTATATCTCTGTGTGGCCTCTGTCTGTGGGCTTTCCAGGATGGTGGCTTCAGGCAGCCAGACTTTCCACATATTGGCAAGGACTTCATAAGACAAATGTCCTGAGAGACAGACAAACAGAGCCAGCAGAGGCTGGATCCCCTTTGCTAGCTTAGCTTGCGAAGGCACACAGTACCACTTCTGCATCCTAGCCGGGAGAAGCGAGTTGCTATGGCTGCCTGTGGTCAAGGAGAGATTTACATGCCATCTTTTCCTTGGGGGTTTAAAACCATCACCTTCTGAAGGTCTCCTAATAACTTCCTTATTTATTAATAGTATGGGTGTGGCAGGAATCCATGATGGTCCAGTGGTTAGGGCTCTCCTCTGCAAGGGGCATGAATTTGATCCCTGGCTGGGGAGCTAGATTGAACATGCCATGCCATGCAGCAAAAGAAAAAAAAATAATATGGGCAAATTAGTTATAAATATGTTGGGGGTGGATGGGGAGCAGCTGTGTATAGAGAAAAGACTACCTCTGGCCTCAGGAGATTACAGTTGAGGTGGGAAAGCTAATACTTTCCTAAGGAAAGATAACCAGGAGTACCTTTGGGGTAAAAAGTTCCAAATGATAAACTGTGCTTGAGGTGAGGAGGCCTGTGTTCCAGCTCCATTCCTGCCACTGACGTGCCGTGTGACAGCGTCTGGGCCACGCAGGGCTCCTGATTTCCATTTCTTTTTCAGGGCAGATGGATGTGGCAGCCTGAGTGAAGAGGGAGCGCCCTCTGCTCCCGCTGCCATGTTCCTGTAAGCCATAAATCTGTGAAGGAGGTTTCACTCCAGTGTACCGATTTCTTAAAGCTGTTGGTATATCTCTAAGTGCCATGGGGAACCCAGAAGCAAATCAATTCATATGCGCTTCATGAATAGATACATCTGTATTATATATCTATCTTTTATATATCCAACTACATTATATATATACAAGTATATAATATACAGGTATATATATATGTATATATTTTATGACAGCATGGGGATAGGAAATTTTTATGTCTTTGCAGCTGATATATGTGATGTAAAACAAATATAAAAGGAAACATGAAGATTGTGTATATAGAATATATAGTTACAACTCTAAGAGATATAGATATGAAATTTATATATAAATATAACCATAGATGTCAAATAGTTGTCTGCAGGGACTGACCCCGGTGGGCAATGGGCATGTACTGCCCTCGAGGCTGCAGACTCAGTGACAGTTGCCCCTACAGTCACCCAATTTGAGCAAGTTACTTATCCTCACTCACCCTAAATAGCCACGTCCAATCAAGTAACAACCTTGAATGACTCTACAAGGTCCCTTCAAAGTCATAAAAAAGCATTGATTTGCTGACTTATTTTTGGTTGTTGTCGCTGTTGTTCATACCCATCTGTGACCAAGTACTGTGTTAAAACACACATTTATTGTCTATAGTATAAACGCTTGAATATATGAAGAAATGTCCTTTAAATAAAATCTTCTGTTGAATCCTCTAGGAAGCAAAAAGAGAAGACTCCTCTTACAAACACAACTCTGTACCACACTCAGAATTTTTACTACTACAACATTCATCGTACATGTATCTACAGAATCATAGTGCCTTGTCTCCTGGGTCTCTGGACATCATTAAAATGTTTCGTTGGTTACAGTTCTGATTTTATCTGTGTCCTGGTCTGCTCCATTCTTGCCCTTTTAAGGTCCTCCTCTGGCCAGTTATAGCACCTCTGGGCCCCAGCCCAAAGTCTCTGTGATGGGTAAACACTATATTCCCATTAAGATGGATGAGTCTTTGTCAGCAGCGCTGCTGGAGAAACCATCTGTTAGGTCCAGGCCATGTGCACTTCAGGAAAGTGCTGGAACGCTGCTGAATTGTAGAGCGACCCAGCCCTTCCATCCTGGTGGAGAGTGGTCTGCCTGGTTAGATGTGTGAAGAGGCCGTTATGCGTTACCTTGCTGAGTCCTCCAAAACACTGTGAGGTGAGGAACTGAGACACCGAAGTGCTGAGCCAGCTGTCAGAGGTGAAGACTCTAGCAAGGGGTGAGGCTGGAGCTGGTCCACGCGTCTGGGCCGGGGGTGCGGGCTGGCATGGGCGTGGTTCAGGACCCTGGAGTGGGGGTACACGGAGATGGAGGTTGGGGGGAGCAGCAAGCATCACAGAAAGTTTTAAAGAAAAAGTAGCAGAGCTTGGCGGTGTTAGGTAGGTAGAACAGGGAAAAGGAGTCCAAAATGGCAGTGGCTACAAGACAAGGAAGGGAAAAGCCCGTGAAAATGAAACAAAAAAAGATCCGAGGACCGGAGGGAGGACCTCAGGTAAAACAAACAACACTCTGGCTGGCCCAGTTTACATAGGACAGGCCCAGGGAGAGATAAACATATAAATAGAGGAGCCAAAGCCAGCTCTCTTTCTCTCTCTCCCGCGCGCGCGTGCGGCGCTCTCCTCCTCGTGTCTTTGGATTGACGTGTCCTCACGCCTTGAAGATGGATCTTCCTGCTATCTTCTAAATAAAATAGAGCTGTAACACTGATTTGTCTAAGAGCTATAACATGGTCCCTTCGAGACCTGAGAGCTATAACACGGTCTGTTCAAGACCTGAGAGCTGTGACCCGCCGAGGGGGCTTTAATGTCCGTCACTCCAAATCTTTGTTGTGACGAGACAAAGAATCAAGGAACATACACTCGCGTGAGAACAGCAAGGTGGAAAAGGAGAGGCGGGGAAGGAAGAACTAAGTTACTACAGGTTAAAACCTGCTGTGGGGAAGCGAACATGCTACTGATTGAACTGAGGAGTCTCACGTCCTCGAGGTGTAAACAGGATTTTTTCCCCCAAAACTACTACCAGTGATGCCCTGTTCAACCAGTGTTTCTGCTGGATGATGTTCCTGTAAAAACACCTTGGGCGAGTTGATGCCTTTTGTGTGGGTTTTGGTGTCATTAAGTCTGGTGTCAGTGGCCCTCTGGGATGGCTCCCCGGGGTGCAGCTGTCTCAGAAGGGGCCTTGCAGCTGAATGCTCTGCTGGTGCATCTTGACGTCCTTAGTGATGCTGTTCTTTGATCTGTGCTTGTAAGTCCGGTGGGACAAAGCACCCAGGTGCTCGGAGCTTCAGCCCCATGTGGAAGGCCTTCTGCCACCCCCACCTCCTCTACCTCGAACCCCCGCAGAAATACTCCCCTTCCTGCTACTGTCCAGTAATGGCTGCTGCCCGTCCCTGGGCGCCTGGAGGAGCCAGGCAACCCAGGGCCTCCACGTGGGGCACAGGTGCCAGGTCCCAGGATGGCCAACATGCTGGGTGAACCTCTCACCCACTCCCGCCCAGATACCGGCACGGAGGGTACAATACCCCTGGGGACCCAGCAGCCCTGGGAAGGGGAGGCTGGGAGCTGTTAGGCCCAAGTCTGCATGTTTAGGAGCATCCTCTGTTGGCCGAATGGGATCCCTGTGCTTGAGGAGAGGGACATTAAGTAGGAGTAAAAAGCTCCACAACTGGTTGAGAGGCCATGTATCAAAGGACAAAGCTTTAAATTTTTAGTACTTTTCAGAGTTATTTTTCTTTTTAAACAAGGGGTCTCACATTTTCCTTTTGCATTGAACCCTGAAAATAGTATAGCGAATTTGGATTACTATGTTTTTAAAAAATTTTTTATTGGAATACAGTTGATTTGTTGTGTTAGTTTCAGGTGTACAGAAAAGTGAATCAATTTTACATATATCCCCTCTTTTTCAGATTCTTTCCCCATTTAGGTTATTATAGAATATTGAGTAGAGTGCCCTGTGCTATACAGTAAGGTTATTACCTTTTAATCATTTTATCCTTTTACAGTCTAATCCTATGTTCCACTGAGTATGCCCACTCTGCCTCTCCCCTGCCCTCTGCCCTGCTAGCAGGGTGGGGTGGAGAAAGGGTAGGATGGCTCTGAGGACCTGGGAAACGTGACAGCCCCATGTCTGTGATAGGAGGATGCTGCTTGCTTTCTGTTGTTCATCGTGATTGCTGGAGAACTCGTCTACTACAGATTTGGGGTGGGGAGATGGAGATCCCCCAATCCTGCTGATAAGGGGCTCACTCCCAAGGAGTTTCCTGGGTAATGGTGGTCTCTCCTGGTCCTGCCAACCACTGATGCTGACCCCTAGTTGGCAGTTTTGTGCAGCTTCATGTGAGGCAGCAGGACCCTGGGACCCACCCTTACCCCAGTCTATCCTCCCTGCTCCTGGTTCTGGAGCCTCAGGGCTCAGGTAGGTACTGTCCCGTGCATCTGGGAGTTCTTGGCCCTTCTCTGCCAAGCTGGTTCTCCTCTGAGCTCCGTTGGCACCGGGACTAGTTGGCCATTCCGGTGACTCAGAGGACATTCAACTAGAGAGCAAAATGCCTCTGTCACCGTCTCTCAGTTACACAAAAACTTCCAAACACATCTCTCTTCTGAACTTAAACCTTGGTTTTTGAGGCACAAAACAATCTAAAAAGGCTGTAACAGTTGGCTGTCAAGAGATGGCTGATCCTTACAAACACTGCATTTCTCCCCTAATCTCCAAATAGCCCAGATCATCCTCTCTTGCCCATGGGGGCAGAGCAAGCAGGGGGCTACTTGCAAGAACTGAGCCCTCTTTGGACTTAAATTTAACATCTCTGCTTCCAACAGAACACTAACTCCCCTCCAATCCCTGCAAGCATTTTGTGATTTCCTAGGGCAGGAAAGGATCTTAATTAGCAGACCTCTCAAAATTCTGTTATCCACATGAAACATGAAAGCGTATCAGTTTTGCAAGCTCAGCAATGAATATTTGTGTCAACATTGTTAATACTTAATTACTTATTATCAGTAATGTGCATATCATTTAGGGAAAGTCTGCATAAGACACGGGGCTTCCCAGGTGACACAGTGGTAATAATCTGCCTGGCAATGACAAAGATGCAAGGTTCGATCCCTGGGTGGGGAAGATCCCCTGAAACAGGAAATGACAACCTGCCCACTCCAGTATTCTTGCCTGAGAAATTCCATGGTCAGAGGAGCCTGGCAGCAGTCCATGGTGTCACAAAAGAGATATGACTGAGCACAGCACCATAGGACAGAGTAAGGCCTTGAAGGGCGCATAGGATTTAGAGAAGCTGTAAGAAGGAGGAAGTGCTTTTCAGAGAGAGAGAATAAATAAAAAAGTGGGGTTAAGATTGTCCCTAGTATTTGAGGAATATTCCACAATACACAGAATCTTAGTCCATTTTCCCTTCAGAACTCCCAGCCCTCCCCAGGGGTAGTCTGGCCCTCGGAGCCATTCCAGTTGTAGGTGACCATTAGGGACAAAGTGATGGGAGTAGCTGATTTGAGCTGCTACCCTGATGGGGGTTCTGCCTGACTTTCCAGCCTGGGCTTTGGGATTCAACACCAGGGTCTCCCAATGAGCAAGACAGAAGGACAATTTGTCTTCACCATCAGCAGATTAACTAGTGGGCCAGCCACAGCCCTCCACAGGCAAAGGGACGCTCGGACACCGTGATGGAAGACAAACACTAGTTCTCAGAAACAGTGAGATCCAGGGACAGTGCCAGCCAGCCTGGAAGACTCACCGTGGAAGAACTGTGTTCCTGTTGATTAGGAGTCCAGGAACTGGTTCAGGAAATGAAATAATTTCTCTTGAAGCCAAAGTGTCTGTTCTAGAAGCGGAGCTTGAGGAAGGGATGGAGTTGATCTGTGGAGGGTCAGCTCTTCAGGAGACTGAGGGAAGGAGCGTCGAGGAGGAAGGGATGGAGCTGGAAAGGATGTGATGGAAGGGGAAGTCTTGCCTGGCTCATCCAGGGGGTACAGTGGGGATGTTGGACTGGACTCTGCAAAGTGGTCCTTCCTTGATGTCAGGGCCTGTGTTCCGTAGCCTGTGTCAGATGGGGGCTGCAGGCTCTTGTGAGTGGAGAGGAGAGGAGAGGAGAGGAGAGACTCAACTCCTAGGCTTGATTCTGGTCATCTGGGGGCTTGAAGAAGGGGAGCAGGTGTGAGCTGTTGGCAGACAACACTCCTAGCTGCCAGCTTACAGGTGTAGAAGCCCAGGTAAGCACCCCACAGTATTTACCTCAGTTTCAGGAGAGGGACTTCTTACTATCATGCAGTTCAATGTCCCTCTTCACCCTACCTGCCTACCTGGACCCAGATAGGGCCCCAGGCCCACCTGCACAAGAGATCAGGGCCCATCACAAGGCTTCTCTTGGTAGCAAAACAAACAAGAGGCCACAGTCTTGACGTATTCTTTTCCCTGCCATCAGCTGACAGCTCTCCTAGGTAGGGCAGCAGGTCCCAGCACCATTCTGTGTAAACCAAGCAAGACACTGAGTTCTTCAGTACAAAACAGCCCCATGGGCAGGAATTAAGAAAGGATGTGTGTAGGTTTCCTCTTTTCCAGATACACAAGGAAGTAACTTTGAAGTGCAATATCTATGATTTATGGCATTTTGAGAATTGATTCATATTGAATCATTTTTATTGTATCAGAGCAACATACTTCCTCATTAAGTGGAAAAACAAACCAGAGAAAAGCTATTTTAGTCTCTCAGCTTTTTTTTTTACTATAATTGAACCATGAAGGTTTTAAGTGTAAAAAGACATGGAATGATACAATTTAAAATTCTTATCAATTCTGATGAGGAAGTGGTGGTTTTTGCAGAGTGGGTGGGAGTGAAAAGGGGAAGGAGTATGATAGGAAAGAGTTTGTCCAGATAAAGAAAAAAAAAAAGTCTTCTGTTAAAACAGTTTTTCAACAAAAGATTTCCCTCAAAAATGACTTGACATTTCTAATGTAATTTGTTTTTAGAATTTTATACACATAGTTACAAAATGGGGATCATAAAGTGCAAATAGTTTGTAACTTGTTTTTTTTAATTAATAATAAATGTTATACAGATATATATATATCTAAAATGCATTCTCAAATAGATAGACTTCCATTTTGTGAATGTGTCATAATATGTTTAATTATCTTCTATTGGACATTTAATTTATTTATGGGGTTGGTGACATTTTGATTTTAATTATGTATGGTGTCAAAACAGTATCATGAATAAATAGGCTGGATTCACATTGTTTGGTGACAAGATTTCCTTTGTGACTGACTAAAATCTGTAAAAGTACTTTTGCATTTTGAAACAATTAATTTATTAAGCGATTATATTCTTGATGAAATGTCTCCTGTGATGGAGACTAGTGCTATTTAGAAGCAGTTTTATTTTACAATTATCCAACAAATATGTACTTCCACAAGCAGAATTTTCCATTTCAAGACTTCTGAGGTAAAGGAAATTGGTATAATCCTTATTTCTATAGTAAAATTAAAATCATGCCACAATAAAGTCCTTATACTAAGCAGCTAGTGACTCCTGAAAAATGATTTTTAACTCGGAAAAAAAAACCAACAAATGACATTGAATCACTAGCTTTTTCGCAGAGTCATTCCTTATTAAGAAAATTTGAGAACTACCACTCAGTTTGAAAATCCAGACAAACCACGCTGCTGTTCAGCTCCTCAGAGCTGTTCTAGGGCCTGAGATGTATCCTAGGTTGGTGTCTCAGTTGAGGTGTTTTATAAGTTCTTGGCCATAAATTGAGGAGAGGGCCACTGTGCAGTCTCTACAGTCCCTTTTATTCTAAGAACAGGAAGATGCAGAAAGTCACACAGAGTTAGGCTCAGAGCCGTGGAGATTGCATTCTTACGATTCTGAACTCTGCAGAGCACCCACATCCACCCACCCACACCCACACACACCCATACTCAGGTACAGTTAATTTAAAACAAAACATAAACGACTTTGATTCCAAAGTCAGCCACACCATTTACTAGCCCTCTTAGAGTTAACCTTTGTATGTGTATCAGTTTTTGCATCTATCAATATAAAGAGGTTAAGCTAGAGTGGATGGAGATACACAGACTTTTAGTGCTAAAAGGTACTGTCAACATTTTAAAACAGGCAAGCAGTTTAGCCAGTAACATCGCGGCTATTTGGGAATAGAGGAATTGCAGTTTGGAACACACCAACTATGGCAAACCTTAGGCACGTCCAGAGAACAAAGATGAAGAGCATTTTTTTGTTTTTATTAACACAATCACCCTTTTGGTTAGATTTTTCTTACATTTAGTTTATAGAAAGGCGTAAGGGGAAGTGGTGTTAACAGAGTTTGGGTTGTGGTGGTGTTTCATTGGCTGAGTTGCAGCAATTTCTCATTGGGTAGGTCGTTCCTGGGTGAGGAGAAAAATCTTTCTTCTCCCATCTAGGGTATGTAAAGGAAGCTGGGAGAGGTACCTGCCTGAACACTCCCTACTTCAAGGCTTCCCAACTCCATTTTGGAGGTTTCCCATTCTTCATTTTCCTAGTATTTTGTGGAATCAGTGCACTCCTTTTTCCAAATAGGAAACTTCCTTCTAGATGTGGGTGGGGGTGGGGGTGCGGGGGTGGAAGGTCAGAGAGGAGGGACCGCAGCTCAGATTCTTATCCAGATCGTGTAACACCCAAATCCAGGGTGCTTTCACATGATTATGAATCTCACAGCTATTTTGCTCTAAAATTTATACATTTATGATCATCCAATGGGAGTTTGTCCTGACAGTGAACACTGATGACTAGAATCCTTTAAATTTGTCATGTTTTGGGAGGTGTTGCTAAAAACTGGCAGTCTGCTAACCAGCTTTGAGTGCCCTTTGAACAGGGGTTGTTTTGCTCTTCATCCAAGGAGAATAAATTTAAACCATCATCTATCTTTCTTGAGTCCATATCTGCCTGTTCTCAGACTCAATCCTGTGGCTAAAAGCATGGCCAAAAATAGCAACACAGAAAAAACAGATACACACAAGTGGTAACAGAGGGTGGGAGGGTAAAGCAAGCAATCATGAAGCAGCCTGTGCTGTTTATTATAAGATTCAAATCTTAAAACGGGCAGGCGGAATCTCCGGGACTCAATCTTATTTTGAAATAAAGTGCTTTCTATTATTTCAAGCATCAGCTGACCTTGGGGCTCATGTTGATGCACTCCTTTTTTCCAAATAGGAAACTTCATTCTACATGTAGGTGGGGGTGAGGGTGGGGGTGGAAGGACAGAGAGTAAGGACCGCAGCCCAAGTTCTTATCCAGATCATCTAATACCCAAATGCAACCAGTTACATTGTGGATAACAGTGTTCCCTCAGATTTGCCTGCAGCTGTCGCCCTTGGGAGGATGACACTTGCTCCTTCTCTGGGAGGTTAAGGCTTCAAGCGAGTCTTGCGGACAGCAGTACAGCCTCCCTCCGAGGCTGCCAGGTGGGGACAGAGAGGCTTCTCTGAACCCAGTCATTTTCCCTGATGCAGATGTTGTTGGGAGGATTAGGTGTTATTAGCAGCTAGAGTCAACAGGACTACATAGAAAGTAGGGGCGGGGACAGGAGACATTTGTAGCAAGCAGAGAACCAGAAATTGCTGGGTCATTCAGAAAAGCAGGTGGGGTTTGACCCCAGGCCAAGGGGTGGAGCTTTCTTTTCTTGCTAGTTTCACTGAGGAGGGCATTGCTAACTGTCCTTGAGCACATTTTTTCAAGGGATGAGAAAGTAATATTACCATACTAATTAAGCTCTAACCACTCAAGGATGGGAAGGATTAGTAGAGGCCACTCTAGCTACCAAAAAGTTCCTAGAGAATATGGACCAACCCTCGGTATTTTGTATTATGGGCTATGGCAACATTCCAGATGGGAGAATAAGTCAACTTTTCTGTAAAGAGCTGGTTAGTAAGTGTGGTCAGCTTTGCACACCACACAGTCTCATTGAAACAATTATAATTGTTGTAGACTGAGAGCAGATATAGACAACAAATAAATGAGTGTGTCAGTGTTTCAACAACATTTAACTTACAAAAAGAGGGGAAGGATGAATTTTCAATTGGAAAATTTCAATTTTCTAGCTATTTCCTCCTACCCAGCTAAAAATCTTGGGATTATCATCGATTTCTTTTTCTCCTTTATTTTCCACATTTAATCTTAATCAGTATTATTATTGATTCTATCTTCTCAGTAGCTTTTCTGTCATCTCCAGAGTCTTTTTTGACCAACTTATCTAAAGCACATTCAGCCCAACTGTTCCCCATCTCAGCACACTTACCTTCATAGTTCAGGCTACAACATGAAGTTTTCTAATTTATTTGCTTACTTGTTTACTGTTTGTCTCCTGCACTAGAATGTTCTTGAGGGAGGGTTCCTTCTGCCTGGCACAAGGCAGATGTTTAGTGAATACTTGTTAAAGAGAAAGAACTGAGAAAAGTCCCTTGATCTGTAATTTTCCACAGTCTGAATTTCATCTTTCATGTGAAATCTAGAGCTATGACAGGAAAAAGCATGTACGTACATGCTAAGTTGCTTCAGTTGCGTCCGTCTCTTTCTGACCCCATGGACTGTAGCCCGTGTGATTTCTCTGTCCATGGGATTCTCCAGAAAAGAATACTGAAGTGGGTTGCCGTGTCCTCCTCCACGGGATCTTCCTGACCCAGGGATCAAACCCTGGTCTCTTGTGTCTCCTGCATTGGTGACAGGTAGATTCTTTACGACCAGTGCCACCTAGGAAGCCTCCATTTAATCTTAATTAATGGCTCAGACAGTAAAGCGTCGTCTACAATGCGGGAGACTCGGGTTCGATCCCTGGGTTGGGAAGATCCCCTGGAGAAGGAAATGGCAATCCACTCCAGGACTATTGCCTGGAAAATCCCATGGACAGAGGAGCCTGGTCGGCTACAGCCCATGGGGTCGCAAAGAGTCGGACACAACTGAGCGACTTGACTTCACTTGACTTTTAACTCCTTATTCCTAATACAGTTGCATTGGCAGGTTAGGGCTTCAACATACTAATTTGTGGGACACGATTCAGGCCATAGCACTCCCATGACAGGACCTGTGTCCTTTGGTTGTGGGAGCAGCAGCCAGCCAGAGACCATGACCAGGATGGGAGCCAAGAATAAACACCCTCCCCTCATTCTCATCCCTTCATCAGAGCTGCTCAGACTGTGTGAGAATCGGATCACAGCCCAAAAGGTGAGGGAGATAACTGATAGAATTAACAGTAAAAAGCATCATGGGTCTGGAGTGGTACACAAGCCCTCTGGTACTCTCCTTCCTTTGGCCTCTTAGCACCCACCCAAACTTGTTTGTGAACCAAGTTTATGTCTTCATCACAGAGGATACATGAAGTCCTACCAGCTACTGAATTGTCATGAGATGACGTCAATTCAGTCATGCCCGGAGCTGGAGCTAAAACATCAGTGATCACTGGCATTTTTCATGCAAAGTAGCAGAGGTAAAAAGGAAGAAAAATCAAATGGTACCAACAGTAGCGGATCCTGTCCCCACACCTGTTAACTGGACACTGCAGAGCTTCCTTCCTCTAACACACATTCATCTCTGTGTCCTTTGTCTCTGCCAGACCAGTGGCTGGACAAGTCTTTCCTTCTGCTATATTTGAGCTTCAACTCTGAATATAGTTTGGAAGGACTGATGCTGAAAACTCCAATACTTTGGCCACCTGATGCAAAGAACTGACTCCCTGGAAAACACCCTGATGCAGGAAAAGACTTAAGGCAGGAGGAGAAGGGGACAACAGAGGATAAGGTGGTTGGATGGCCTCATTGACTCAGTGACATGAGTTTAAGTAAGCTCCGGGAGATGGTGAAGGACAGGAAAGCCTAGCATGCTGCAGTCCATGAAGTTGCAGAGTCAGACACAACTGAGCAGTTGAACAACAACAAGTAGATAAGCAAAGGAATCCCAGAATCTTACTTTGAGGGTCTTCTCTTGGAGTCATTATGTAATACAGATTTCCCCTGCTATCTGAAAGTAGAGTGTCCTATGAAACCTTGTGTAAGTTAAAACAGCATAAAGTGAAGAAGCAATTGTCTTAGGCCACATCTTGTTAGTGGACGCACAGAATAAGTAGAGATAGAGCACAGGTGTTCACAGACAGTTCAAAGCTGTGGCCGCTTGATGCTGAGTGTGCTTCCCAGGGGAGGGGCTGGGGGTTGCTGCTCTCACTAGCTTCAAAATGAACCGAACGCTAGTTTTTCCTTTTTGTCTTTTTTCTTAAAAGTGAAAATTCTGTCTGGATTTGTTTAGGTTAGCAAAGGCAGACACTAATGTAGGTCTTTCACGAAAGCATAACGGCATAAAGCAGTTTTTCAAAAAGCAAGGGAGAGCTGTATTGAAATATGCAGCAGGAATCCTATGGCGACTCAGATTGATGCTGAATGGGGTTCTTGGCCTTCTTCAATCAATAAAAATAAAAAAAAATTTTTGGTTGCCCAAGATGTTCATGTCTGCCCTCGGGATTTCTTTGGTTTTGGAGAGCAGGGGCTACTCTCTAGCTGCTGTGTTCAGCCTCTCATTGCAGTGGCTTCCCTTGCTGCAGAGCTCGGGCCCCAGGCACACGGGCTTCATTAGTCGTGGAGCCTGGGCTCAGTTGCTCCAAGACATGTGGGATCTTCCTGGACCAGGGATGGAACCTGTCTCCCTTGCACTGGCAGGCAGATTCTTATCCACTGCCACCAGGGAGGTCCAATCAATAGAAACTGACTAGAGGCCAGAGCAGAAATTCAGGCAAGCCTTTATTGGGGCCCCTGCTATAGCAGGGAACAGCAAGAACAAGTAACAAGTTCCCTTACTTGCCCCCGAAGAGGGTGAGCTGGTTCCTTCTATGGGGTGAGGATAGGGGTGAAGCCAGGGGCCATGTTGAGTGCAAGGGGCATGCATGGCGCTGCGCTTTTGCTCCTAATGGTTGTTTTTGCTCCAGCTCTTCAGAAGTGGCAGTTGGTTGTTTTTTTGTGTTTTTTTTTTTTTTGTCATTTTGTGTTTTTTGTACAGAATTTGCCCCAACTTCACATGCACACAGTTATTTTTAGTCCCCGTTATAGTTTCTTTGTATTTTATTGCTTGAGCAGGTGTTTGTCCAGGTGCAAGCACTGCCACAAAGGGTCCCAGATGCCAGCCTTTCTCAATGCTGCTCAGGATTCTCACCAGTCCAAACCACACAGAAGCCAGAAACCAAGAAAATGTTGACGTGGTCCAGCCAGAGTGGCCTCTGAGGGTAGAGAACTAGGTTGAGGAAGGTGAGAGAGGTTCTTGAAGGACAATAAAAGGTCTCAAGAATCATTATACTCTTGAAACACAAGTTGAACCTTTCGTAAAACAGAATCTCACCTATGAAGGCTTTTTATTGCCACAAAATAAACTCCAAAAGACTTAACATGATACCTAAATCCTCCCACAGTCTCTCCTCATCACAGCTTTCCTGCTTCCACTTTCATCTTTCCCAAACCCTGTTGCTATTTGTATCACGTACTTTGTAGTTTTGTTTTTTGTAACTGACACCAGGAGGCAATTCTCCTGCATCTGTTCTTAAAGTGCACGTGAAAATGAAGTCGCTCAGTTGTGTCTGACTCTTTGTGACCCCATGGACTGTAGCCTACCAGGCTCCTCTGTCCATGGGATTTTCCAGGCAGGACTACTGGAATGGGGTGCCATTTCCTTCTCCAGGACATCTTTTCTTAAATCCCAGTTTAAAATTCTGTCCTTCTGAAGCTGTACATTCACTGCAGTTCCTTCTCTCCTCCATCTGTACTTCAAATGTGCTATCCTTCTTAATGGAACCCCTACTGTATTTGTGGAGCGTTGACTATATCATTTAATTTCAGAAGAATCCAGAAATAGTGCTATTCGGATTCATTACTATGAATAAAGAATCTGCTCACCAGAGTGGTCTAGCTGTGACCACCTTGCCCACTGAGGACCTCAGCCCAGCTAGAGACGGGACAGCCAGAGGTGGGGAGCCTCCTGGTGCTCTGTGAGGTACAGGGCACCTCCTGGGGGGATTCTTGCCAAAATGTCTAGCTTAAAGCTAATCATGTCTTTAGATCTAACAACCAGTTTGTAGGGAATACAGGCAGTGGAGTACCAGGGTGAAACAGTACATGAAGAAACAGACAAAAGCAGGAGACAGGACCTCCTGTAAGACACCTGGTCTGCTTCCAGCCAACAGTCAGTTTAATGGGGAAAAAAAAATAAGATGCAAACCATTCTAGGTGGAGACATAGCAGATACAGAACAGACAAATACAATATGTCATCTACAATGGGGTCCTTCTTTGCCTGAAGTCATAAATCATGTTAACACACAGAGTCGGGATTCAGGTTTATCTCTGTCTGGGGTGGTAGAGCAGCCGTCTGTGCCCAGCCCGCATCCTCCTGGCACCTAGCATTCCCGTCAGCATCAGAGGCTTCTGACTTCAAGCACCCGAGGCTCTCTGCCTGGGGGCTTTTGGGGGGAGCCCATGTCTGGGGTGGTTCAGAAGGGGTTGGAGAGTTAATGGTAGCCTTTAGCCAATAAAGGAGAAAGTTTGGAGGTTAAACCACTCGTGATTTCTACCATTTCCCAGAGTCCCTGGCAGAATGTATTTCCACCCATAGAACTCATCTCTTCATTATCAGCGCATCCTGCATGTGCTTCCTTCCCGCTCCGTCCCTCTCTCCCACTGCACGGGAGGTGCTCCCTGAGAGCACTCGCCAAATAAACCACTAACACTCAGCACCCTTCCTCCAGGCCAGCTTCTGGGGAGCCCAGCTTGAAGCGGGTGTCAGAGCTCCCGCTCACTCCCCCAGGTGACAGTGCGACCTTCACCCACCCTGCCCTGTGGGACCTACAGGTGGTCACCTTCCCCACCCTGCCCTGTGGGACCTACAGGTGGTCACCTTCACCCACCCTGCCCTGTGGGACCTACAGGTGGTCACCTTCACCCACCCTGCCCTGTGGCACAGGTGGTGGGCAGCCACACAGCATAGTTCTCAGAAGGGAACTGGGTTTTGTAGGCACGAAACTCAGAGCTTACCCCTGGCTTCTCCTCTAGCTTATGGCCTGACCTCAGGTGACTGAAACTCCCTGAGCCAGCACATTCTCATGGACAACATAGGTTAAAAGTAGGGAAGGGCCTCTAGGGACCGGTTTCAGCTTCTGGATTCTTTTAGGTGCCATGGATCTGGCACTTGGTTTATGATGAGCACTTACGAACATTTACAAAATGAGGTAATAATTGAAGTCACTCACTGTAAGATGCTAGTGATGATTGAATAAGTTCATTTTGTACTTTTGCAAAAATGAATGTAGAACAACCTCCGAGAACGTGATGCGCTGGTGAGTCAAAGCGTCTCTGCGCCTATCAGGGAATGAGGATGTGAGGATGATGTACCAGCGTGAAGGACACAGCCTCACGCCTGGCAAAAGAGCTGCCCAGTAATGAGAGCCTTTGTGGTTACATGTCTTTCCCAAGAGGTGGTGAAAACAGCGTTTTCTTCATCTCAGAAATTTCCCTGTAGTAGTTGTGCAAAACTGAGTAAGACGAATTTTACATCCTGCAACTTCTTTTTCAAAATATATTTGCAACGTTCACAATATATCACATTAAACCAAGTAACTAGCTGCACACTGTACCAGGAGCCCACTTACCAAATATTACATTTTCATAGCTTCCTGGTAGCAAATTTTCTTCTTTCATTCTCTGTCTTCTTATGACATCTTTGGGATTGTTCAACCATCATACCATCATTTATGAGAATTTCCCAGCCTGTGGATCTTACTTTCTAACAATCAACTTGATCTTGTCTCCTTAATCTACTGGCATAATTTATGAAGTTTGAAAAAAATTTTTCTGTTCATATTACTGATTTCATCTAGTTCTCGACTTAGTAAGCATACTAGATATAGCGACTAATAATATATTCACAACTACAAATTCATTTACTCTTGATAGCAATTTAATAATATATGTAGTGACCTTTTTGTCTATTTAGCATTTCTTGATCTTCAACACGTTTAGATTTTTGTCACTCTTCTTAAACTGTCCCCTTTTATTACTTCTCTTCTTTCATTAAGTTAATTACCTGTATAAATGCAATGGCCTCTTACGCTGTGAGTTTACACTGGGATCAGCACTATCCAGTAGGAATTTCTAAAGTGATGGGAATATTCTATTGCTGTTCAGTAGGGTAAAGCATCAGTCACATATGACTGGGGAGCACTAGAAACATGGCTAATGTGACTGAGGAACTGAAAATTTCATTCGATTTAATTAATTTAAATTTAAATAATCACAGGTGACTACCCCATTGGACAGACTAGATCTTACTAGACTTTGTTTCAGTTTATACAACACAAATATTTTCCACCTTTGTCTTGGTTTTATTTTTTTCAGATATCTATATCATCTAGCCTACACAATTGTGATAAAAATATTAGGGGTGTCTGCAAAATAAACATATTCCAAAATTATGATTACAACTGTGCTCTACTTGAAAAGTTAAGAAAAGAAATGTGGTTCATGAACTTGCCTTTGACTAAAACATTAGTAAGTGGTTGCACTGCTGCTGCTGCTGCTAAGTTGCTTCAGCCATGTCCGACTCTGTGCAACCCTATAGTCAGTCAGTAATCTGTTACTCTGCATAAAGTAGGGGAAAATATCATGCTACTCACAGAACATTTTCAAATGAGGAAAATTGTACATAGAAGCCAATGGCATGTTACTCAGCCTTTAAAAAGAATGAAATAATGCCATTTTCAGCAACATGGATGAACCTGGAGATTGTCAGACAGAGGAAGACAAATAGCATATGATATTGCTTATATGTGGAAGCTAAAAAAAAATCCAAATGAACTTATTTACAAAACAGGAACGAACTCACAGACTTAGAGAATGAACTTATGGGAACAGAGGGAAAGGGTGGAGGGCAGGGATAGATTGGGAGCTTGGGATTGCTGTGTACACCTTGCTGTATTTAAAATGGATAACCAACAGGGACCTACTGTATAGCGCAGGGTACTCTGCTCAATATTCTGTAATAAATGATATGTGTGAAAAAAAAAAAAAGGAGAAAAGAAGCCAACAGCTTATTCACTTTGCCCAGACAAAAAGTTGTGAAATGGATTAAATTTTTAAAAAAGACTTATTTACTTCTTATTTTCTTTTTGGCTGTAGTGGATCTTCATGGCTGATGTAGGCTTTCTCTAGCTGCCGGGAATGGGGGTGACTCTCTAGCTGCAATGCTCAGGCGTCCCATTGCACTGACGTCTCCTGTTGCAGCTCGAGCCCTAGGCAGCTGGGCTTCAGTACTTGCAGTGAGTGGGCTCAGTAGTGGTGGCTCCTAGGTTCTAGAGCACAGGCTCAAAAGTTGTGGCACAGGGGCTTCTTTGCTCCACGGCCTTTGGGATCTTCCCAGAATAGGGATTGACCTGGTGTCCCTTGCATTGCAAGACGGAGTCTTAACCGCTGGACCACCAGGGAAACCTGGTTGAGTATTTCTGAGTCATCTCTTATCTGTTTTCTCCCCTCCTCTCAGAGTCTCCTTTCCCCTAAGAGGCCCAGAGTCATCCTGTTTCTGCAGCCGACTGTTTTGCCATGTCCCTCTACCGCTCCTCCCCTGTGAACATTACCGCTGATCCCTCTATCAACTCATTTTCATCAAAGTGCCCAGACCTGATAGGCTACGCTGTCTCCCCGGGAAGTGTGCGCAGTGCAGCCACAAGGCTGGGAGGGCGGGCCTGGAGCACGTGCGCTGGGTTTGCACCCAGGCTCAGCCACGTGCATCGGAGCCAGTCCCTTTACTCTGTTCCCTCAGCTGTAACAGAACAATCACAGGCCTTTCCGTGAATATTAAAGAAACTCCATATGCAAAGGTGTTTAGTGCTGGGTACACAGTAATTAATCAAATAAATGCTGTTACTAATTTTTTTAGGACAAATGACTCACATGCTCTCATATGAATTTCTAAGGATAAAATTGCAGCACTGGTAGACAGTTTGGGGAGAGATTCCTAACGTTTTTCACAAGGCCCTCAATATATATATATATATATATATATTCCTTGAGTGAATGAATGAATAAAGGATGAATTGCCTGCTTCCTCTGACAGATGAATGACCTGTTTGTGACATGTTCATGGTTACCCACTGAGTTGATAGAGGCAGCAGTAAGAAGGCAGCTTTAATTAGGTTTGGCTCTGCGCTCTCAAAAAGATTTGATATTCAAAACGAGCATAACATTGTCAATGGCAAGTGTAATTTGGCAGAGCAAGATTTTAATTTTCCCCTTTACATTATTCTTTGTTTAGTTTTTTATAAGAGTGAATTATTTTTAGAATAAGATAAAGCAATTATATGTAATTGTATTAAGCAAGTACTTTGAATTACTACCACAGTATTTATGTGGAGTCTCCTGACAAAATTCCTAACTGAAGAAAATTTGTGATGTTGGGTTGGCCAAAAAGTTTGAGGTTTCCCATAACACCTTGTGGAAAAACTTGAACAAATTTTTTTGCCAACCCAATGCTTGGCAGTTTGCATAAAAAGTCTTGATAGGGTTTTTAGTTTTGCTATTTTTTTATGGTTAGTAATGTAAAAAGTAAGCTTCATTTGAAATTATTGACCTAAAGGTCCTCAGCAAACACAGACACTTATAAAAATTCAGTATAGGAAATTCTAGTCAGAACAGGGTAAGATACTTAACAAACTTCATAGTAATCAAAGCTTTGATGTCATTGTTTACTCTTCGAAGGGCTATATTTTTTTCAGTGAGAAAGAAGAAAGGAGAATTTTTAAAAAAGGCTGTCTTTCCTCAAATCCAGCAGTTATTGCATATTTTTTCCTAATTTATGAGGAGTATAGCAGTAAAGAATTCATAATTTCCTTTAAGAACTGACGTTTGTAGTTAGAAATGCTCACAATTAGTGGATATAAATAGGTGAATCAGCATAATAAATGCTAAGTTTAATTATTTTTCCAATATAAGTTCAAGATTAAATACAACGAAAAATAAGGACATAGATTATTTTTTATTTTATGCTTAAGAGAGTCATACATTATTGATTAGGATACATTTGCAAAACCTACATGATGTACCCCTGGTGAAGCCCTGTGAAACATGATCTCTGCACATTGCTAAATTGTATAAAACTTCTAAGTAAAACATTAGTATCTCTAATATGTTTGCCAAAATAATGAATCATAATAGGCTGCTGTCGGTAAACTAACAACTAGTGACGTATGTTCTTTTGCTTTCCTTTAACTTAAAAGCAAGTTGTTGGCATCTTTATCACCAAAACCAAACCACTGGGAGTGTTCTGATCCCAGGGACAGTTCATGCCTCACACGCTGATCTCAGAAGGGCTGAGATAGACACTTACCACTGACTCAGTTACAATTTGTCAGAATCATGAATAAAACAAATGTTCTCCCCACTTCTTTTCTTTCTTCAGCCTTTTTCATAACCCCACTTCCTTTCTCTGACATATCAGGGCGAAGCTGGCAGAAGGATTCACTGCGAAGTTGGCAAATATAAAGAATATTCAAACGTTGGGGGCTAGATGCTACCTGTACCAGCTGAGCAATTTTTTCGTTTGTACAATAAACATGTTCATACTTACAGAATATGTGAGCCCTTTCTGAAATGTGTTAAGGCATTTAAAAATAGTTTTTTTTAATTGTTAAATAATATACATTCCCTGCAGAATTTTAACTAAAACAATGAATAGTTTAAGAACAAAATAAAGCAATAAGTTATTCTACTACCTAGAGATTACATTAACTTTTTTTTTTAAAGGAAGAAACATGTATATCATTTTGTATCCTGTTTTTTTCTACTTCATCTTATACTTAGTCACATCATAAATCAATAATGAAGTTTTATTTATTTTCTTTATTTTTAAACTGCAAAACACCACAGAATGTGATGCAAGTCTCATCCAGCTTTGCTCTTCTTCAGTCTTCAGTTCTGAGACTGAAAAAAACTAATGCATTACTAGGGAAACTTAAAACTGTTTTCTTGACAGTTTTCAGCCCATGCTTAAACTGATCATCTAGTTTGTTGAACTGAGATGGACTTCCTATTTTAAGTTCATATCAGACAGAGAAGCATCTTCAAATATTACTTTAAATTTCCCAAGCATTTCACCAAGCAGTGTGGGCAAGTGGTTTTGTCAACAGCAGCTTTATTAGAGAAGGGCTATTCTGTGGAAGTTTTATAAACTGATGAAGGAACTATCTTTTGTGAGCTATTAGCAAGGAAATTAGAAAATTCATTTTTTAAAAGGCCATATATAAGTCATAGGGGTTGAAATAAGACACCGCTGCTGCTGCTGCTAAGTCGCTTCAGTTGTGTCCAACTCTGTGCGACCCCCATAGACAGCAGCCAACCAGGCTCCCCCGTCCCTGGGATTTTCCAGGCAAGAACACTGGAGTGGGTTGCCATTTCCTTCTCCAATGCATGAAAGTGAAAAGTGAAAGTGAAGTCGCTTAGTCGTGTCTGACTCTTAGCAACCCCATGGACTGCAGCCTGCCAGCTCCTCCATCCATGGGATTTTCCAGGCAAGAGTATTGGAGTGGGTTGCCATTGCCTTCTCCGGAAAATAAGACATTGGGGGTATCTTAAGTCAATAGGGCCAGAAGAGTAAAATAGTTTTATACAATTTAGATGGAATGCCTAGTAATTTCTTTGCCTCCAGTATTATTAAAGAAGCAGAAGTGATGATGTGAGAAAGAGAAACCTTTTCGGTTATGCCTTGATGGTAATAAACATAGAGGTCACTAAAGGGACACTTGGCTCAGTGTCCCTTGGAGTCAGTGCTACTCAGTTGTCTGGGATCTCACTTCATACTTTTCAGAGAGCATTCCCTTGTAGCTTATATTTGAACTTGGCACCCCCTGGGGAAGACGCCTGGTGTAGCCTGGGAATCAGTGTTGCAGCTATTAATTTCAACAACTTGCTTTAGTCATTAGGAGGCTGTTGCCAGATTGGGAGGCAGAGGCCATGTGATTAAAAGAAATATCAGAACACAGTTCAGTTCACTTCAGTTGCTCAGTCGTGTCCAACTCTTTGCGACCCCATGGACTGCAGCACACCAGGCTTCCCTATCCATCAACAACTCCCAGAGCTTACTCAAACTCATGTCCATCAAGTCAGTGATGACATCCAACCATCTCATCTTGTGTGGTCTTCTTCTCCTCCTGCCTTCAATCTTGCCCAGCGTCAGAGACTCTTTTAATGAGTCAGTTCTTTATGTCAGGGGGCCTTGGAATTTCAGCTTCAGCATCTGTCCTTTCAATGAATATTCAGGACTGATCTCCTTTAGGATGGACTGGTTGGATCTCCTTGTAGTCCAAAGGACTCTCAAGAGTCTTCTCCAACACCACAGTTCAAAAGCATCAATTCTTTGGCACTCAGCGTTCTTTATAGTCCAACTCTCACATCCATACATGACTACTGGAAAAACCACAGCTTTGATTAGATGAACCTTTGTTGGCAAAGTAATGTCTCTGCTTTTTAATATGCTTTCTAGGTTGGTCATAACTTTTCTTCCAAGGAGCAGGTGTCTTTTAATTTCATGACTGCAGTCACCATCTGCAGTGATTTTGGAGCCCCCCAAAATAAAGTCAGCCCCTATTTCCACTGTTTCCCCATCTATTTGCCATGAAATGATGGAGTCGGATGCCATGATCTTAGTTTTCTGAATGTTGAGCGGCTGGCTGCAAAGCGCTGGAGTGGCAAGTGGCTGAGAGGAGATACCTCACGTCCAAGGTAAGAGAAACCACAGTAAGATGGTAGGTGCTAAGAGAGGGCATCAGAGGGCAGATAGACTGAAACCACAATCACAGAAAACTAACCAATCTAATCACATGGACCACAGCCTTGTCTAACTTAATGAAACTAAGCCATGCCGTGTAGGGCCACCCAAGATAGATGGGTCATGGTGGAGAGTTCTGACAAAATGTGGTCCACTGGAGAAGGGAGTGGCAAACCACTTCAGTATTCTTGCCTTGAGAACTCCAGAACAGTATGAAAAGGCAAAAAGATAGGACACTGAAAGATGAACTCCCCAGGTTGGTATGTGCCCAATATGCTACTGGAAATCAGTGGAGAAATAACTCCAGAAAGAATGAAGAGACGGAGCCAAAGCAAAAACAACACCCAGTTGTGGATGTGACTGGTGATAGAAGCAAGTTCCAATGCTGTAAAGAGCAATATTGCATAAGAACCTGGAATGTTAGGTCCATGAATCAAGGCAAATTGGAAGTGGTCAAACAGGAGATGGCCAAGAGTGAATGTCGACATTTTAGGAATCAGAGAACTAAAATGGACCGAAATGGGTGAATTTAACTCAAATGACCATTATATCTACTAGCAACAGTATAACCAACCTCCTTATTTTTTGTTGCTCTATTAAATCTAGATGTTTTAAGTAGAAAAATATGAACCTTGAATGTTCACAGAGTGTATTCCAGCAGAGAAGAAAGACAATAAGTATTCCAGTAAATAAATAACCAAAATTCTAGAATGTGATGAAATACAATACAGAACAATTTAAACAGGAACATAAGCAATAAGAGTCATTAGGTGGACCTGAAAAAGGAGGTTTCATGTTTTGTTTAAAAAGTTTAGGCTTTTTCGTGTGCATTTCTATGAGTTTTGACAAATTTATACAGTTGTGTGACCCCCCACAATGAGGATACAGAGCAGTCCCATAATTTGCCCAAGTTTTCTGCTGTCCCCTTATAGCCAATACTTCCCTCCACCACTGTTCCCTGTCAATCCCCGATCAGTTGTCTGTTCCTTTAATTCTGTCTTCTATAGCATGATATAGAAGTAGAGTCATATGCATGATGCATACAGTATGAACCCTTTAGAGCCTGGCTTCTTTCATTAGAGCACTGCGTTTGAAATCCATCTGTTGCTTGGTACTGATTTGTCCTGTTACGTTGTGTTCTGTTGTGTGGAGGTACCACAGTCTATTGAAAAACATTTAAGTTGTCTCCAGGTTTCATAATTATAAATAAAGCCACTGTAAAAATTCCGTACAGGCTATAATGTGGACAGTGTTAATCTCACCTGGAAAATAAACACCTAAGAAATAGGAATTTTGGGTCACATGATAAGTATATGTTTAACTTTATAAGGAAATGCCAACTCATTTTCCAAAATGATTATTCTCTTGCATTCTTATCAGCAGTGGGTGCATATTCCAGTTTCTCCACATCTTTGCCAGTACTGTTATTTTATTTTTAAGTATTTTTATAGGTGTGTAGTGCTATGGTTTTAATTTTCTTTTACCTAATAACTAATAATGCAACTTTTCATGGGCTTATTTGCCATTTGTATATCTTCCTTGTACCTTTGATGAAGTCTAATTTATCAATTTCCTTTTATGAATTGTGCTTACGGTGTCATATCTAAGAAAAATTTCCCAGATCACAGAAATTTTCTCCTACTTTTGCTTTTAGAAGTTTTAGTTTTTGGTTTTGCCTCTAGGTCTACAATTCATTATGAGTTAATTTTTGCATAAGCCACAGATACAGATTGAAATTTATTTGTGTATAGATATCCAATTTGTTACAATATAATCTGTTGAAAGGTTATAGCTTTCCATTAAGTTGCCTTTGCACCTTCATTAAAAATCTATTGATTACTTTTATATGGGTCCACTTTTGTTCCAATAATCTATGTTTTTATCTTTTCAGCAAAACCACACTGTCTTTTTGTGTGTTTGTTTGTTTCTGCATTCATCCCATTGCTTGCTTTGTTTTTAATTAATTTATTTGAATAGGAGGATAATTGCTTTACAATATTGTGGTGGTTATTACCATATACTTACCATATGCTTACTCCTTGGAAGGAAAGTTATGACTAACCTAGATAGGATATTAAAAAGCTGAGACATTACTTTGCCAACAAAGGTCTGTCTAGTCAAGGCTATGGTTTTTCCAGTAGTCATGTATGGATGTGAGAGTTGGACTGTGAAGAAAGCTGAGCACCGAAGAATTGATGCTTTTGAACTGTGATGTTGGAGAAGACTCTTGAGAGTCCCTTGGACTGCAAGAGATCCAACCAGTCAATCCTAAAGGAGATCAGTCCTGGGTGTTCATTGGAAGGACTGATGTTGAAGCTGAAACTCTAGTACTTTGGCCACCTGATGCAAAGAGCTGACTCATTTGAAAAGACTGTGATGGTAGGAGGAAAAGGGGACCACAGAGGATGAGATGGTTATATGGCATCACCAATTCAATGGACATGAGTTTGAGTAATCTCCAGCAGTTGGTGATGGACAGGGAGGCCGGACATGCTGTGGTCCATGGGGTCGCAAAGAGTCAGACATGACTGAGCAAGTGAACTGAACTGACTGATTACCATACATCAACATGAATTACCCATGGGTGCACATGTCTCCCCATCCTGAACCCCACTTCCCACATCCCTCCCCACCCCATGCCTCTGGCCTGTCCCAGAGCACTAGCTTTGAGTACCCTGCTTCTGCTTCATACCTCAAATTTGCACTGGTCATCTGTTTTACTAATGGTAATATTCATGTTTCAATGCTATTGTTTCAAATTAGCCCACCCTTGCCTTCGCTCACATAGTCCAAAAGTCTGTTCTTTACATCTGTGTCTCTTCTGCTGCCTTGCATATAGGATCGTTGTTACTAAATTCCGTATATATGTGTTAATATACTGTGTTGGTGTTTTGCTTTCTGACTTACTTCACTCTGTATAATAGTCTCCAGTTTCATCCACCTCATTAGAACTGATTCAAATGCCTTCTTTTTAATAGCTGAGTAATATTCCATTTTGTATATTTACCACAGCTTTCTTATCCATTTGTCTGCTGATGGACATATAGGTTGCTTCCATGTCCTAGTTATTTTAAACAGCAATGGGATTGCTGGATCATATGACAGTTCTATTTCCAGTTTTTTAAGGAATCTCCACACTGTGCTCCATATTGGTTGTGTCTATTTGCATTTCTACCAGCAGTGTAAGAGGGTTCCCTTTTCTCCATACCCTCTCCAGCATTTATTGTTTGTAGACTTTTTGATGGCGACCATTCTGACCAGCGTGAGAAGAACCTCATTGTGATCTTGAGATGTGCATTTCTCTAGTAATGAGTGATGTTGAGCATTTTTTCATGTGTTTATTAGCCATCTGTATGTTTTCTTTGGAGAAATATCTGTTTAGTTCTTTGGCCCACTTTTTGATTGGGTTGTTTTTCTGGTATTGAGCTGCATGAGTTGCTTGTATATTTTAGAGATTAATTCTTTGCCAGTTGTTTCATTTGCTATTATTTTCTCCCATTTTGAAGGCTGTCTTTTCACCTTGCTTATAGTTTCCTTCATTGTGCAAAAGCTTTTAAGTTTAATAAGGTCCCATTGTTTATTTTTGTTTTTATTTCCATTACTCTGGGAGGTATAATCTTCTATGATGTTTCTGTGATTTATGTCAGAGAGTGTTCTGCCTGTTTTCTTCTAAAAGTTTTATAGTTTCTGGTCTTACATTTAGCTATTTAATCTATTTTTAGTTTATTTTTGTGTATGGTGTTAGAAAGTATTCTAGTTTCATTCTTTTACATGTGGTTGACCGATTTCCCCAGCACCACTTGTTAAAGAGTTGTCTTTTCTCCACTGTATATTTTTGCCTCCTTTGTCAAAGATATGGTGTTCATAGGTGCATGGATTTATCTCTGAGCTTTCTATTTTGTTTCATTGATCTATATTTCTGTCTTTGTGCCAGTACCATACTGTCTTGATGACAGCTTTGTAGTATAGTCTGAAATCAGGCAGGTTGATTCCTCCAGTTCCATTTTTCTTTCTCCAAGATTGCTTTGGCTATTCAAGGTTTTTTGTGTTTACATACAAATTGTGAAATTGTTTGTTCTAGTTCTGTGAAAAATACTGTTGGTGGCTTGATAGAGATTACATTAAATGTATAGATTGCTTTGGGTATTATAATCATTTTCACTATATTGATTCTTGCAATCCACAAACATGGTATATTTCTCCATCTATTTGTGTCATCTTTGATTTCTTTCATCAGTATTTTATAGTCTTCTATATATAGGTCTTTTGTTTCTTTAGGTAAATTTATTCCTAGTATTTCATTCTTTTTGTTGCAGTAGTGAATGGGATTGTCTTGATTATTGTAGTTTTAGTAGTAAATCTTAACATCTGGTAGTGTAGGTTCTCTAACTTTATTTTCTTTTCAAAAAGTGTTTTGATTATTCTAAATCTTTTACCCTTACACATAAATTTTAGAATCAGATTGTTGGTTTTTATTTAAAAAAATCCTGCTGGGATTTTCACTGGGATTGCACTGGGTGTTTAGAGAGAAATGATTTCTCATCTTAAAAAGATAGAATTTTCCAGATGATGAACACAATACTTCTCTCCATTTATTTAGATCTTTGACTCTAAGAGAGTGGGGGAGGAAGAATATTTGCTTTGGACTGTGTCTTTCCCTAGCTTGGGTACTACAGTGATTTACCAAAGAGCAGACATTCTAGGCCATTTTTTTGAGGGAAGCATTTTCTGTCATATCCAGTGCCCAAACACATAGTGTTTTTTTTGCATTCTTTTAAACATTTTTGGATATTAGAATCATAAAATATTATGAAATAAGTTAACATTAAATCATCTATACCATATTTGACAGTCTGAAAAATGTCTGCCTCACCCAACATCCCAGGTAATCTCGAGCTGACAGTATGCTAATAGTAGTCCTGGGCTTGTGAATGGTTTACTTTCCAAATAAAGTTGATGTTCAACTTCATTCTTATTAAAAAAAATGTCAGTTAAGACTATCAGGAGGTTAGGTTTCTCACCTATCAGGCTGGCAAAGATCCAAAAGTTGGAGAACAATGTACAAATGTTCCTTCAGCTGTTCTCCTCTCTGTAGTGTGAGGATTCGGTGGGGGAGCAGCTGTGCCCTCCTCTTCTGGAACCCTGGAAATCCCTCCTCAAGGGGTTCTTAGCTGACTTCCACGGTGTGCATGGTATACACGAGCCTCTCACCAGAATCCATCCACTTCTAGGCCCAAGACATGTTACTTGTATATAAAGTGTGGCTGTCACCAGACTTTGGCTATAAAGCCGAGTTTTTCACACAGGTACACAAGGGCCTCTTGAACTATGGGCTGGAGTCAGAGGTGGGAAGAGAAAGGAGGTAGGCTGTGGCCAAGGTCCTTCTATTTATATTTGTGACCTAGGTCTTGCCAGTGTTACAGAGAAAATAAGTTGATCACATGCTTAATACTAGCCCAGAATGAGTTACCATTTCTAACGCAGCTTTGCTGTTGTTCAGTCTCTAAGTCATGTCCAACTCTTTGTGACCCCATGAACTGCAGCATGCAAGGCTTCCCTGTCCATCACCAACTCCTGGAGCTTGCTCAAACTCATGTCCACTGAGTCAGTGATGCCATCCAACTGTCACATCCTCTGTCTCTCCTTTCTCCTCTTGCCCTCAGTCTTTCCCAGCATCAGGGTCTTTTCCAAGGAGTCAGTTCTTCACACCAGGTGGCCAAAGTATTGGGGTTTCAGCTTCAGCATCAGTCCTTCCAGGGAATATTCAGGGTTGATTTCCTTTAGAATTGACTGGTTTGATCTCCTTGCTGTCCAAGGGACTCTCAAGGTGTACTTTTGATACTTTACTTTCCCTCAAACATTTCATCCTCCAAATGCCTGTGAAACTTTTATATAATATCTTTTAAAGAATGGACAAAATATTGTCAGCTAAGACTCTGAAACATACGTTGCAAATTCAGATATCCTAGAGACCAGTCAAGTAACAGAAGTAAGAGGAGCCAGCTGGGAAAAGAAACCCTTAGAAGGGGTGAGGACACTGGTGAAGTAGAGAATGCCTGTCTTTTGGCAGAGCAGCTGCTCAGCTTTAATAGTTTTTGCCAAGTGGAAATATAGTACCAGTGTTGAACACATTATGATTTTTCTTAATGGGAAAATGTTTTGATTATTGGTTAAAATTTCTCAAAACTTAATTTTAAAAAATTACATTTGCCAAACAAATATAGGTAGGGCTGAATCCAGCCCATGAATTCAGTTTTCAACCTCTATTCTAAAGCCTTCAGCAATAGCAGAAGAAAAGAATTCTGTTGGGTTATGCCTGACTTTATTTTTTGGGCTCGAAATCACTGCAGATGGTGATTGCAGCCATGAAATTAAAAGACACTTACTCCTTGGAAAAAAAGTTATGACCAACCTAGATAGCATATTCAAAAGCAGGGATGTTACTTTGCCAACAAAGGTCCGTCTAGTCAAGGCTATGGTTTTTCCAGTAGTCATGTATGGATGTGAGAGTTGGACTGTGAAGAAGGCTGAGCGCAGAAGAATTGATGCTTTTGAACTGTGGTGTTGGAGAAGACTCTTGAGAGTCCCTTGGACTGCAAGGAGATCCAACCAGTCCATTCTGAAGGAGATCAGTCCTGGGATTTCTTTGGAAGGAATGATGCTAAAACTGAAACTCCAGTACTTTGGCCACCTCATGCGAAGAGTTGACTCATTGGAAAAGACCCTGATGCTGGGAGGGATTGGGGGTAGGAGAAGAAGGGGATGACCGAGGATGAGATGGCTGGATGGCATCATGGACTCAATGGACATGGGTCTGAGTGAACTCCGGGAATTGGTGATGGACAGGGAGGCCTGGCGTGCTGCGATTTATGGAGTCGCAAAGAGTTAGACATGACTGAGTGACTGAACTGAACTGATGCCTGATAATTAATGTGTGTTTTGTTGCAGAATAATGGAGTGTCTATTACCAGAAACCTCCTACAAATAAATGCATGCTGAATAATATGCCCTAGATGGGGTATCTAGATGATTAGCTGGCTTGAATCTCACCTTAGCAATCATCATAATACTGAGGGATGTTCTCTGAGTTCAGCATTGAAGGAGTTCTGTGGAGATTTGTCAGGAGACGGGAGATTTGTCTTTTTCTCTCTATCTCTGTGATCATAGACAACCTGCTTTACCACCGTGAGTCATAGTTTTTCATCTTTCAGGTGAGAATAGAAGGCTAAGGTTTTTTTTTAAAGATTCTACTGATTTTTTTAAAGTTTAAAAAATTTTAGGACAAAAATGCAATCATAGCATGAAAGCAAATTTATCTATTTCTGATTCTGTAGCATATGGTTAAAGTTTAATGTACATTGATCCACAAAGAAAATTTGATATATAGTTTTATTTGCTGACAAATCATAACTTCTTCTGCAATTAATTTAAAATCAGCAGGCTTCACTTTTTAAATGGGGAAGAGAATTTTAAAAGTCATTAATGTAATTACATATGTTAAAATTGCCTTAAATTAACATTATACAGTTATATATATATTTTTTCTTGTAATAGCTTCTTTGAGACAGTTCTTAGAGTGACATCTTGGGGATGTTTCAGTATAGAGGTTGAGAGATCAGGAAAAGGCTTAAAGACTCTAGTTTCTACTGGTTCTGGCCAGGTGAAGGGGAAGTTATGAAACACAGAAAAAACAGGGGAACAGCAGGAAGGGGGAGGGAGAAGACAACTTGCTTTTTGAAAAAGAATTATTTTTATTTTTTTATTGAAGTATAGTTGTTTTATAACATTTCACTTGCTTTTTTAAACATGTTGAGTATGAAGTGTTTTAACCTGATTAGAAAGGTCAAAACTGGAGAAATGATTTTACTCATTTATTATTATTTTTTTACATTGGAGTATAGTTGATTAACAATACTGTGTTAGTTTCAGGTGTACAGCAGAGGGATTAAGTGGTATATGCACAATGTATGTATTCTTTTTCAAATCCTTTTCCCATTTAGGTTATTACAGTATATTGAGTAGAGTTCCTTGTGCTATGCAGTAGGTCCTTGTTGATTATCTATTTTAAATGTGCTGTGTATATGTCAGTCCCAAACTCCCAGTCTATCTCTACCCCTTACCTTTCTCCCCTGGTAACCATAAGTTTGTTCTCTAAGTCTGTGAGTTTGTTTCGTAAATAAATTCATTTGTATCATTAAAAAAATATTCCACATATAAGTGATATCATATGGTGTTTGTCTTTCTTTGACTTACTTCACTTAGTATGATAATCTCTGTGTCCATCCATGTTGCTGCAGATGGCACTATTTCAGTGTTTTTAATGACTGAGTAGTATTTCACTGTATACATGTACTACACCTTCTTTATCCATTTATCTGTTGTGGACATTTAGGTTGCTTCCATGTCCTGGCTATTACAAACAGTGATACAATGCTTGTTTATACAGGGGTGCCTGTATCCTTTCAAACCATGTTTTTCCCCAGATATATGCACAGGAGTGGGATTGGAGGGTCATATGGCATCTGGCCCCATCACTTCATGGGAAATAGATGGGGAAACAGTAGAAACAATGTCAGACTTTGTTTTTTAGGGCTCCAAAATCACTGCAGATGTTGACTGAAGCCATGAAATTAAAAGGCGCTTACTCCTTGGAAGAAAAGTTATGACCAACCTAGATAGTATATTCAAAAGCAGAGACATTACTTTGCCGACTAAGGTCCGTCTAGTCAAGGCTATGGTTTTTCCTGTGGTCATGTATGGATGTGAGATTTGGACTGTGAAGAAGGCTGAGCACGGAAGAATTGATGCTTTTGAACTGTGGTGTTGGAGAAGACTCTTGAGAGTCCCTTGGACTGCAAGGAGATCCAACCAGTCCATTCTGAAGGAGATCAGTCCTGGGATTTCTTTGGAAGGAATGATGCTAAAACTGAAGCTCCAGTACTTTGGCCACCTCATGCGAAGAGTTGACTCATTGTAAAAGACCCTGATGCTGGGAGGGATTGGGGGCAGGAGGAGAAGGGGACGACCGAGGATGAGATGGCTGGATGGCATCACGGACTCAATGGACGTGAGTCTGAGTGAACTCCGGGAGTTGGTGATGGACAAGGAGGCCTGGCGTGCTGCGATTCATGGGGTCGCAAAGAGTCGGACACGACTGAGCGACTGAACCGAACTGATGGTAACTCTGCTTTTAGTTTCTTGAGAAAGCTCCTTACTGTTCTCCAATTTACATTCCCGCCAACAGTATAGGAAAGTTCCCTTTTGGAGAAATTATCATAAATGCTGCCAGAGCATTTAATATGCTTTAGTATAATATTCTTGATTAAATTTTCTCGCTCTGCTGGAAGATGATTGTACAGGGACCATGTACATGCTGCTCTCTTCTGCCTTCTTGGCATCTTGTCAGTACATGGCATGCAGGAAGACCCTGATTAATGTTTTTTTAATTTTTTAATTTAATTTTTATTGAAGTATAGCTGGTTTACAATGTTATGTTAGTTTCAGATGTACAGCAAAGTGATTCATATATATATATATATATATATTCTTTTTAAGATTCTTTTCTCTTACAAGTTATTACAAAATGTTAAGTAGAGTTCCCCATGCTGTCCCTTATTGGTTGTAACATAGTAGTGTGTATATGTTAATTCCAAACTGCTAATTTATCTCCTACCCCCTTCCCCATTTGGCAACCATGTTTGTTTTCTATGTCTGTGGGATACAAAATTCATTTTTATCATATTTTTAGACTCACATTAAGCACTGTCACATGATATTGTCTTTCTCTGACTTACTTTAGTTAGTGTGATAATCTCCAGGTCTGCCCATGTTGCTGCAAATGGTATTATTTCACTCTTTTTTATGACTGAGTAATCTAATGAATATTTTTAATGCATGTTTTTAAAAAGCTACTTCTTTATTGTATATCAGGCAAAAATGATGAAAGTTTTAAATCACTAAAGGAGTTCTCAAGATAGTATATTAGTGCAAAAGGGTTTTGAACAGCAAAGAATGTTGGAAACCACTTGTTTGAGTAATCTCTAAGCTTTATGCAGGCTCTATGACTAAATCAAGAATTAATAGGCCATTTGCTCTGTAGAAGCTCCCACTGACTTTTGAAATTAATTCTATGAATCTCTCAGAAAATGTCGACCTGAAAATGAACATCACTATTTCTGAATTCAGACACAGGTGTCTGAGGAAGATGTAGCAATGATAGACCCGTGTTGGTCCAAACCCCCCTGTTGTGGAGCAGCTTGGTGCTTGAGGAGGTAACCTCAGCCTCAGCCTTGTCATCATCGGTGGAGGGTACCTGATGATCATTGTTGTCCTAGAGGAAGCTGGTGTGGAACGCTGGGGCAGCTCCCCATTTGCTTTTAAGATAATTAACTCTTGGAAAATCATTAAAAAATGGTGCCTGAAAATAATAGACATTCTCAATAGTTTTTGATGGACTATTGATTTAACTGAGTGATAGGAATACACTGTAATGCAGTGAAGATATAGGAAAAGCTGCCTAGATACTAGTTTAAATGACCTAATTTAACGACCACTAAACAGTATTTCAGTATCTTCCAATGGCTGTCTGATGAGTGTGAAGTGATGAATGTACATGTGTATCTTCAAGAGTTTCAGGCATGAAAAGACACATTTACAAAATATTTAATTTAGGCAAGATGACCTGTGGATAATATTTAAGGGACTAGCTTTTTATTTTTCTTTTTGACTCTCATTGTCTAGATGACTTAACTGGAAATGATTTGTTCTACATCTATAGGGAAATGATGTAGAATTATACAAATATGTAAAATGATACAAACATGTTCTACCTTGATATCCTATGTCTTTGTTGTTGTTTAGTTGCTAAGTTGTGTCTGACTCTTATGATCCCATGGACTGTAGTCTGCCAGGCTCCCTCTGTCCATGGGATTTCTCAGGCAAAGATACTGGAGTGGGTAAAAAACTCAATCCTCCTCATTAAGAAAGCAGGCAAAAATCAGAATAATATCAATGTTTGTCCTTTTTCATTATAGAAGCTATCATTGGTACAAACAGAGACCCCTTCCTAGTCTATTGTTTTGCTCAGAGCCATTAAGAGAAATGAAAGAGCTTCCTAAATTTGCACCATTGTTCACAGAGCTTATAAAACCATTTGAAAATATATCTGGAGGAGAGTCATATTTTATGACAATAGTAATTTCAATAGTTAGTGAAAACTTCATTCACTCTTAAAAACCATTAAAGGACAATCTCTACTTGTTTAGGCAGTAATATAGGCAATTTCTACTTAAAGAGAAGCCAGATCATCCTCATGGCAGTGAGGACCCAATTAAACCTTGTGAAGAGATCAGAGCTAGGTTGGCCTCTGAATGGCATTGCTCCCTCTCCAGTTTTGTGCCTACCTGTCATGTAACACCAAGGATTTGTTCCTCACGGGACTAAAAGTTATTCCCTTGTAAACCACTGAATGCTGACAGCTCCACCTGATCTGGCAGGTTTATATTGCAGCAAATTATACCAAAGTCCCCAGACTAAGTGCTGTGGCCAACACTGTCAGAGAACCAAGCATTTCCTATACTTCCTTGGGGACCCAGAAACTCCACCTCACCTGGCTTCCCTCTGCCACCCTGGAAAGCAGTATGGGCTAACCCAACTGATAACCACAAGGGCTAGGGGTAAGAGGAACAGTTCACTCGAAGAGGCAGTTAAGGATAACCTCCAGAAAGCACATGCACTTATTAAACTGCAAGTCAAAACAAACTTATATCTCAAATCATAAATAGCAGGAGAGAACAGTTCTAGTTTTCAAAGGTGAAACTTGTATGAATTTCTGTGCTTTTGGACATACGATTATTGCCCAAATCTTCAGTGCTTAGTGATGATGCCATACAAATTTTTCTAGCTTGGATCCTAGTAATGGAATATTTGTGGCTCTAGTGCTCCCTGCAATATTCTTTTCTTCCTTCCTCCTTCTCTTTCTCTCTTCTCATGCCCTTTACTTCAATTTCCCCTTCATTTTGTTCTTTTTCTTTCTTATTCTTCTCTCCAGTGAAAAAGACTTATATCTCTAAGTTGTCCATAGAATTAAAATTATTTTAAACCTTATTATATTTCTTTCTCTGATAGCAATGTATAAACCAGAGTCTTCAGTATTCACAGCAAAAACTCGCTTCCACTTTCTGGTCCATGAGACCAAGAGTTTGCACTGGTAATAGTGACTGTATATGAGTCATGAGCCATGTGAATCAGTCAATTTGGAAGCAGAATGCCTGGTTTCAGAATTATGTATATCAACCCTATGGCCAGCTCCATTTTTTTCTTGTTCAGTTCAGTTCAGTTGCTCAGTTGTGTCAAACTCTTTGCAATCCCATGGACTGCAGCACACCAGGCTGCCCTGTCCATCACCAACTCCTGGAGCTTGCTCAAACTCAAGTCCATCAAATCAGTGATGCCATCCAACCATCTCACCTCTGTCATCCCCTTCTCCTGCCTTCAATCTCTCCCAGCATCAGGGTCTTTTCCAATGAGTCAGTTCTTCACATCAGGTGGCCAAAGTACTGGAATTTTAACATCGGTCCTTCCAATGGATATTCAGGACTGATTTCCTTTAGGATGGACTGGTTTGATCTCCTTGCAGTCCAAGGGACTCTCAAGAGTCTTCTCCAACACCACAGTTCAAAAGCATCCATTCTTCAGCGCTCAGCTTTCTTTATAGTCCAACTCTCACATCCATATGTGACTACTGGAAAAACCATAGCTTTGACTAGATGGACCTTTGTTGGTAAAGTAATGTCTCTGCTTTTTAATATGCTGTCTAGGTTGGTCATAGGTTTTCTTCCAAGGATCAAGCATCTTTTAATTTCATGGCTGCAGTCACCATGTGCAGTGATTGTTAGGAGATATTAATGACTATTATTTTTAATTTGTGAAAATTTCTACTTCTTATTGTCCCATTGACTCCTCTTTCATTGGATTCTCCAATTTTTCAAATTTCAAATCACTTAGGCTTGTCAATCAGAACTGTCTTTGATAATTAACCAAAATGCAATTATTGAAAATTTACTAGGCATTGTGAATTATACAAAGAAGTAAATGACAGTTCTGCCTTCAATGAACTGTAATCTAGTTTGTGAGAGAAAAAATTTGTTCTCCCATCTCAGAATGCCCGCCCTTCAGTTTTCAGGGCCCCCAGAGCACCAAACTTGGGAGATTACCCCTCTCTCAGCCAACAGTTTTATCACTGAGATATGGGTCCTCAGTCTTATAATTAGTTATAAGTGAGTTTCCAGTACCAGAGCGTGAGATACTTGAGATCAGTTCTTTTAATTCATTTGATTCCTGATATACAGTAGGTGTCCAAAAAAGGTTTTAGACTGAAGGATTAAACCCTGAATCATATTCAAAAACAATTCTCAAAACTATTAGAGTGTATCAGAATGTCTTATTACATATCCTCAAGCAAATCAGAAATCATGAGCATCCTTTTAATTCTAGCACTCAGTTTCTTAGATCTTATTCAAGATTCCATTTATCAGTATTTCCATTAGACCCAACAAGTCTTTCATTTATTTAGGTTTTCAAGTGGTGATATATCAGCTCTTTTTGAAGCTGTTCATTCTGTACTTACTACAGATATTGAATATTTTTCATTTACAGGAAGTTGAGCAAGATTCCATGATGAGATTTTGCTGAATTTTATACAATTAATGGACCCAAGACCCTGATGCTGGGAGGGATTGGAGGCAGGAGGAGAAGGGGACGACCGAGGATGAGATGGCTGGATGGCATCACGGACTCAATGGATGCGAGTCTGAGTGAACTCCGGGAGTTGCTGATGGACAGGGAAGCCTGGCGTGCTGCGATTCATGGGGTCGCAAAGAGTCGGACACAACTGAGCAACTGAACTGAACTGAACTGAATGGACCCTTTATTTCTGCTCAAGATTGTAAAGTAGTTAACTTTGTGTTCTTTTTCAAAATTGATAGTAACTTGTTTTAAAAATCTAATTTTAGATTGTATGTATTTGAAAATATTTTGGAAAATAATGTAAGTGGCCAAATAGCTTTTGTTTGGGGCATATTTTTGTTTTGTAATTGATTCTTCTCAACTTAGCACATGTATGGCAGATTTCAGTTTCACTTCAGTTCAGTCACTCAGTCGTGTCTGACTCTTTGCGACCCCATGAACTGCAGCACGCCAGGCCTCCCTGTCCATCACCAACTCCCAGAGTCCACCCAAACCCATGTCCATTGAGTTGGCAATGCCATCCAACCATCTCATCCTCTGTCATCCCCTTCTCCTCCTGCCCTCAATTTATTCGATGTAATACTCTCAACTTTTTAACCCCTGGAAAGGAGAATGAACAGAAAGCCTGATTAATTATTGGTGTAGTGATCCTTTGGCCATGCTTGCTAAATAATTTACACTGGTATTTTGTCAGACTCAACTGTACTAAGCCTTATTTCCTGTGGGAGTTCTATAAAGTGATTTTGGGATTAGGAACTTGCATTCTCAAGAAAATACAGTACAGTCTGCACAAATGTAATTTCTAAATGTCTTCTAATTTCTCTGCCCCAAACATCTTTCCTTCTAAGTCCTCTGATCACATTTATTCTCTTTTGGAAAGAATGGTTTATCATGTGTGTGTGTGAAACTCAAATTCTCCCTTTTAGGATTCAGCATCCTTTGCTGGTTTATCCAAGTCCACATAATTCTCTGTTCCTCATTTTCCAGTGTTTTCATTTTGAATAAACATTCTCTCCTATTCTTCATGGAGAATTAGCTTAGAGAGGTGATTCGTGAGAAGATACTCTGTTCAACTTGGCTATCCTGGAAATGGTCCACAGGGTTGTTTTAAAAATAGATCATATTATTTGAGAGAAATTTACAGTTAGAATTTTTTGTTCTTGCCTTCTTTGGCTAGTCTAGACACAGCCCCTTTAAATAGACCTTTAAATAGCAAGTGCAGCCCAAGGGAAAGAGGAGCCGAACATTTGAGGGTACTGTTTTGTACATTAATTACCCATGAATGTTCGAATATTGAGAAGCCAGTTAATTAATTAACTGGGCCCACTTTTTTGGGGTCTATTTGGGTTTTTTTTTTGTTTGTTTGCATGCAGTCATCTGCCATATATTATTCAGTTCAGTTTAGTTTAGTTCAGTCGCTCAGTCGTGTCCGACTCTTTGCAACCCCATGAATCGTAGTACGCCAGGCCTCCCTGTCCATCACCAATTCCCGGAGTTCACTCAGACTCACGTCCATTGAGTCCGTGATGCCATCCAGCCATCTCATCCTCGGTCATCCCTTTCTCCTCCTGCCCCCAATCCCTCCCAGCATCAGGGTCTTTTCCAATGAGTCAACTCTTCGCATAAGGTGGCCAAAGTACTGGAGCTTCAGTTTTAGCATCATTCCTTCCAAAGAAATCCCAGGACTGATCTCCTTCAGAATGGACTGGTTGGATCTCCTTGCAGTCCAAGGGACTCTCAAGAGTCTTCTCCAACACCACAGTTCAAAAGCATCAATTCTTCGGCGCTCAGCCTTCTTCACAGTCCAACTCTCACATCCATACATGACCACAGGAAAAACCATAGCCTTGACTAGACGGACCTTAGTCGGCAAAGTAATGTCTCTGCTTTTGAATATACTATCTAGGTTGGTCATAACTTTTCTTCCAAGGAGTAAGCGCCTTTTAATTTCATGGCTGCAGTCACCATCTGCAGTGATTTTGGAGCCCAAAAAAACAAAGTCTGACACTGTTTCTACTGTTTCCCCATCTATTTCCCATGAAGTGATGGGGCCAGATGCCATGATCTTCGTTTTCTGAATGTTGAGCTTAGTTATTGATATTTCTCCTGGCAATCTTGATTCCAGCTTGTGTTTCTTCCAGTCCAGTGTTTCTCATGATGTATAGAAAGCAGAATGAAACAATCCCTGCTCTCAAGGACTAACAGTCCAATGAAAAAAGCAGACAAATAAATCAGTGACCAATTTATGGTGTAGTATATCCTAGATGACATTTGATGACATTTCAATTTAGCTTGTGGGATGATCCAACAACGTTTTGTGAAAAGGTGATGCCTGAACTGAACCTTGAAAGATGAGTATCATTAAGAAAATAAAGACTTGGATGTGAAAAGAACATTCCAGACAGGGAATAGCATGTGTAGGATAGGGAACCTTAAAACATGTGACCTATTCATGAATTATATGTTTCTTAATATTATTGACTGGTGGCTCAGCGGTTAAAGCGTCTGCCTCCAATGCGGGAGACCCGGGTTCGATCCCTGGGTCGGGAAGATCCTATGGAGAAGGAAATGGCAATCCACTCCAGTATTCTTGCCTGGAGAATCCCATGGACCGAGAAGCCTAGTACATTACAGTCCACGGGGTCGCAAAGAGTCGGACACGACTGAGCGACCTCACCTTCAATATTATTGAATGACAAGAGTGAAACGAAGTGTTAATAAATAATATTGTATAAAGAGGCAGGAGCCGCGTTAGGGATAGAGTGGGGATTAAGGTGAGGAGCTTTGGGGTGAGTGCCATGCTAGGTTTTAGAGTTATGGTAAATGGTGGTATTTGCCGCTGGGCTGGATAGCTTGCTTCCTTTCTTTCTCTGCCTTGTGAGGACACAGCAGGAAGAAAGCTGTTGGCAGGCCAGAAAGAGGGCCCTCACAGGAACTGAATTGGCTGGCCCCTAAATCCTGGACTTCCCAGCCACCAGAACTGTGAGAAATAAATGCTGTTAAAGCCACCCAGTTTATGGGATTTTATTATAGCAGCCTGAGAAGTCTAAGAGAGTTTCTCATTTTTTTAATGACACTGTTTTTCCAGCAAGCATATTAGACATTTGGAAATTTTCTTCAGTTCCTCTTATTTCTGCTCCCCATAATCCATTACTTAATTCTATTGGTTCTTTTTTTTCCCCAATTTTCTTTCATTGTTCAGTACCAAGTTTCCTTGTCATTTATTGTCTGGACTATTTCAATAATGTCTTAACTGGCTCAGTTTTTGTCTGTAAGCTTCTGAAGGACTTAGAGGAATTTGAGACACAAAAGCATCTTCTTCAACAAGCTTCAGTGGCTCTCTATTGCCCAAAGAAAAACATTAAAACTCATCAGTTCAGAATTTAGAGCCTGCCTGATATGGCCTCAACTGCCATTCTAGTCCTGTGCATTTTGTTGAAGCCATGTAGTTTCACTAAACAGGGTTTTAAAAAAAATTATTTGTTTTCCTTAAAAAAAAATTAATTTATTTTAATTGGAAGATAATTGCTTTACAGTATTGTGATGGTTTTGGCCATACATCGACATGAATCAGCCATGGGTGCACATGTGTCCCCCCACCATCCTGAATCCCCCACCCACACCCTTCCTCATCTTTTAATTGGAGGAGAATTGCTTTACAATGTTGTGTTGGTTTCTACTGTATAACAATAAAAATCATTTTTATACATATATCCATATACATATTTTAAATACACATATTTTATACATATTATAAATATGTACATATGTTTATACATATACATATATGTATAGCCATGATTATACATATATCACCTCCCTCTTGAGATCCCTTCCCTCCTCCCATCCCACCTCAGAGTGTCAGGCTGGGCTCCCTGTGTTATGTAGCAACTTCTCACCACAGACCAGTCAGAATGGCAATCATCAGAAAATCTACAAATAATAAATGCTAGAGGGGATGTGTAGAAAAGGGAACCTCTTGCACTGTTGGTGAGACTGTAAATTAATACAGCTATTATGGAAAACAGTATGGAGATTCCTTAAACAGGGTTTTAAGCTTCTGGGTCTTTGTATCGCTTCACTCCGCTGGCAAAGTTCTTGCTTTTCCGTTTTGTATTGAAACCCTAATCATTCTTCAAGACCCTTTTGAAGTGCTACCCGCTTCTAGCCAGCTCTAAGCTTTCTCTCATAAATACTCATATCTCAACACTCCCCAAATCCTTTGTTTCTACCTTTGTCATACTGCTTAATTTTTAGCATGATTGTTATCTCCTTTAGACTGACAGGTTTGTGAGAACAGAGACCTAGTTATGACAGTCTTTGTACACTGGGGATGCTGAGTAAATGTTGAAGTTAACACTTTGGAAGAAATCGTCAATGGAGAAGTACAAGCAAGCCTGACACTTAGGGAAATGAAGGACGTTGAAAGAAAGTGAAAGTACTGAAAAGAAAGGGCTTCCCTAATGGCTCAGGGGTAAAGAATCTCCTGCTAATGCAGAAAACACGGGTTTGATCCTTGGGTTTGGAAGATCCTCTGGAGGAGGGCATGGCAACCCACTCCAGTGTTCTTGCCTGGAGAATCCCATGGACAGAGGAGCCTGGTAGGCTTCAGTCCATGGGGTCACAAAAGTTGAGCACAAATGGGCCACTAAACAAGAGCAATTGAAAAGAAAACAATTTTATCTTTGTCTTTTAACTCTCCTTGGGACAGGATTGATGTATTTTTCTTACTCTGGTATATATATGTTCACACAAAAACTTTATGTCATTTATGCCAGACGTGGCCTTCTCATCCTTCAGATGTGTACTTTAAATGAGAAAGACAAAGTTTTCTATTTGTCTTGCAAATATCTGTTTTTTCCATGTCACTTTGCAGTTCTTGGTTTAATGTTGTACAGAAAGAATTTGTCTGGTCTTTGTCCCTAGCTTCTGGCAAGAAGCTTCCAAAACCCTTGAAATTTTCTAAGTGATACAAGTGTTTTTGGTTCCTTGTAAGCCCCCTGGATCACACCTGAGTTTATGCTAACGAGGTAACCCTTGGTCATTCCTAGATGACCTTCAGGATCGGGGTGGTGTCCTTAAAGAACAACCACATGATTGGAGGGTTGGGATTTTGAGCCAGCCTAACCTCCAGGGAGGGCAGTGGGGGCTGAAGACTGAGTTCAACCATGTGGCCAGTGCTCTCATAAATCAGGCCTATTTTATGCAAACTATGGACATCAAAGCTTAAGGAGCTTTCAGGCTGATGGCCATTTTCGTACACTGGGAGGGTGACACACCCTGATTCGATGGGGAGAATCACGGGAGCTCCACCTTCAGGATTCTCCTAGGCCTTGCCCTGTGAGCCTCTTCATTTGGCTGGTCCTGATCTATATCCTTTATATAATAAGTGATAACAGTAAGTATTACATTTTCCTGAGTTCTGAGTCATCCCAGTAAATTATTGAACCTGAGAGAGTCATGAGAATCCCCCAATTTGTAACTAGGTAGGAAGAAATATGGGTGGCCGGAGAACCCTGAAAGGATGACTGGCATGTGAAGTGGGACCAGTCTTGTGGAGGACTAGGCTCTTAACCTGTGGGGTGGTCAGTACCATAAATGAACTGCAGTATAGCAGTTGGGGGGAAACAAAATAATATCACAGGATAACAGCAACAGTTCAGTCATTTTCAGTAGAAATTCTGTGGTGTGACCTAAAACAAAAAAGTTATGACCAACCTAGAGAGCATATTCAAAAGCAGAGACACTACTATGCCAACAAAGGTCCGTCTAGTCAAGGCTATGGTTTTTCCCGTGGTCATGTATGGATGTGAGAGTTGGACTGTGAAGAAAGCTGAGTGCCGAAGAATTGATGCTTTTGAACTGTGGTGTTGGAGAAGACTCTTGAGAGTCCCTTGGACTGCAAGGAGATCCAACCAGTCCATTCTGAAGGAGATCAGCTCTGGGATTTCTTTGGAAGGAATGACGCTGAAACTGAAACTCCAATACTTTGGCCACCTCATGCGAAGAGTTGACTCATTGGAAAAGACTCTGATGCTGGGAGGGATTGGGGGCAGGAGGAAAAGAGTATGACAGAGGATGAGATGGCTGAATGGCATCACCAACTCCATGGATGTTGAGTTCGCATGAACTCCAAGAGTTGGTGATGGACACAGGGAGGCCTGATATGCTGCAGTTCATGGGGTCGCAAGAAGTTGGACAAGACTGAGTGACTGAACTCAACTGAACTGAACTGAAAACAAAAAAAAGGGTCAGTTTGGTTTCAAAAAGACTGCACCAAATAAGAGAATTTGCTAAAAATCCAACGTTTAAAACGTCAATTTCTGAACATTTTGTTATCACTGTGTTCAAGATTCCTTGATCTTTAGAATTACATTTCTGTTTTCCAGATTAACAACCTGTTTGTTTTTGCTCTCAATTTTTCTTCCCTCTCCTGCATGTAAACAAACTGCCATTTGTTGCAGAAAAAGAAATCAAACCAAAACTAGAGACAATTGTCCATTGTTTCTGCCAATCAGAGGAGGAAGAACTCTAAGATCACAGAGTCCTGCTTAGGCTAAACATGTCTGGGAATCACCCAGATATTCACATGAAGACATGTGACTTCTCTCTTCCCATTCCTCTGTGGAGATTCCAGTTTGTCATTTGTCATCAACGTTGTCATTTCCTTTTATCTCCTTATAGTAAATTTTGATGGCATCTGATTTTACACTGCTTCTTGGATGGCTGGGCTTCTTTCTAACTTTCCTTTCACTTTGTTATCCTGCATTTTGTTGCATCTCTGCTTTCATAGGTTCTGTGCGCTGTCCCGACTTTCAGATGCTCTTACTTTCAACACTGCAGGGACATTACACCATAGCCACATGCATAGTATTTTGCTTTCTTAGCTCGCTTCTAGAATGGCTTTTTTTTTTTTTTTTTTTGAGAGGTCTAAAGCAAACTTCTGAGAAACATCAACCAATCCAAACAACTTTCTTTTCCCCAAAGGTTTCTTGGAGCAAGGTCCTTTCCTTTATTCTTATTTTATTACCCAAGGGAAGAAAATTCACTTAACTCTATTTCTTTAACCTAATATTTTGCTCATCAGTTAGTATTATTGAGTTTCTTCCCATTGGAGGAATAGTTTTATTCTTTGGAAATAATAAGTTGTCAAATACATCTTAGCTGATATGCTTGGAAAATCACATTTCTTTTTAGAAGCCAAATTATTTTTTTCAGTTAATGTACTTTTGTCTGATAAATATGATTAGCTAACAGCAAAAGGTCAGATTTCCAGGACAGAATTGCTTATCCAATTGACTTAAATGAGTTTTTTTGAGGGCATCATAGTTCCCTTTATTTATAGTTGACTAGATCTCCCCTGGAGAAGGAAATGGCAACCCACTCCAGTGTTCTTGCCTGGAGAATCCCAGGGATGGAGGAGCCTGATGGGCTGCCATCTATGGGGTCGCACGACTGAAGTGACTTAGCAGCAGCAGCAGCAGCAGATCTCCCCAGTTACCAAAGAGCATTTATACACTATTAAGTGTGGCGAGACAAAGCACAGACCCTGTTCATCGTGTCTGTTTACATCATGCTCCTCTTTTACTGTGCGTAATGGATTTGTGTATATCAAAATAATTTTGGAAGTTCAAACTTAAAGCACTTATTGGTTTATTAATATAAGTTTTCTAAGTTAATATTGTTAGGTGCTTCTGTCCATGGTTCTGTTCTCAACCCAACTGTATTGCCTCATCCACACTTCATGTTGCTTCCCTTCGTTTCACTCCTAGGAAAGGGGATAAAGGTCCCCAGAGGCTGGAGCCACTCTAGAGATCTGCTAAGCTAAAGACCCATACACAGCGCTGTCAGGTCAAAGGAATGCTGCCCAGTATGCTTTGTAATAAATCTCTTTTTTATTGTAAAAGTAATGCATGCTGTCACAGAAAACTCAGAAATGTAGTCAAATCACACACAACGAAGCCATTCCATGAGGATATATGGTCACTTCTGGGTACATTTTCTTCCAGTCCTCTTGTATGACTTTCCTTACTGTGCACATAGATAAGTAATTGTTTTCCCAATACAGCTGAGATCACATGTATAGGTACTTTCTGACTGTTTTTTTGTTAAATTTCACTTTGTTCTCAGTGGACATTAAGAGGATCAAGACACATTTGCCTAAGCAATCCAAATCCTTCTGAACATAACTGCATCGAGAGCAGATGAACCTGTATATAGTTTATTATTTACTTTGCTATTTCTCAGTGGTCTCCTTAGGTTTGCTTTCTGCTTTCAATATTCTCTTCCATGATCGATATTACCCAAAGTATTATCTAATCAAAATAAACTCTTCAAATGTGAAGTTTATTTCTGCTTTCACTATGACTCTGAGTCAAAAATGATCAAACTGCTAGAAGAGCTGAATAGGATAAATAAAAATTCTCCTGGCACAATAATCATCAACAGCTGCATCAGCCTGAATAATCCATTTGGGATTTTACTTGTATCTGAGAACATCTGCTACAAACATTACTTTCTGTATATCCAAGTAACATTTTAAAATTTACTGAAATTGCTAGTGGATCAGTATCAAACGCTTGGTATGTAGAGCGTGGAAGATGTAGTTCAAATGCTAGGAGGATCAGAATTTTTAGTTTCTGACTTCAGCATGCTAATGCCTAATCAGGGACAGGAAGAAAGAATATTATAAAATGAATATTTGCTGCTGGCCTCTATTTTGGATAGAGTAGGTACTCTACATACTAAATCCTTACAAGTCTACAAAGTAAGTATCTTCCATGTCTGCTAAATTCTGCCAGTTTTGTCTCCTGATAGATACATTGTATTGAATACATATTGACCAAAACCAGACTTATTTTGTCACCTAGCAAACAGTATGCTTGGAAAGAGTCCGGGACTGGTACAACTGTTCTGGAAAATTGATAAAGCTCCATTGAGAAATCTGGGGAATTATCTTACTGGGCATAATGTCACCCTAAACAAAGGAGGAGATGTTAGTAATGACGAAGAGGAGAATGGATGCTTCTAGAATCTCCCCACCCCCATTCCCATGCCTTCCTGGGCTAGGCCAACATCCTGTCTTTCTTGAATTCCTACGATTGTCTTGTAATGGGTCATTTAACCTCTGTCTTGCACAACTCCCATCCACTTCAGTTGAGCGACCTTCCTGGAATACTAACACGAGCTGTCACTCACTGTGTAAAGCATTTCAGTGGCTCTTCATCGCTCTCACATTAAAGTTGAAACTCCTTAATGGCATTTAAATGTTTTCAAGATTTGAACATGATTACATCTTTATTCTCTGGGTTACACATACATTTTAGCCACAGTACGTTTTCGTCTAAAGGCACCCATCTTGTGCAGCTGTCAGCCTCTATGCAGGCTTCCTTTGTGCATTTAAAGAGAAACTCATTACAGGTATTTAAATTAAATTCTAATTTTTAAATATGAGCCAACTCTCTGGCCAAATATGACAGTTCTACTGATGGAATCCACTCACTTTATACCAGTGTGCCATCTTTGAATCATTCCTTTGGCCTGAAGTATTTTCTTTTACAGAATTCATTTCAGTCCAACCCTTATTTTCTGCTTTTTGTTTCTCTAACTTCTCATTTTTTCTGGTCACACTTGATATATCATTTCCTTCTAGATCTGGGTTCCCAGTTCTGGGGTAACTTCCCGCCCCCACCCCAGCCCTGGCCTGCTCTCTGGCACCACATGTCACTGAGCTGCCAGGGTGAGGAGCTCAGAGGACTGGGGTCATTTCTGTCTCCATCACATGTTCATGGAATCACCATGTTTCATGGGCCCCTCCTACATAGTGAGGCATCAGCTGGGGGCACAGAAGGCTTTCAGGAATCTGAGCACTAATCAGGCCTCACCCTGCATTTGGGCAGACTAGAAGACAGTGACTCTTTCATAGCAGCTGTGCAGAAAAATCCCAGGGCCTCACCGGTCAGGACAGTACACCCTTTCTCCGCTTCCCTTTCTCTCTCTGTGAGGCTTTGCTGTGCTTCCTGCTTTGGCCTCTGAAAGTGAAGAGTGTGCCAAGGGTCCCCTCTGTCTGCCTGCCAAGTTCCCTAATCCTCAGATTCCTTCTATCCTTTCTTCTACTCAAAAGACAAAGGGGTTTCTGAAGGAAGATCCAGGTCTGGTTTTTTTCCAAGCTTGGCCAGAGCTCCTGGCAGGTTCCTCCTGGGCCATCTGGTTCAGTTCCACGAGCCTCTCGGGAACATCCATAGCTGGAGAGCAACCCATCCCTCCTGAGGGCTGGGAAGGCCACGTGAGTCCCCCCTTGCCTCGTGGCCTGCTGCACGTTTCAGCAGCGAACGTGTCCGGCCCTGAGGAAGCAGGGAACCCAGATACCTGCCTTCGAGCCCTGCACACGTGCTCTGTGGGTTCTGCCTCCTCTTCTGCAACTGCTGTGATTCTCTCCTACTTGTTAAGACTGGTCCATGTGGATTCTCCCTCTTCTATTCCTCAGGCCAGCACAGGCTGTGGCATTTCATAAATACTTGCTGAATGGAATTGTACTGAGAGGACCATGCGAGCTCTAAGAGTTCAAGTACCCTTCTCAGAGTACACAACTAGTCCAGCTGGTTGTGTTCAGAGTCTGAATCCAGTCTGTCTGATTTAATTGTATCACATGAGTCCTCCATTCCAAGCTGGATTTAAAAAATGAAGTTAACACAAGGGTTGTTTCATATCATTACACTAGATGGTTGGACAATGGAAAGGACCCATGGTAGACAGGTTAGTCAGGACAACTCCCATCTCAACTGTGCTCTGAGATGTACTCTCAACTGTGCTTTAGAATTTTGAACAGATGAATGGATAAGGAAGTTGTGGTACATATACACATGGAATATTACTCAGCTGTAAAAAGGAATGCATTTGGCATTTGAGTCAGTTCTAATGTGGTGGAGACTCTACTCATTGACATCACCAGATGGTCAATACTGAAATCAGATTGACTATACTCTATTGAGCCAAAGATGGAGAAGCTCTATACAGTCAACAAAAACAAGACTGAGAGCTGACTGTGGCTCAGACCATGAACTCCTTATTGCCAAATTCAGACTTAAATTGAAGAAAGTAGGGAAAACCACTAGACCATTCAGGTATGATCTAAATCAAATCCCTTATGATTATACAGTGGAAATGACAAGTAGATTCAAGAGATTAGATCTGATAGAGTGCCTGAAGAACTATGGACGGAGGTTCGTGACATTGTACAGGTGACAGTTATCAAGACCATGTCCAAGAAAAACAAATAGAAAAAGGCAAAATGGTTGTCTGAGGAGGCCTTACAAATAGTTGAGAAAAGAAAAGATGCAAAAGGCAAAGGAGAAAAGGAAAATATACCCATTTGAATGAAGAGTTCCAAAGAAAAGTAAGGAGAGATGAAAAAAGCCTTTCTTAGTGCAAAGAAATAGAGGAAAACAATAGAATGGGAAAGACTAGAGATCTCTTCAAGAGAATTAGAGATACCAAGGGAACATTTCATGCAAAGATGAGCACAATAAAGGACAGAAATGGTATGGACCTAACAGAAGCAGAAGATATTAAGAAGAGGTGGCAAGAGTACCCAGAAGAACTATACAAAAAAGATCTTCATTACCCAGATAACCATGATGGTGTGATCACTCACCTAGAGCCAGACATCCTAGAATGAGAAGTCAAGTGGGCCTTAGGAAGCATCACTACAAACAAAAAAAGCTAGTGGAGGTGATGGAATTCCAGTTGAGCTATTTCAAATCCTAAAAGATGATGCTCTGAAGGTGCTGCACTCAATATGCCAGCAAATCTGGAAAACCCAGCAGTGACCACAGGACTGGAAAAGGGCAGTTTTCATTCCAATCCCAAAGAAAGGCAATGCCAAAGAATGCTCAAACTACCACACAATTGCACTCATCTCACATGCTAGTAAAGTAGTGCTCAAAATTCTCCAAGCCAGGCTTCAGCAGTACGTGAACCGTGATTTTCCAGGTGTTGAAGCTGGATTTAGAAAAGGCAGAGGAACCAAAGATCAAATTGCCAACATCCGCTGGATCATCGAAAAAGCAAGAGAGTTCCAGAAAAACATCTCCTTCTGCTTTATTGACTACACCAAAGCCTTTGACTGTGTGGATCACAACAAACTGTGGAAAATTCTTTGAGATGAGAATACCAGACTACCTGACCTGCCTCCTGAGAAATCTGTATGCAGGTCAAGAAGCAACACTTACAACTCAACATGGAACAACAGACTGGTTCTAAATCGGGAAAGGAGTTCGTCAAGGCTGGATATTGTCACCCTGCTGATTTAACTAAGATCATGGCATCTGGTCCTGTCACTTCAAGACAAATAGATGGGGAAACAATGGAAACAATGAGAAACTAATTTTGGGGGCTCCAAAATCTCTGCAGATGGTGACTGCAGCCATGAAATTAAAAGATGCTTGCTCCTTGGAAGAAAAGCTGTGACCAACCTAGACAGCATATTAAAAAGCAGAGACATTACTTTGCCAACAAAGGTCTGTCTAGTCAAAGCTATGCTTTTTTCAGTAGTTGTGTATGGATGTGAGAGTTGGACTGTGAAGAAAGCTGAGTGCCGAAGAATCGATGCTTTTGAACTGTGGTGTTGAAGAAGACTCTTGAGGGTCCCTTGGACTACAAAGAGATCCAACCAGTCCATCCTAAAGGATATCAGTCTTAAAAGTTCATTTGAAGAACTGATGCTGAAGCTGAAACGGCCATACTTTGGCCGCCTGATGTGAAGAACTGACTCATTTGAAAAGCCCCTGATGCTGGGAAAGATTGAAGGCAGGAGGAGAAGGGGGACAACAGAGGCTGAGATGGTTGGATGGCATCACTGACTCTATGGATGTGAGTTTGAGTAAGCTCCGGGAGTTGGTGGCGGACAGGGAGGCCTGGCCTGCTGCAGTCCATGAGATTGCAAAGAGTCGGACCCGACTGAGCAACTGAACTGACTGAATGAGGTGGATGAACCTACAGCCTATTATACACAGTGAAGTAAGTCAGAAAGAGACTAATATCATGGATTAACACACATGTATGGAATCTAGAATAATAGTACTGATGATCCTACTTGCAGGGCAGCAAAAGAGACACAGACATAGAGAAGAGACTTTTGACACAGCAGGGGAAGGAGAGGGTGGGATGGCTTGAGAGAATAGCATTGAAACATATACATTTCTGTATGTAAAATATAGGAATGGGAATTTTTGGGAATCTGCTATATGACTCTGGGAACCCAAAGCTGGTGCTCTGTGACATCCTAGAGGGGTGAGGTGGGGAGGAAAGTGAGAGGGGGTTGCAAGAGGGAAGGGACATCTGTATACCTATGGCCAATTCATGCTGATGTATAGCAGAAATCATCACAATATTGTAAAGTACTTATTTCTAATTAAAAGTAGTAAAAAAGAAAATGTAATAAAAAAAAGAAAAAAGAATTTGGAAGAAAGCAGTAGGATTTGCCTGTTTGCTGCTGTTGGAGCCCAAGTGTTTCCAGTACTCCTGTCATCAGGTATGAGAAAGGCCAGATGTGGGAGAAGATAGGGGTCAGTCACCTCTGAACCCTCTGCCTAGTAACCCTGCATTATGGTAATTTACTTAGTTTGTTTTGTGGTCAACCATGAGTGCCCTTTTCTCACACTTGTACAATTTTTATGTGCACAGAATGTACCTAATTTGAGGAACTAAGCATCTTAGGAAAGAGGGCCTACTTCAGCTTCTTTCAGCCCAGGACTTGACTAATAGCTGAACTCACAAGAGTTTCCCAAGCACCAGTTTAAGCAAGAATTAAAAACAACAAAAATCCTTTAAAGCTTAAAAGCAAATAAACAAGTAACGTACCCTTGTATAATTGTTTTCATCAGAGATATGGGTGAAGATAAAGTGGAAATATTGCTGTGACCCTTTTGCATGTAATTTACAGCCCCAATATGTATGTTGAATGTGGTGCTCCTTGCAAGCCTGCACATTTATAGGCTGCACTGTAACTCTACACCCAATTTCTGAAAACATGTTTCTGGGCATGAACTCCCTAAAAAGATCCCTGTAGCTGTGGATGGCTTTAGTTGCAGCTTGGAAGCCTGACATGCTTTATTCTGGGAATACATTTTTTTTCTTCCCCCAAAGGCCCGTAACAACCCCACTTTTTTTTGTTTGGTGCATTGAGAAAATGAAGGCATTCATAAGAGAGCATTTTTAAAAAATGAAACTAAACTTGTCAACCTTTCCCCATTTGAATTATGAAAGGATTAACTCAATATTGCTATGAAACCATATCTTCCTTACTCTCCCACTTTAAGTATAAGTTTCCTTAGGAAAGAAGAGAGATGTATAAATATTCTGTCTGGCAGTGACCAGGAAAGGAGGAGTTCACAAAAGATAAGACATACTTGTGGTCCTTGCTTCTCTTTAGGCTATTTTCTCCTGTCACTGATGGTATACAACAATTAACTTCTGGGTTTAAAGGAATAGACTTAAATATGTACATTGACTGCTGTTAACAGGACTCAGACCATGGTGTTTGTTCTTTTTACTGTGACTGAAAAGTGAAAGTGAAGTCACTCAGTTGTGTCCAACTCTTTGCGACCCCGTGGACTGTAGTCTACCAAGCTCCTTTGTCCATGGGATTCTCCAGGCAAGAGTACTGGAGTGGGTTGCCATTTCCTTCTCCAGGGGATCTTCCCGACCCAGGGATCAAACCCAGGTCTCCCGCATTGCAGGCAGACGCTTTAGCCTCTGAGCCACCAGGGAAGCCCTTCAATAATAATGAAATTACATAATGTGTAGCAGAGAAATGACCAGTCGTGTGCAAAGAAGATTTAGGTAGAAAAAGGATGAGAAATGATAACTTCCAAATTTGTAGAGTTTAATATCTAAGGTCTGTGGAAACCGGGGGCACACCTGGCAGTCTGCGATGCAGAAGTCCCTATATCAAAAAGAACAACTTCTTTATCCATTCATCTGTCGGTGGACATCTAGGTTGCTTGCATATTCCAGTTATTGTAAATGGGCCTGCAATGAACAATAGGATACATGTGTCTCTTTCAATTTTGGTTTCCTCAGGAGAGGTGAGGAGAGGGTGAGATGTATGGAAAGAGTAACATGGAAACTTACATTCAGTTCAGTTCAGTTCAGTTGCTCAGTCGTGTCTAACTCTTTGAGACCCCATGAATCGCAGCGCGCCAGGCCTCCCTGTCCATCACCAACTCCCGGAGTTCACTCAGACTCACGTCCATCGAGTCAGTGATGCCATCCAGCCATCTCATCCTTGGTCGTCCCCTTCTCCTCCTGCCCCCAATCCCTCCCAGCATCAAAGTCTTTTCCAATGAGTCAACTCTTCGCATGAGGTGGCCAAAGTACTGGAGTTTCAGCTTTAGCATCATTCCTTCCAAGGAACACCCAGGAAACTTACATTACCATATGTAAAATAGAGAGCCAATGGGAAATGGGAATCTAAATTGATATAGCCACTATGGAAGATGGTATGGAGATTCCTTAAAAAACTAGGAATAAAACCATCATATGACCCAGCAATCCCACTCCTAAGCATATACCCTGAGGAAACCAAAATCAAAAAAGACACGTGTATCCCATTGTTCATTGCAGCACTATTTACAACAGCTAGAACATGGAAGCAACTTAGATGTCCACTGACAGATGAATGGATAAAGATGTTGTGATACATACACACAATGGAATATTATTCATCCATAAAAAGAAAAGTATTTGAGTCAGTTCTGCTGAGGTGGGTGAACCTAGAACCTATTATACAGAGCAAAGTGAGTCACAAAGAGAAAGATAAATATCATATTCTAATGCATATATATGGAATCTAGAAAAATGCTACTGAAGAATTTATTTACAAGGCAGCAATGGGGAAACAGACATAGAGAACAGACTTATGGACATGAGGAGAGGGGAGGAGAGGGTGAGATGTATGGAAAGAGTAACATGGAAACTTACATTACCATATGTAAAATAGATAACCAATGGGAATTTGCTGTGGGGCTCAGGAAACTCAAACAGGGGCTCTGTATCCATCTAGAGGGGTGGGATGGGGAGGGAGCTGGGAGGGAGGCTCAAAAGGGAGGGGATATATGTATACCTATGGCTGATTCATGCTGAGGTTTGACAGAAAACAGCAAAATTCTGTAAAGCAATTGTCCTTCAATAAGAAAAATAAAAGGGACGACAATCAGAGGGGGAGTTCTTGCAGGGGTTCTAGGAGCCAAAGACAACAAGGAGCGACACGCCCATCTCTCAGTTTGATTTCTGGTTGGAATGCAATCTCAGAGCTGGGAGAGATCCTTATTTCTGAGATTCTCAAATCAGCTACATCTGACAGCTGAACCCACTGAATCACATCTTGGAATAGCTCAATAAGCACTGCAGTAAAGTGTGCACAGAGATAATTTTTATTTTTTACTTTTCATATGCTTTTTTCTTTTAACCTAAAAGGATTTCAGTAGGAATTCTGACAGAGTTCCATGGTGGTCTGGTTCTGTAGAGGTATGATTGGGAACCAGAGTGCCCAGAAGATAAAGCTCCTACCTACTTTGTGGTCAATGACCAGGAGCAAATTTTCTTAGTCTTTTCCTTACTCTTTTATTTAGGGAACTGGTTTCCTGTGGCTGTTTCTCTCCCTTTTTTGTCCCTAGGATTAAGATCAAAGGCACAGTTCAGGTCACTTACCCTCACTCAGCCTAGCTACTATTCTGATTAGAGTGTGAATATTCATTAGTTTGTGCCAATATGCTGATGGCTCATTACACTGTATTATCCTGAGAACTCATGTCACCTTGCATACTTCATATTAATTCAGACTTTTAAATTTTGTTCATATAAATAGGATCTCTTTAACTCTTCATAATGGTCATAAAATGCAGCTGACATTAAGCATTGAATTGAAAGAGAAGAAGCAGATAGACTGTGCATGCATACTGAATTCCCTGCAGTGCTTGCACAACCTATGTGCCGTGGGTTCTTTGTAAGTGTCCATTAAAGAAATGAATGAGAGAATGAGTGAAAGTCAGAGACCTAGCTTTGAGTTTTCTTAGCCACTCACTATGTGGCCTTGGGCAAGCCACTGGACCTCTCCAAACTCCATCTCCTCACCTGCAAAAGAGGAAGCAGTTGCCTTATTTGTTTCCATCTCTTAGATTAGATCTTCTCATCCATTACTTTTGACACAAACCCAGTGTAGCAGTGACTTCATTGCAGATCTCCTAAATCCGCAGCAACATCTCTAAGGAAGCTTAGTGTGTGTTCTTTCTAACGACCTCAGGTAGTGTCTTTAAACTAGGACAAACAAGGTTTAATGAAAGGAAGTAAAAAGACTTTCCTGTTCCAGTAAGAGGGAAACTTATCTTTTCTGAGTGGTATTTACCAAGGCTTCATACTTTCAGGAAAAAGAAAAAATTCTGAATGTCAGCTTTCCAGTTCCTCCTTGCAGAATATGTATCTAATATCATTGTACTGACGTGATCTTTTTTCATTTTTATGTTTCATTCACTATTGGCAAACTAGTCGAGCACATTGACCAGTTTTTTCTCAATTTTGTATCTCTAGTCCCGAGAATAGTGGCAGATAATAGGTACTCAATCATATGAACTACACTGTTAAATGGAGGTTCAGATAACCTATAAGTGGTACAGAAAGATTATGAGAGTATCTTCTGAGTCCAAAGTCAGGGCTCTTTCTAATATGGCAGTTGATTATATCAAGTCATTAATAGCCTTTAGCATCTTAGTAAAGATGAGTTATCAGATAATGGCACCAATTATGAGGACTCCACATTGTGCCATTTTGATTGGGTTTGAGATGTGTAAGATACAGGCTGCTCCAGGGTGGGAGTGGGTAGCCAGGAGTGAGTACGGAGATTCTCTGTCTCAAGGAGTTTGTTAAAATAAGGGAGAGAGAGATTTAGAAGTTAACACCTCCAACTCCCTCTTAAATAACTTTGCTTGAGTGAGGAACAGATGGCCCAATGGATAATTTGAATTTCATCCCTGGATAGAAGCTACTCTAGGTAAATCTATAGAAGAGATTTTCTGTGTTGTATTTTCCTTACTCTACTTTGAAAAGAAACAACAATTTTTAAAAAATAAAAGGAGTGAGAGACATTGCATAATTCCATTTAAGAAATTTTCTGAAGAAATTTCATCTGAAGCAATAATGATGGCAAGTATGCAGCTAATCAAGAAAAATAGAAAAAAGGAAAATAACAATACTGAGTGTAAAATCCAGGAATTGTGTGAATCAGGATTATCCACTTAATTCTGTTTTTTCATGTTTGGAATATGACTAAATCAAGTATTTCCTTAAATTCAGTGAAGGAAATAAGTATTTGTGTAAATATAGTATTTTCCCCCTATATTTTAATTAGTTAAAACTTCCTAAGAGTTTTACACTAAGATTTTGGTGTATATAGAGTTACAGTTCTTATCTCTCTCTACATATGGACAAAAATTTTATATTTGACTTGTTGTATAATTTTAAAAAGTAATTTGCCAAAAGTGCTAGTATTTATGTAAAAGTAGAGGTCTTTTTTTTTTTTTCTTTCTCTTGTCAAGCAGTACTTTTAATTTTGAGGGTGGAGTGAATGGTATGCAGAATTTTAGTCCCCTGACCAGGGATCAATCTCACACCTCTACAGCAGAAGCCTGGAGTCTTAATCATGGACCACCAGGGTCCCAAGTATCTTTCTTCTTTTAATTTGAAGATTTGATAAGTAGAAAGAAAACCTTTCCATTTTATAAAAATATTGGCTAAATGCTTTAAAAGTGGAAAATAAATGATTGAATAATAGTCCTGAAAGTTAATTTTTTAAAATAAAAGGTAACAAGTTGCCTCTTTGTTGCCAGGTCAGTTCAGTTAATATAGGGATTCTTCTTCTTTGAAAGAGGAGCAATTTAGAACAAAGTCCTATTATAAAAATGACCAGATTTATAGTCTGAACTCTGGAGTTCTGTTCTGTTACCACTGCTAGGTCAAATAGAGTCACCAAGCACGTGGCCTCACAGCTGAACCACTCTGTAGAAACTTGCAAGGAAAAGGCCCGGAGCATTAGAGAAGAGACAGAAAGGAAGGAAACTGCAGGCTCTGTCTTGCACCGAAACTACTCCCTTTAGGCCACTGGATCACTTTGCTGGGGATGCCGTTATCCATACCGCAGAGTTAAGAGACATAGCCCTTGATGAAAAAAAAAAAAGACTTTCCCGTGGCCAGGTAATTCCAGTTTCAGGCGTTCACACTTAAAAATGACTAAAGAAAAACGTTAATCACAACGGTGTCTATTGCTGTATGATCTAGAGCAACAGAAAGAGGGAAACAATGAAAATCCAACAAGAGGAGAACCGTGAAATGGGTTATTATGCTCTTCCTCTGCACACTCTCTGACAGTAGTGAGCAGTCCCACCTCAGTCCTTTACACAGTTTCTCCCTCTGCCTTGGCATGCCCTCACTGTTTGCTCTTCAAAACCGGAAATCCCCCATTTGGGGACCTTCTCTGAGGGCTTCAGCTAATCACCTGTTTCGGTTTATCTCTTTCTTTGGCATTGGCCTTAGTGCCCATCTGCAGATGTGTGGGTTCTTTCTTCAAAACATTAAAATTCATTTGCGCCCTTATCCTCCGGCCCTGGGCACAGTGCCTGGCTCCTAGTAGGTGCTCAGTGAGCAGCAGAAAAAATGGATGAGCAATATATTTGTAGGAAAGGATATTAAAGTGAAATTTATGAACATGTAGACAAATGGAAATAGATGATAAATTATTATGTGACAAACAGTTGAATATATACATTTTGACTTCAATTTTGTTAAAGTAGAGCTAAAGAAGGTTGTATGCTAAGCGTTGTGTAAGTGAAGTCAGTAAGAGGAGGATGAATGACTAAAATAATTATTTCTTTCAGAATGTTTTCAAATGATTCTTTCTCTCGGGAGAAATACTACCAAGCCTGCCACCTATCCCCCCGTGTGTCTACTTTAGGGCACACTGGCCCACCTCCAGCTGCCAGGCCCTGCATTTCTTTGTCTGAGGGTTTTCTCTGGCCGCCTGAGTCAGCTTTGTCAGGTGACTGAAAGTGCCAAAGAATTAACGCCTTTTTGAAGCAGCCCTCAGGTGGTAGTTGGTGTATAAATACCCCAGCTCTTGCTTTGCTTGGCAATGTGTCCTTCAGGGGCAAGAGTTCCCTAAAGAGATTACGCTCTACTTACCCACCATGGTGAATACTCCCTCCTACTTCCACTTCCTCACTCCTCCACTGTTTCCTGGAAGATCTTCCAAAATAACTATTTGCACTTGAATCCTTATTCAAGATCAGTTTCTGAGAGAACCCTAATTAAGACCCTCTTTAATAACATGAATTAAGGATGCAGAAAGTGTACTAAAATATAAATATTCTTGAGAAGTTTTATCACCTTAATTTACTAAAACTACAATCAAATTTATTAAAATTGATGATTAAAAATGCCAATTCCCCAAGGACTGGAACACAAAGCGAATAATTGTGGTGACAGTGTATGAGTGTAAGTAAGGTCCTGAAGTTGGTGAACGGCCAAAACCAGGTGCCGTCACAGGCACTCAGAGTGGCAAAGATAGATGCTATTATACTCGTATAACCTTGACGGCTGTTGGGAGTGTAGTTAGTCATTAACTTCTACTCTCCTCTCCGTCTGTCTATATTTTTCCATGAGTCACTTGGAAGAAATGACATTCTCCTTATATGTTTTCTTAGCCTATAATAGCTACCTGTATCTGTACTGTCTTTGAGGTCTACTGCAAATGCAAACCACTTAACAACAGAAATTTTATCCATCTCCTCCCCTCCGTCATGTCATTTATATCACTGAGAAAGTACTCAACACCTGTTTATGAAAAAATGATTGCGTAATTTAATGAAGGGAAAGAATGCCCATCTTGGTTCTCATTTTCTTTTTTTTTTGCAAACTCTTAAATATGTGATTGTTTCATTTTATTTTCAAAGGGTATTGTGGATCACTTTAAACTTAATACTGTTACATGAAAGGAAATCACACTATTGCAAAGTTCTTTATCTGAAGAAACATTAGGATACATTATGTTCAAAAAGATTCCTTCTCTACATAGATTTCAAGACAGAACTTTCCTGGGGGATGAAACAACATAAATACAATTCCCTTTTAGGTAATACTTTCTTAAACTGTGGGCTTCCCTAATGGCTCAGATGATAAAGAGTCTGCCTACAGTGTGGGAGACCAGGGTTCGATCCCTGGGTCAACAAGATCCCCTGGAGAAGGAAATGGCAACCCACTCCAGTATTCTTGCCTGGAAAATCCCATGGATGGAGGAGCCTGGCAGGCTACAGTCCGTGAGGTCACGAAGAGTCTGGCACAACTGAGCAACTTCGCTTTCCTTTCCTTTCTTAAATTGTTTAATAATGGGTTAGTTTTATTTCTAATAGCAGAATTAAACAAAAACTATTTAATTGTATTATTAACTGTACAGCTCAGCTCAAATAGTGTTAGCATGGTAGAGTTTTCTAGAAACAATTTTTGATAGAGGGCTTAAAAACATGATTAAGAAAGTAGACATTTTGGGAGGGAGGGATAGTCAAGGAGTTTGGGATCTACATAAATACAATGTTTTATTTTAAATAAATAACCAACAAGGACCTACTAGATAGCACAGGGAACTGTGCTCAATATTCTATAAAAATCTAATTGGGAAAAGACTTTGAAAAAGAACAGATACATGTATGTGTATATATAAAAGAAAAAAAGGTAGATGCTTTTAAGCAAAAATGCAGACATTTGGACTATTTGTATAATGTCAAACATATCCAGATATTTAAGCAGACATTTAAATTCACTTCTAACATAACATGTGAATATTTGGCAGTCCACATGTCAAACATAGTCATTTTTAGATAAAATACAGGCATTTCTCTTATAGCACGCTTGTTCATACAAGAATTTTGAACTAAGCATAATGAAATAATTTGCAGTATGGTTTAATGATGTTGATTATGACTGGTTGTCATAAGAATATTAGGACTAACAATAAAAAAGAAGTCTAATGTGTGCAAACTATGGGAACGTGACCCATTTAATCTAGTCACTGCTGCCTTATTCATCTTTCACTTTTCTGTTTACTGATAGTTGTGAACTATACTAGAGCAACATGTTCAGGTCATAGCCAAAGATTCATCATGAGCATTTGAATCAAAGGGCCAATGACCAATTTTAGCTTCTTTTTGTCAGTGTTAATTAACCAATTTGCTAAACACACACATGCAAAACATAGATTTATTTCCTACCACCTGTTACAGAAATTTCTGTGGGAATCTCTGCTTACATTCAGAAGATCTTTCGCTTAGTTCATTAGAATCATCTGGGGCAGTTGATAAAATCCAGGATTCCCAGGCTCTACATAGGTTGTGATTCTGCAGGTATGGAATAGTGTTCAGGAGTCTGCCTGTTTACTGAGCTCCTCAAATAATTCTTATGCAAGTGGACCTCAAGCCATTGAAAAACACTGCTTTTAGCCTCTGACCATCTTTTCACCATTAAAAAAAAGGAACTTTTTATGACAGGGGGTTCTTGCAATTACAGATATCATATGCTATCAGAACAGACTGTGTTGTGCTCTGGCACTATCACACCAGTGCTAATAAGACTTAACTGACTCCTCACTTTTCCAGAGCAGAGGCTCTGTTACTAACAGCTAGCTTTGAGAAGCCTAAGCCAAAGAGAGAAGGTGTAACAAGGACAAAAAACTAAAAAACAAGCAAACAAAAAACTCAGTGACCAGACTTACTTTGCAACTACTTTAATTGCATTTCATAATAAATTTTTAGTTAGTTACTTACTGGCTATCTGACTTCTTAAAAAGGGCCTAAAAGAAGAATGTCAGAAATCATCACCGTCTTGTCTTAGAAACCCAACATCTGACTTAAACTGTGTGTCTTGGAGATTAACAGTGTCAAACTAGCTCCTTGGAAGTGTTTTATAATAGAGTAGCTGGCAAATCTTAGTCCATAAATGGGGAGGGGTGTAGAAAGAGAAGTAGTTGATAGTAACTCAGCATGTACTGAGGGCCTCCCCCATTGTGAGAGGATTCTGCAGCCAAGGCCGGGCCCACTTTATCCCTTTTGGCCCTGATAGCAACACTGCTGCTGCTGCTGCTGCAGCTAAGTCACTTCAGTTGTGTCTGACTCTGTGCGACCCCATAGATGCAACCCACCAGGCTCCGCTGTCCCTGGGATTTTCCAGACAAAAGTAATGGAGTGGGGTGCGATTGCCTTCTCCAGATAGCAACACTGCTTTTACTCAATTTTCCCTCACTCTAAAGTATTATTATCATGAAGTTTTTAGTGCAGTCATGAATATTTCACATATGTGCAAAGATAAACCCTGAAACCGTAAAATTTAAAAGCTGAAATAAATTTTAAAGTTCGTGTAGTTCAAACTCCTTGTTGTACAGAATAATAATCTGAGGTCTAAGTTAATTGAGTTACCCAAGTTCATAAACTTCACACAGCTAGTCATTATTTTAATGTAAATAATATAAGTAGATAGATAAAAAGAAAAAATTTATTTTTTTCTCCAAGATTATTTACTCTTTATGGCTACCTTGAGCCCCCTCTCAGTATCTGTCAAAGTGCAACAGTATCACAGTCAGTGCTTTTAATTTGATGTTAGAATTTTGGTATGACACATATATACTACCATGTATATAATTGACATATATGCATTAACTTGTGTAAAATAGATAGCTTGTATGAACCTGCTGTATAGCACAAGGAGCTCAGCTCAGTGCTCTGTGATTACCCTGAGGGGTGGGATCAGTTCAGTTCAGTTGCTCAGTCATGTCTGACTCCCTGTGACCCCATGAACTGTAGCACACCAGGCCTCCCTGTCCATCACCAACTGCCAGAGTCCACCCAAACCCATGTCCATTGAGTCGGCGATGCCATCCAACCATCTCATTCTCTGTCATCCCCTTCTCCTCCTGCCCTCAATCTTTCCTAGAATCAAGGTCTTTTCCAATGAGTCAGTTCTTTGCATCAGGTGGCCAAAGTATTGGAGTTTCAGCTTCAGCATCAGTCCTTCAATGAACATTCAGGACTGATCTCCTTTAGGATGGACTGGTTGGATCTCCTTGCAGTCCAAGGGACTCTCAAGAGTCTTCTCCAACACCACAGTTCAAAAGCATCAATTTTTTGGCGCTCAGCTTTCTTTATAGTCCAACTCTCACATCCATACATGACTACTGGAAAAACCATAGCCTTGGCTAGATGGACCTTTGTTGGCAAAGTAATGTCTCTGCTTTTTAATATGCTGTCTAGGTTGGTCATAGCTTTTCTCCCAAGGAGTAAGTGTCTTTTAATTTCATGGCTGCAATCCCCATCTGCAGTGATTTTGGAGCCCAGAAAAATAAAGTTAGCCACTGTTTCCACTGTTTCCCCATCTATTTGCCATGACGTGATGGGACCAGATGTGAGGGGTGGGATGGGAAGGGGCAAAAATAGGTCCAAGAGGGAAGGGATATTTATATACATATAGCTGATTCTGTACAGCTGATTTCTGTACCTTGTTGTACAGCAGAAACTACCACAGTATGATAAAGCAACTACACTCTGAGTTTTTAAAAAGCAAAATAAAATAAAAATAACCAACTCAAATAGAAATAGCTCAAAAAAGGTATCACTGTTCCATATTTGTGGTTTTTTAAGATGGAAAGGAAAGTAGGAAAACCACTAGGCCATTCAGGTATGACCTAAATAAAATCCCTTACAATTATGCAGTGGAATTGACAAATAGAGTCAAGTGATTGGATCTGATAGACAGAGGTGCCTGCAGAACTATGGACAGAGGTTCCTAACATTGTTTAGGAGGCAGTGATCAAGCCATCCCCAAGAAAAAGAAATGCAAAAAGGTGAAATGGTTGTCTGAGGAGGCCTTACAAATAGCTGAGAAAAGAGGAGAAGCAAAAGGCAAAGGAGAAAAGGAAAGATATATCCATCTGAACGTAGAGTTCCAAAGAACGTCAAGGAGAAATAAGAAAGACTTACTAAGGGAAGAATGCAAAGAAACAGATGAAAACAATAGAATGGGAAAGACTTACAGGTCTTTCAAGAAAATTAGAGATACCAAGGGAACATTTCATGCAAAGATGGGCACAATAAAGGCCAGAAACAATATGGCTCTAACAGAAGCAGAAGATATTAGGAAGAGGTGGCAAGGTTACACAGAAGAACTATACAAAAAAGATCTTAATGGCCCAGATAACCACGATGATGTGATCACTCACCTAGAGCCAAACATCTTTGTGTGAAGTCAAGTGGGCCTTAGGAAGTATCATTAGGAACAAAGCAAGTGGAGGTGATGGAATTCCAGTTGAGTTATTTCAAATCCTGAAAGATGATGCTGTGAAAGTGCTGCACTCAATATGCCAGCAAATTTGGAAAACTCAGCACTGGCTGCAGGACTGGAAAAGGTCAGTTTTCATTCCAGTCCCCAAAAAAGGTAGTGCCAAAGAATGTTCATATTACTACACAATTGCACTCATCTCACACGTTAGCAAAGTAATTCTCAAAATTCTCCAAGTCACGCTTCAACAGTATGTGAACTGAGAACTTCCAAATGTTCAAGGTGGATTTAGAAAAGGCAGAGGAACCACATATCAAATTGCCAACATCCGTTGGGTCATTGAAAAAGCAACAGAATTCCAGAAAAACATCTCCTTCTGATTTGTTGACTACGCCAAAGCCTTTTACTATATGGATAACAACAAACTGGAAAATTCTTCAAGAGATGGCAATACCAGACCACCTCATCTGCCTCCTGAGAAACCTGTATGCAGGTTAAAAAGCAACACTTAGAACCAGACATGGAACAATGGATTGGTTCAGAATTGGGAAAGGAGTTCTTCACCTTTGTCACCCTGCTTACTTAACTTATATGCAGAGTACATCATGCGAAATGCCAGGCTGGATGAAGCTCAAGCTGGAATCAAGATTGCCGGGAGAAATACCAATAACTTCAGATATGCAGGTGACACCACCCTTATGGCAGAAAGTGAAGAGGAACTAAAAGCCTTTTGATGATGGTGAAAGAGTGAAAAAGTTGGCTTAAAACTCAACATTCAAAAAATAAGATCACGGTATCCAGTCCCATCACTCGATGGCAAATAGATGGGGCAACAAAGAAAACAGTGAGAGACTTTCTTTTCTTGGGCTCCAAAATCACTGCACTTGGTGACTGCAACCATGAAATTAAAAGACTCTTGCTCCTTGGGGGAAAAGTTATGACCAACCTAGACAGCATATTAAAAAGCAGAGACATTACCAACAAAAGTCCAGCTAGTCAAAGCTATAGTTTTTCCAGTAGTTATGTATGATATGAGAGTTGGACTATAAAGAAAGCTGAGCGCCAAAGAGTTGATGCTTTTAAACTGTGGTGTTGGAGAAGATCCGTGAGAGTTCCTCCGACTGCAAGGAGCTCAAACCAGTCAATCCTCAAGGAAATCAATCCTGAATGTTCATTGGAATGACGCATGCTGCAGGAAGCTGAAACTCCCAATACTTTGGCCACCTGATGCAAAGAACCACCTCATTGGAAAAGACCCTGATGCTGGGAAAGATCAAAGGCAGGAGAAGTGGAGACAGAAGATGAGATGGTTGGATGGCATCACGGATTCGATGGACATGAGTTGAGTAAGCTCTGGAAGTTGGTGATGGACAGGGAAGCCTGGGGTGCTGTAGTCCATGGGGTCGCTGTAGCACTAGTATATTGATTTATATAATATTTACATTATAAACTAGTACAATATTTCAGTTTAAGTTCTCTATATTACTGTGCACAGAAGCTAGGGTATTTCTGAGGAAAGACATTTTCCTTGAGTTTTATGCATATCGTGATATTATATCCAAATCATGATCTGCTAGGAAAAAATTTACTTATTTATAGAGCATGACAGAGTCTTTTAAATTAGGATGGTCACAGAAAACCTAGATCAGATACTTGCTATATTACAGAATAACCCATATTTTGAACAATTTTGAAGGAAAGGTACCAGAGCTGCCTCTGGAATCCTTCTTAGAATTTTAAACATTTGTTCTGCTCTATTTGCAGTTATTTTTTAAAAATGGCATATGGTGGTAAATTAATGAATTTTTCAAATTCTTAACAAAAAGATAAAAGAGAAAAGCCATCTGAAATCATCTCTCTTTCTTTAGGACAGCATTAAGATTTATTGTTATTCATTAATGATCTCTCTCAAGGAACTTTTGAGGACTATGACAATTCACTTATTTCAAGATGAGTCAAGTATTTAAAGAGATATTCATCAAAATTCAAGATAAACAGATATTTGCTTCATATTTATAAAGCAAAGAAAATTAAAATTTTTTCCCTAAGGAATTTTTGATCACTCTAAGTGGCAATTATGGTAAGAAAAAAAAAAAATTCTGGGATAGAGGTCAGGTGAAACCAAGTTTGGATAAGTTTCAGGAAAGTTTTTAGGAGGGAAAAGCAATCATAAAAAATAACTTTGTGGACTGCGTGTGAAAAGTGAGGAAAGGCAATTCCTTCTCTCCTACAGAAGTAGCTCCTGAAGTGAGTGGTCAGGTTGACTGGCCTTTCCTGGACAAATGAGGTCTCTTCAAGGTCTGAGGCAATCTAAGGGCAACTGCCTTTCCTCACTACCCAACACCCAAGGGCGAACTGGGCACAAAGGAGGAAAAGTGTTATTCTTAAAATTAGAATATTGTGGGAATTCCCTGATGGTCCAGTGGTTAGGATTCTGTTTTTGCTGAAGAGGGTATGGGTTCGATCCCTGGTTGGGGAGCTAAGATCCGTTATGCTGTGTGGTGTGGCAAAAAAAAAAAAAGAAAATTAAAAAAAAAATAAAAGACAAATAAATAAACTAGATATCTAATAAAAAAAAAAGAAAAAATTGCAGTGACAAGGGCATTTCAGTAGGCCCCATGAACAGATGCCACAGTCATTCATCTGACTCTGATAAGGCTCTGAGACACTTGTTGGTGCAACCATATATTTTATTACAGGCCATCCACGAGAATAATTCATGTCTTCCATTGTACAGTACACTACTGTAAACTTTATTAGTCTCTAGTCTTCATCTTATCAGCGTTTATGGTGAAGTGATGAGTGCCTCCATGGAGTCAGTGCTGATTGTAAATATGATCATTTCAACATCCTGCAGCTTTCTTCAGTCCAGCTCCCTTATTATGCAGATAATAACGCTGGAGACCTAGAGAGAGAAAGAATTTATCCAAAATCACCATAGCTAATTAGAACCAGAATTAGCCAGGAAGCCAGCCTTCTGACCTGAAGCTCTTCCCGTTGCTTGCACCCTTAGCTGGGGTCAGTTTTCTGACAGATCTTATCATTAGTGATTATGGAAGTTTCTCTTTTGAGATATCAAGTTGTTTTCTTCTTGCATGTTACAAATAGCAATATCGGATGAAGTCCCTATAGTAATTAGTATTATGTCTGTCTGGTTGTATTGTTCGTGGTCATTAAAAAAAGAGGGGTGAATTGCCTAGAGGCATTTTATTTTCCTGGAACACTGGATGTATGTGGAAATAGTAAAATGCAGTGGAAAGAAGCTAGACCCAGAAACTTGGATTCTAGTTCTGCCTTCATCACTGACCCTCAGAAGTCACTGAAGTTGATGGCATCTCAGTTTTTAAATCTGTAATGTGAAGATCATATCACCTAATGCAGTCTCTCATACAGGGGCAGCATGAGAATCGACTAAGCTAAGAATGATGAAAACCTGTTAGACAAGTGTAATATATACTTCATATATCACAGAACCAGAGAACTTTCAAAAAGATCATCCAAACATATGATCCCATGTTCAGCCTGACTGAATAATAAGCCTGTAAAGAGACAGTCATATTTGTTTTGGGAGTTTCTCAGTGACAGGTTGACTTCTAAACCCTTGGTGACTTTCTAGGTGTGGTGATAAAAATAAATATCCTTTTTATGTTGTAATGCAATTCTGATGAGACACACCAGTGTGAGTCTTAAAGAACCATGATTCCTGTTAATTAACATTATGCTGAATTTTATAACATCCAAGGAAGGCTAGACAGAACTGACTCATGCTCATTGCTCATGGTGTCCTCATTTAACAAACAAGAACACAGTGGACTCCTGAAAGTCGAAGTGTGCACATATTCTATTAATCCAAGGAACTTCTACATTGTTTGCACAGCTGTTCTGTCTTATTCCTTTTGCAGGAGGCAGAAATGACTTTAAAGTCCCTCAGTAATAATGATAAAAATCATGGCTGTAATTTATTAGTCTCCTATTTTACATTAGTTACTGCAAGGGTTTTACATGCATTATTTTTAATTCTCAGAGTATCTATATAAAGATGAGTGTTATTACACCTATTTTGCTTAATAATACCCTTATAAAAAGAAAATAAGACATATTACCATTTGAATGTCTTCGTTTCCATTTGTACTGTGGCAGGTATGTGATTTCTCATTTTTCTCACAACTTTTGGCTAGGCAGAAACAAGCATGACTCCTTCCAACTAGCAGATAAACTAGAACAGATGGAGTTAAATAACTTACTCAAATATAAGAGTCTGACATATGACTGGGGCCTTAATTTCCCCTTAGGCTATTTTTTCATTAGATCAATGGTTTTCAAATTAACAAACTCAACAGTTACATGCCTGCGGGTGGTGACTGCAGCCAGGAAATTAGAAGATGCATGCTCCTTTAGCGCTGCCGAGGTGGCTCAGACAGGAAAGAACCTGCCTGCCAGTGCAGGAGACCTGGGCCCTATCCCTGGGGTGGGAATCTCCTCTAGAGAAGGGAATGACTCACTCACTCCTGTATTCTTGCCTGGAGAACTCCACGGACAGAGAGCCTGGTGGGCTACAGTCCACGTTGGCACAAAAAGTTGGACATGACTGAATGACTAACACTTTGCTCCTTGGAAGGAAAGCATATTAAAAAGCAGAGACATCACTTGGCCAACAAAGGTCTATCTAGTCAAAGCTATGTTTCTTCCAGTAGTTATGTACAGATATGAGAGCTGGACCATGAAGAAGGTTGAGTACCGAAGAACTGATACTCTTGAACCATTGTGCTGGAGAAGACTTTTGAGAGTCCCCCTCAAGACTGCAAGGAAATCAAACTAGTCAATTCTAAAGGAAATCAGCCCTGAATATTCATTAGAAGGATTCATGCTCAGCTGAAGCTCCAGTACTGTGACCACCTGATGTGAAGAGCTGACTCATTGGAAAAGACCTTGATGCTGGGAAAGATTGAAGGCAAAAAGAGAAGGGGCCAACAGAGGATGAGATGTCCACCGACTCAATGGACATGAATCGGAGCAAACTCCAGGAGATATTGGAGGACAGAGGAGCCTGGCATGCTGCAGTCCATGGGGTCACAAAATGTCAATCACAGCTTAGCTACTGAACAGCAACAACAAATGAGAAGTCTTATAATAGAGTCAGGCTCATACACGCTAGATTAGGTAACATATTTGAGTCAGGTCAACCAGAAGCAGAATGTGGAAATTGGAGAATGCAAGCCTGCTTACATTTTTCTCAGTTACTCTGATCCATGGAATTAATGCCCTATTTTCTCCAAAGCATTGATTTCTCAGTAAAGATCAGAAATTTGAATTAAAAAAACAAAGTTTAGCTAGTGGATAAATCTGAGTATCAGTTTGAGAATCAAAATAAATGGAAGCAAAAAGTATAATCCATTATCTATATGTGTGTTATGATCTATTGTATGGGTTTATATTGATATATAAATAAAGAAAATCACAGGGATGGAGGTAAACCAACTAATGAATGATGCCAGAATGATGGAATTTGAAAATGACCTTTGGCAACCATGAAAATAATAATGACTATAGGCAGAAGTCACCATTAACCCTCATGTGGGAAAGTTAGAGTAGTAACGGGATACTTACATAATAGCTCCCCATCAAATATTTATTAACTATAAAGCAAAAAAGAGTCAGTTTACGGTGGAGAAACCTGGCAAAACACACCTTTACGCAGTGTTTAAAGTTAATGTCCATGGAGTAGGGCAAGCTGACATCAGTGCCTCCTGATATGGTCACAGAGCACCAAGAGGAAAAGAGCATCACTCTGTGATGTTCCTCCAGAAATGTATAAAGTTAACCTACTCCTAAGGAAGCATCAGAGAAACCCTCACTGGGGCCAGTCCATCAAATAAGTGATGTCCACTGCTCAATGTCACTGTGATAAGGACTGAGGAAGACTTTCAGGTGAGAGGCTCATGTGACAACTGAATCAATGCTTCGTCTTACAGTATTGTTGCTAGAAAGGACATTACTGGGATAACTGGTGAAATCCAAATAGGGGCCATAGTATTGAGCCAAAGTTAATTCCCTCATTTAGATAGCTGTACCATAGCTAGATAAGATATATACATCGACGTATTCAGGAATAAACAGATGTTAAAAAAACAAAATCTAGCTGAGTAAATTTGGATATCTCATTGGCTTTAAGTGATTCACGAATCAGACAGCATCCCATCTAGCAACTAGAAGAAGGCTCCAAGGAGTGGTAAAAAATAGGAGGCTTTTATAGGCAGAAAGAGGGGCAAAGAAGGTACTGGCAGAGGGAAATAATTGTTTGGGGACAGGCAATCCTCTTTTGGGGGACCAAGGAACAGCAGGGATCCTGTTACGCAGGTCACCTCACTAATGCTGATCAGGAAATTTCAGATGGTCTGTTTAAAGATCACATTCCTGAGATAAAGTTGAAAGGGCAGTTAAATCTTAGCTTGCTTTCATGGGAGAAAATGGTGACTGGGGCTTTTTAATGGGGGCATTATATCTGCAACTTACAAGCAAATAATGCAGGAAAAAAATCTGAGAAAGAGAGAGAGGAAATACTAATATAAAAGAAATTATGTCAAAATGTAAATTTAAAAGCAATCACTAGCTTGAATCAATGTTCTATATAGACAGCTGGCTACTGGGGGCCCAACTCCTGGCATACCTTGGACCCTCTGGAGTCACAGCATGACAGGACGTATGAGGTCTCTGGACCTATACCTTCTGTTTTCTTCCTGCTCTGTTAGATGTATGAACACTGGTATCGGTGCCACAGTTTACAGTACTTGGTGTTCCAGCAGATCTGCACCTTGTTCACAGAATTAGATGAAAATCTTCAGCCTCCTACCTACAGGTCATTGTGTAGGAGGACCACCGCTACCTTGAGGAAGAACTCCCACCTCTATGTATTAATTCACAGTTTAACTCTATTTTTTCAGAGGAAAATCCCTAATTCTAAATTTTAGGATATCATTTCCAAATGCTGACAATACCATCCCTTCCCATAGGTGGACTAAATACACAGCAGCCACAGCCCTAATTAGGCTGCTTTAGCATCGAAGATCCAGAATGCCCTACAGGTCTGAAATCTTTTTTTTTTTTTTTAGCTTCCTGGTCCCATTGTTCCTGGTCTAGTTCTGGGTAAATGCAAGGCTTCTCCTACAGCAGCATTTATTAGCATCGTGCTCAGCTGCTCCGTCATTTCAGACTCTTTTGCAACCTCTTGGACTGTAGCTGGCCAGGCTCCTCTGTCCATGGGATTTCCCAGGCGAGAATACTGGAGTGGGTTGCCATTTCCTCCTCCAGGGGATCTTCCTGAACCAGAATTGAATTTGAGGCTCCTGCGCCTCCTGCGTTGCAGGCGGATTCTTTTGCTGCTGAGCCATTGGGGAATCCCACATGTTTATTATGCCCATGTCAAATATTGCTTATTTTAATACAGATTTTTTAAGTTAGACACTAAAAGTACTTATTTATGAGTGATGACATCTGTTAAATATAACATCTGATGATTATTTTTCTTTTACATAACATCAACAATATATAGTCCTGAACCTAAACTCCTTCGAGTGTAAATTATTGAAGCCAAACTTCTTTGTATCTTTGGTGTTCATTTATAATGGTATAACATTTTAAAATGCTTACCCACATACAGACCAATGTAGAAGTGTACAAAATTGCTTGAATGTTGGGAAATAGAAATAAAATAGAAATGAATGCTTTTTCTCTTTAAAAAAAAAGCTTCCTTTTTTCTTCATATTCACATTTTACTTTTACATGCTCACAAATTGAGGCTTATTCTTAAATATGCTTTTCTGCAGTGAGTGCATTATCTCACTCATCTACAGTGATTTCAGAAGAGCTCAGAAAGAGGTGAAAGTATTTAAAGACAGACTCTCACATTACCCTAAAAGTAAGTGCTTTCAGGGAACAAGAATGTACAATTCAGCAAGCACTCTTGAATTCTAACGAATATTTCCATTTTAATGAGGCTTGATTTAAGTGCTAGGTCTCTGTAAAATATCTAAAATGACACAGTACCTGTGTTAGAAACCCAGTCATGCTATGTTCGGGACCAGCAGAGGAGAGCTTATTTCTACCCTCATTTCTCTTCCATAAAAGGGAAGACTTGCTGGGTAAGCCACTTTATTTAATAGCAGAGGAAGGAGCAAATTGATTTCTTGACAGGATTACCAAGGAGAACGATGAGGAGTGGGTGGAATTGTGAACAAAACGAGAAATGAAAGATAATAGGCAAGGAGCAGCCAGGAGTGCTGAGAGTAACCGTTGGGTGTAAAATCCAGGAGAAAAAAGCTGGTCCTGAAATTGCCTGGAGGGAGGGAAACCATGTTGATGTGGATTTTCAAACACATGAGCTTGAGCAGTTGAATTTTTCAACTGAAGGCTTTTCTGTGACTGTGATAGAAACCATTCAGGAAAACAAAATCTGGCCTCTGTCAAATGTCATCTTGAAGGACCTGGGACTCAACCTGCAAATCGTGCCAGGAAGAATGTTGTTGCCCGATTAGACAAGCATTAGCAAATATAGGTAGCAAAGACAAGGAAGGAGAACAAGGGGGAGAGCAAAGCTTTGATGCTCTCTTGGCAGAAATGGGGAGGACCAGTCAAGATAATGGTACGGAAAGCAGGGGAGAGGATGGTGGAGGGGACCTGGGGAGGGAAAAGGGTGCTGTAATAACTGGTATTTTGGAGCAATTGTTCTCTGAGTTTCTCAGTTTGATACATGCAACAGTCGCTGACGTGAAGTCGAAAACCTAGAGATACTCAATATGTAGATCTTAAATTTAACACAGTGAAATGGCCAAGAAGAAGGGACCGAGTGCAGCGGGCTCTACTCCCACTCATGCTGGGGCATGTTCGCTTCCCCAGGATCAGGAAGGTTACCTCCTTCCTGGGCTAAAGCCTCTGAGCCCTGACTCTGTTAGGAGGAAGTTATGGCAGGATGTCCCTCACAAGGCAGGGGCCAAGTTAGGACCATTTTTGCTCTGGGAAAATAGCAATTCCCAAGGCTGGGCAGAGACCCTGTTCAGTCCCTGGAAGTTGCTTTCTAAAGGCTCTGTGTCCATGGCCACGCCACGTGTCTCTATGGAGACCTGGGTTCAGACTTTGATTCTGTGTTTAATCAGCAAATTTCTGTATCTTCCTTCCTTTTGTCAAATGTACAAACGAACCCATATTGACACCTGTTTTCTGCTTCTTCTGCTTGTAAGGAAGAGGTTGTATCTCTCTTACACTGATACTTACTGTTTCCACTTGCATTATGGACTCAGCTTTCTCTCACCTCCTTTAGGAATTCACACAGTATTGTCCTTTCATTGTTGTCTACGATACATCATACTCCTCTCTGCCAGATCATTTCAATCAGCAGACTAATGGGCTTTCATATCTCTTGTTAAATGTATTAATTAAACAAGAAGGCCATGAGACTGAGGTGGCTTTACCACCTTAACAGCCTAAGAAGGCACACCAGGGCCACAGCCTCTGAAGGGTAAGAAATCCAGACCCAAAGACAACCAGTCACAAACAGCCAATCACATTTTCTACATAAAGCAGAGGCTTAAGTTAAAGCCAATCAAGCAACGCCCTTGCTGAATTTCCTCCTCTTCTCTGTAGAGGTCTTTCCCTCTGCTCTTGTCCATGGAGTGCTCCTAACCACTTCTGGTTTGGTGCTGCCTGATTTGAATTGATATTTTGCTCAAATAAACGGTTAAGGTTCTTCAGGATCCCTCAGCTGACCTTTTGACATTCCCATGTTGAAAAGCCCTCATTGCACACACGTCTCCCCATTTCTTGGCTCCCTGTTGTTATCTCACTCTTCCTTCTTTCTCTCCTCACCTATCCTATACTCTTCAACCTCCAGCCCATCCATATGCTACTGTCCCTCCTAAAGAACTTT
>SJXQ01006364.1:68334-220542 GCA_006408695.1 Aepyceros melampus | reverse complement strand
CAGTAACTCAGTCGTGTCTACTCTTTGTAACGCTATGGACTGCAGCACACCAGGCCTCTCTGTCCATCACCAACTCCTGGAGTTTACTCAAGGTCATGTCCATCGAGTCAGTGATGCCATCCAACCATCTCATCCTCTGTTGTCCCCTTCTCCTCCCGCTTTCAATCTTTCCCAGCATCAGGGTCTTTTCAAAAGAGTCAGTTCTTTCCATCAGGGGGCCAAAGTATTGGAGTTTCAGCGTCAGCATCAGTCTTTCCAAGGAATATTCAGGACTGATTCCTTTAGGATCGACTGGTTGGATCTCCTTGCTGTCCAAGGAACTCTCAAGAGTCTCAACACTACAGTTCAAAAGCATCAATTCTTTGGCACTCAGCTTTCTTTATAGTCCAACTCTCACATCCATACATGACTACTGGAAAAACCAGAGCTTTGACTAGACAGAACTTTGTTCGCAATGTTGTCTCTGCTTTTTATTATGCTGTCTAAGTTGGTCATAGCTTTTCTTCTAAGTAGCAAACATCTTTTAATTTCATGGCTGCAGTCACCATGTGCAGTGATTTTGGAGCCCAAGAAAATAAAGTCTCTCACTGTTTCGATTGTTTCCCCATCTATCTTCCATGAAGTGATGGGACCAGATGCCATGATCTTCATTTTCTGAATGTTGAGTTTTAAGCCAACTTTTTCAGTCTCCTCTTTCACTTTCATCAAGATGCTCTTTAGTTCTTTCCTTTCTACCTTAAGAGTGGTGTCATCTTCATATCTGAGGTTATTGATATTTCTCCTGGCAATCTGGATTCCATCTTGTGCTTCATCCATGATGTACTTGTGCTTTGCATGATGTACTCTACATATAAGCAGGGTGACAATATACAGCTTTGACATACTCTTTTCCACATTTGGAACCAGTCTGTTGTTCCATGTCCAGTTCTAACTGTTGCTTCCTGACCTGCATACAGATTTATCAGGAGGCAGGTCAGGTGGTCTGGTATTTCCATTTCCTTAAGAATTTTCCACAGTTTATTGGAGAAGGAAATGGCAACCACTCCAGTGTTCTTGCCTGGAGGATCCCAGGAACAGGGAATCCTGGTGGGCTGCCATCCATGGAGTCGCACTTTGTGGACACGACTGATGCGACTTAGCAACAGCAGCAGGATTGTGATCCACACAAAGGCTTTGGCATAGTCAATAAAGCAGAAATAGATGTTTTTCTGGAACTCTCTTGCTTTTTCAATGATCCAGTGGATTTTGGCAATTGATCTCTTGTTCCTCTGCCTTTTCTAAATCCATCTTGAACATCTGAAATTTCTTGGTTCATGTACTATTGAAGCCTGGCTTGGAGAATTTTGACCATTAATTTGCTAGTGTGTAAAATGAGTGCTACTGTGTGGTAGTTTGAGCATTCTTTGGCATTGCGCTTCTTAGGGGTTAGAATGAAAACTGGCCATTTCCAATCCTGTGGCCACTGTTGAGTTTTCCAAGTTTGCTGGCATATTGAGTATAGAACTTTCACAGCATCAACTTTTAGGATTTGAAAGAGCTCAACTGGAATTCCATCACCTCCACTAGCTTTGTTTGTAGTGTTGCTTCCTAAGGTCCACTTGACTTCACATTCTAGGATGTCTGGCTCCATGAGTGATCACACCATTGTGATTATCTGGGTCATTAAAATCTTTTTTGTATAGTTCTTCTGTGTATTCTTGCCACCTCTTCTTAATATCTTCTGCTGAGGAAGGCTTTCTTATCTCTCCTTGCTATTCTTTGGAACTCTGAATTCAGATGGTTATATCTTTCCTTGTCACCGTTGCCTTTAGCTTCTCTTCTTTTCACAGCTACTTGTAAGCCCTCCTCAGACAACCATTTTGCCTTTTTGTGCTTCTTTTCCTTGGGGATGGTTTTGATCACTGCCTCCTGTACAATGTCACAAACCTCTGTCCATAGCTCTTCAGGCACTCTGTCTATGAGATCTAATCCCTTGAATCTATTTCTCACTTCCAGTCTATAATCATAAAGGATTTGATTCAGGTCATACCTGAATGGTCTAGTGGTTTTCCCTACTTTTTTCATTTAAGTCAGAACTTGGCAATAAGGAGTAAACTTTCTAGTTTATAAATAAGAATTGAAATAAATTTATTTTCTCAGGTGATTAAGGCTGTACTTCTTGTGGAAAAGACATTTAAGATTTGTATTTGTTCTTGCTAAATCCCTGAGGAGGGTGTGAATTAGATTTTTGGGTGAGGAAGCCTTTCCACCAATATGAATTTAAAAATACCTCCCCAGTCCCCTGCCACCCAGACCCTTCCTCTAACATTGGTTTCAGGTTCTACTTTTTTGAGCTAATTAGGTTCAGACTCAGGTCATTGTAGGTTGTATTTCTCCTTCCGATTCTTACAGGTTTGCTTTAAATTCTCCAAATAACTGGTCTACCACCTGTTCTTGTCATTTAGTTGCTAAGTCAGTCCAACTGTTTTGCGACCCCATCAACTGTAGCCCATCATGCTCTTCCATCCATGGGACTTTCCAGGCAAGAATACTGGAGTTAGTTGGTAGCCATTTCCTCCTCCAGGGGATCTTCCCGACCCAGGTATTGAATACCCATCTCCTGTATTGGCAGGCAGGTTCTTTACCACTGAACCATTAGGGAAGCCTAGTCTGCCACCTAAATGGTGTTAAAACATTGACTTGTTGTACTATATTTTATTTAACTTGATATTTTATATCACTGATAAGATTTCTAACTAAACTGAAAATCAAGCCTTCTATTTTCTGGAACAGTAGGGTTCAACGGAATTGTCCCTCAAAATTTGCTCAAGGCTTTTAACGAAGATCTTCTTTCTGAGTGCACAAATCAAACCTAAAGCAAAAAATCCCTATTACTGTTTTTATTAGCCCTAAATATTAGCTCTCAGTTTTTATTTTACATTGTATAAATTCAAGTGACCCTATTGGTTCCCTTTAGTATATGTAATTAATATTGCCTGAGGAACAGATTTATATGCCTTGTCTTATAATACCAGGCTGGGGAAGGACTCCCGAGTGAGGCATAATGTCTATCCCACAATATAATCATGCAGAAGAAATGTAACATCTTAAAATACAGAAACTTATTTAAATATAGCAATTTTTATAAACTTTGATCTCAATTATATAAATTTATATCTTTAACTTTAATTTTCATCAGGACCCTATTAACAAGCCTTGGTCTTCCAAGACTACCAGAAACTTTTCTTTTTATCCACTGACCATATTATCAATTTTTGTATAAATTCTTCAGCATCCTCAGTGAGAGATTGAACCAAGGGATGAAGGCTATTTTGCCAATCTTTTAACTTGGTTAATTGGCCTAATTTTTGCCCCAAGTAATGAACTGCTTATCAGCCCTGTAATTATTCTTCCATGGTAAATAAAGTAAACTTATTGGGGGCCCTTTAATGCTGAGGAGGCTTCCATGGTGGCTTAGCGATAAAGAATCTGCCTGCAATGCAGGAGCTGAAGGAGATGCTAGTTCAATCCCAAGGTCAGGAAGATCCCCTGGAAGGAAGCATGGCCACCCACTCAAGTTCTTACCTGGAGAATCCCATGGGCAGAGGAGCCTGGCAGGCTATAGTCCATAGGGTAACAAAGAAACTGACAGGACTGAAACGACTTAGCATGCATGCACACAATGTTGAGGACCAATAAAGGATTCCTTTGGCCTATCAAACCATTAGTATTGCATCAGATTTTTGCTTTAATCACATTAATGTTCATTTTTAAAAATTCTGTTTCTTAATAACCATGGAAATATTTCTCTTCTGGAGTTGAGGCCCTTTAAAATTTGTACCTGTTGGGAAGGAATTTTTTTTTTTTCCTTCAGCCTCTTATTCCTCTATTAATCAACCTAGTTAAAAGTTGATCTAATGTTTTATTAGCATTTGTAAGACTGATTGATGGACAGCTGAGACCAAATATAAGGCTTCTCAAATTATTTTGTGTTAAACTAAGGGAGTTTTTGGAGAAGGCAGTGGCAACCCACTCCAGTACTCTTGCCTGGAAAATTCCATGGATGGAGGAAACTGGTGGGCTGCAGCCCATGGGGTCGCAAAGTTGGACACAACTGAGCAATTTCAATTTCATTTTCATGCACTGGAGAAGGAAATGTCAACCCACTCCAGTGTTCTTGCCTGGAGAATCCCAGGGACAGGGGAGCTGTACTTCTTGTGGAAAAGACATTTAAGGAGCCACCAGGCTCCTTTGTCCATAGACTATCAGGAAAAAATACCAGACTGGGTAGCCATTCCCTTCTCCAAGGCATCTTCCTGACTCAGGGATTGAACTTGGGTCTCCTGCATTGCAGGCAGATTCCTTACCAAGAGTTGGCATAGCCAGACAAAATGATTGCTCAGAATCCTAGTCTATCTGACTGCCTGCCAAATTCTTGCCATATGTGTATCTTCTGGAAGTCAGAGACCAAGCTCTCACAACACAGAAAAAATATCTGAGAAGAGCAGGTAAAACATTTACATTTCAAAGACACAGGGAGAAAAATGAAAGTTGCTCCAAAGCAGATTTTGTTTCCCTTTAAAGTCAGAATTCTGAAAAAATGTTCCATCAAGCCAGCTTTTTTTAGCTGTGCACACAAAAACATAATTTGGATATGTCAATAGAGCTTCAATTTAGCCATTTTAATAGTGAGATGTCCTTTAATTTGCAACAAAGCAAGTACTTGTAAGTACAAATTCTATACTTAAACAATAAAATCTTCCCAGTGTATCTCAACTGAGGATAACTCTCTCAGTGTCTTTCAATCGAGCAAGTTTCTCAGTTTCTTTCACCCAGGTGTCTCTTCTTGAAACTAAATTTCGAGGAAAAACTATTACTCCAGTCAGAGATTTAATACCACCAAATAAGACTCAGACTCATCAGTTAATAACAGGAGACCCAAGATCCACCCAGAATTGTCTGGAACTCTAAGGAGGTAGATGGGCACAAAGGTACTTCATCTGGTACCAAAGCTAGAGATCCTCATGGAGTTCAGGTGAAGGAGAGAAGTTTGTTTCTGGTCTTTTTGTTGTTGATCACCAAACTAAAACTGCTGACTGAAAAACAAAAGCACAAGCTACAAGTTTCGAGTTATATTTTATTAGGTACCTTCAGTTCAGTTCAGTTCAGTCACTCAGTCGTGTCCGACTCTTTGAGACCCCATGAATCACAGCATGCCAGGCCTCCCTGTCCGTCACCAACTCCTGGAGTTCACTCAGATTCATGCCCGGCGAGTCCGTGATGCCATCCAACCATCTCATCCTCAGTTGTCTGCCCAGAAAAATAAAGTCTGACACTGTTTCTACTGTTTCCCCATCTATTTCCCATGAAGTGATGGGGCCAGATGCCATGATCTTCGTCTTCTGAATGTTGAGCTTTAAGCCAACTTTTTCACTCTCCTCTTTCACTTTCCTCAAGAGGCTTTTTAGTTCCTCTTCACTTTCTGCCATAAGGGTGGTGTCATCTGCATATCTGAGGTTATTGATATTTCTCCTGGCAATCTTGACTCCAGCTTGTGTTTCTTCCAGTCCAGCATTTCTCATGATGTACCCTGCATATAAGTTAAATAAGCAGGGTGACAATATACAGCCTTGACGTACTCCTTTTCCTATTTGGAACCAGTCTGTTGTTCCACGTCCACTTCTAACTGTTGCTTCTTGACCTGCATACAGATTTCTCAAGAGGCAGGTCAGGTGGTCTGGTATTCCCATCTCTCTCAGAATTTTCTAGTTTATTGTGATCCACACAGTCAAAGGCTTTGGCATAGTCAATAAAGCAGAAATAGGACCTTACTCAGGACTAAAACCTGGGATACAGCCTCTCAGAGAGTTCTGAGGAACTCTTACAGATAGATAAGGAAGGATTCAAGATATCTAGGAATTTTAACTGAGGGGAAAAAAAAACTGTAATGGAACACATCAAGATTACTTCTAACAATAATTAAAAAAAACAAAAACGAAACAGGCATTTCAAGTTAATGATGTTAACGCCTTTCTGCACTTGCAAGAGTCTCAGCTCACTGAAATTATTCCTTTGATATGCATCATTGATACTGGGGCCATGTATCTTGTTTTTCTCCATCCTGAATCCCCTCAGGGTACACCATCAGGTTCTGATGGCTTCATGGTTGGCAACATTCATTGTTTACCAAAGTGTCAGGCAACATTTTTCATCTGCAAGAACAAATTTTCACCATTTTTCTAATATAAAAATATTTGTTTCCCTGGTATTTTTCAGGACTTTTGTTTCTTTTTCTTTTTTTTAATTATATTCATTTTCTCTATCTACTATACAATGGAAATTTATTTTCACATTCATTTTCTGTATTGGTTTTCCTTGAAATTTATATGTTTTTCCATTATATTTTTCAGAACAACTCAAGAAAGAAATTGGTAAGTTTTATGACTTTTAAAAAAAGATGTTTCCAGATAAATGTTTTCCTCATTTCTTCACATTCACCTCTTACATAATGCTGTCTTTCTTTCATTCTTGTGAATTTCAAATTATTTTTCCATTTTCCTTGATTTTCTGAACTCCTCCAATATTGAGTCTCTTAATTCTCTCCTCTACTTTTTATTCTTTTTTTTTATTTTATATTCCTGTTGACTATCATAGCTTCATTATAAAGTTGGTGAAAAAAATTGGTGCAATGAAAGGGATTAGTCTAAGAAGAGTGTGATTATTTCCATTCAATAGAAAGTTTCCTTTAACTTTGATTTTTCCTCATGTGCTCTGAGATGGAGTCCCTGTTTTTTATATATATTATCTTCTTTCAATTTAAGAATAGTATTCAGACTCCAAAGCAGCCAAATAAGTTCCTTTTTTGTTGACCTTCTAAACACTTTGCATATAATAATGTCAAATGTACTTGATACATTTTGCTTGACCATAAACTCTAGTGGTCTAAGATATAAAAATATTTTCATATGAATTTGCATCATCTTTTCTTTCCAAACAAAATTATTAGTGTACATTCATTTTTATTTTAACCATTTAATAGTTAATTCAACAAATTTCTCTTCCTTCAGTGTCATGAATATATATTTTTCAGTCAGTCAAATAAACTTCATTGATATTATATCTCTAAATTCTATCGCTATTTTCTAATATAATTCTACATCATTTTTAGTATCCTACTTCAAGAATTATTATTTTCTGGGGCTCAAAAGGACAGTGACTGTAGCCATGAAATTGAAAGACACTTGCTCCTTGGAAGAAAAGCTATGACAACCCTAAATAGCATATTAAAATGTGCTGTTTAGAAGCATTACTTTGCCTGCAAAGGTCCGTATGTCAAAGCTATGGTTTTCCTGGTAATCATGTATGGATGTGACAGCTGGACAGTAAAAAAAGCTGAGCACCAAAGAATTGATGCCTTGGAATTGTGTTGCTGGAGAAGACTCTTCAGAGTCCCCTGGACAGCAAGAAGATCAAAACAGTCCATCCTAAAGGAAATCAGTCCTGAATATTCAGAGGAAGGACTGAGGCTGAAGTTGAAGCTCCAATACTTTGGCCACTTGACATGAAGATCCAACTCATGGGAGAAGACCCTGATGCTGGGAAAGATTGAAGGCAGGAGGAGAAGGTGACAACAGAGGGTGAGATGTTGGATGGCATCACTAACTCAATGGACGTGAGTTTAAGCAAACTCTGGGAGATGGTGAAGGACAGGGATGTGCCTGTCCATGGGGTCTCAAAGAGTCAGACACGACTGAGCAACTGAACAGCAACAAGGTGTCCTTTCATATCAGATTATATTCTTCAAATTTTAGTAAAATTTCCAGATGGAATGAACTTCAGACATTTCTTTTATTGCTTTTGAAATGTACATTACTTAGCAAATTTCAGACACAAATATTGACAGATGCACAGCATTACTCACATCTTCTTTATGATGTTAACAAAGTCTGTTTATATATACATATGTGATTGTGTATTCTCTTCCAGACAGGAAGAAGGATCAATACAAGTCCTGTGAGTAATGATTATCTCTCAGAAACCTTCACTGTTCTGCTTTTCTTAGAGACTGACCCTATGCCAGTGGGATAGAATGCAGAAATACAACAAAAATGTTTAGTGTCAGTAATGCAGCATTGGAAGCATTATCTTTATAAATATCAATGCTTTCAATGAATTTTCTCTGAAGTGCAAGCCATGAATGACTCAACCTGTAATTCTTCCTCTCCCCTTTCATTCATTTGTTCCTTCCTTCCTTCTATGCCCCTTCCTTCATGCTCCTATCCTTGCCACCTTTGTTTTTTCTATATTTCTATCTAACCTCGACCTGATCATTTTTATCACCATGTTTGAAAATTGGAATATGAGGATATAGGACAGAAAGAGTAAGTTCAAAGGATTCAGTAGAAGAAATAGAACAAAGACAAATTTCTTATATTTGTGTGTTAATAAGATAAAAAAGAGTAAAAGAGACATGCAAGGATAAAAGTAAAGTTTTTTCTATTTTGTTCTTTTGCAGCATGGAGGGATATTCCATTATATGCTGGTGAGCAACACAGGTTCTGATGAAGAAAATCCTGTTATCAAAGATATTTTAAATGAACATCTACTGTGTGCAAAATGATTTGCTGAAAATCAAGGAAACTCCAGGGACTTATTTCATGAATCCAGAGATTACTCATTATTCTAACAGATAATAATACATTTGGAACATTGCATTTTAGTAGTTTTATTATTTTTAATTGCATATAACATTGTGTTTTGAGAGTAGGAAAAATGGTTATCATCTGCTAAAATCTGAGGAATTGAGAGTGAATAATAAATTATTTGTCAGACACAACATATCCTATATTTCCTTTCAAACATCCTAAATAAATTATAAATGTTTATCCTATATGAATTTTGGATGAGGAGATCATAGGGTTGGCACAGATCTTCAAGTCATACATAATTTAAAATCTTGTAAAAAGAGGTTCAAGTATATGAAAAGAAGTTGGTTTTTTTTTTTTTCCTTTTTTGATTGTTCCTATTCTTGAATTGAGGAGTTTATTATCATAATATTCAGGACAGACAGGTAGCTCTGTCAGATTGTGGATTCCTATGATCATTTGTTCCTTGCAGATTGGAGAAAAGAAGAGTTCCAGACTGGTGAGTCTATCACGGTCCAAGACAGACCCTGTTCCTTGTGGGTAGTCCCAGGGAAGATTCAGTGAGGGGAACTAGATCTCCCCAGAGCCAGAGGAGCTCTCACAGAACTCTGGCCCAAGACTACTGACACTCTTCCCAGAAACCTGATGATCTCTTTTCTTTGCAGTAAACTTGACTCTGGATGCAGCCACTGCCCATCCTGTCCTCTTCCTGTCTGAAGAGGGGAGAAGAGTAACCTGGCAAGAACCATGTCAAGATCTTCCCAGCTACCCAGAGAGATTTGTCTCCCTTCCCTGTGTGCTTGGTCAGCTGAATGTCAGCTCAGGGAGATACTTCTGGGAGGTGGAGGTTCAGAATGCACATTCCTGGGACCTGGGAATTTGTAGGAATAATGTAGCAAGGGAGGGGAGAATCACAATGTCACCGCAGAATGGTTTCTGGGCCATTAGGTTCTACAATGGGGAGTACTGGGGCCTCACATCCCCAGAAACTTCTCTTATTCTGAAAGAAAAACCCCGTCGTGTTGGGGTATTCCTGGATTATGAGCTAGAGATGTATCTTTCTATAACATGACAGATGGATCCCACATCTACACATTTTCCAAACAAGCATTTTGTGGTGGCCTAAAACCACTGTTCAGACTTTGGTCCTCTGACTCAGGCCCTCTGACCATTGTTCAGGTGGAGTAGAACACAATGATGCTGTAATTCATATTCCTAACCTTCCACAATGATTACTGTTCTCCCCACTAGACACCAATTTATTTTTTTCTTCCTCTTTTACTGGTTTATTCTAAGATGAAGCTCTGATACACACACTGATGGTTGCCTCTCATATTAATTCTCCCCTCTTCCTAAGTTATAGGTCCCTCAATTATAACTATGTCTATGACAGTCTAGTAGAAAGATGAGATTTCCTAGCATTGCCTTCTGAATGTGACTAAATTATAACCAGTGCATTTTAAGATGAATTTTTCTGTATGGCTCTTTGGAGAAAACCCTGATCCTGGAAAAGACTGAGGGCAGAAAGAGAAGAGGATGACAGAGTTTGCATGGCATCACCTAGTCAATGGACATGAACTTGGATAAACTCTGAGGGATGGGGAGGGACAAGGAAGCATGGAGTGCTGGTCTGTGGGGTTGCAAAAAGTTGGACATGACTTGTCAACTAAATAACTGCATTCAGTATCATCTCTGGAGTGTGTTCTTAAAGGGAAATTATGTGATTTTCTTCTTTTCTCTAACTATTTGGATGGCTGGAATGTGGCATGATAGGTGGATCTCTAAGAACATCTCTGATCATGTAATATGATATGGACAGAAAAGAAGATATTAATAGAATGATTCTGGTTTTGACAGCTTTATGAAACTACTATATGCTCACTTTCTGAATTACTTCCAGTAAGAAACAAATTTTGTATCTTTAAACCATTTGTATGTTTTATTTTTGCCTGTTGGGACTGACTCCAATACGAACTCAGCATCCTCCCTTTAAGGATGGTAGCAGGTGACATCCACAGTTGAATAGTCAGATGAAACAGGAAATGTAAAGTCCTGTCTTGCTTGTTAGTTACTCCTATGTGTCAGTCTCATTAGGGTCTTCCAATTTCTCCTGAATCCTCAGTCCCTCTTGACTTTACTTCCTACCTTCTCCTTTGTGGTTACCATGGTTAATAATTTTAAGTATTATCTTACTGGTGAGGAAAAATCTCTGGCCTCATTGCCCTTATATCACATGTACTTGAAAAAATACCTCCAAATATAGATAAATCTAATTACCTATCTCTCATATTGGCCATTAAACATGCTATAGAAATCCACACATGTGAGCAGATGGTTCTGCTTTACGTGTGTGATTACCTATCACAACTTGGACTCCAGCACTATCAAGTAATCCTCCTATTCATTAAAAAAATCTACCTTTATTCAACTTCCAAATCTACTCCCACCTTATACTCAATATATGACCGTGTTCCCACTTTGAAAAATAATATTAATAATAATAACAATAATCAATTAGAGGATAATTATCTCATCTTTTTAATAATAAATATAACAAACCTAAATCTCCACCTCTCCGCTACTCCTCTCTCACCGTGATATTAACAGAAGTATTTCCCTTTCTTCGCAGGAACACCAACCCATTTTTATCTCCATTCATTCTGTACTGTGCTCTCTGGACTTTGATCCTTCAGTTGTTCCTCTCACACTTTCCACGAGCTTTTCCCCACGAACCTTATGTTTTTTCAAAATCTTGTCCACCTTAAAAATCAAAACAATACAATTTTCTACCAACTCTAGATCCTACTTTATACTCTGCTTTCATAAATTTCTCAAAATAATCATATAAAAACTGTGTTTGTATTTCTCTGATTCCCATTTCCTTCTGAATATACTGTAGGTTACGGGTTAAACTGCATCTCCCTCACCACCTCTCCTAAATTCACGTATTGAAATCCTTTACCTCCAGTGCCTCTGAATGTGACTTTGTCTGAAAATAGGGTCATTGCAGGTGTTATGATGGAGCAGAGTGCATCCCCAATACAGTAAGACTGTTGATCTTAAAAAAGGGGGGGAAATTTAGACATACGATAGTCACAGGGAGAATGCTATGTGAAGTCTGAAGTCTGCTTCCACAGCCAAGGAATGCCCAAGATTGCTAACAAAATACCAGCTGCCAGGAGAGAAACTTGGACCAGATTCCTCCCCAGCACCTTCAGAAAGAGCATAGCCCTGCCACACCTTAGTATCACAATTCTTGCCCCCATAACTGTGATATAATAAACGACAGTTGTTTAAAGTTAATCAATGTGTGATACTTTATTATAGTCTATTAACAGTCATAGCAAGCCAATGTACTCTTTTATATTTTGTTTTGTTAAACACAATCTCATCATTTATTCCTTAAAAAAAAAAAAACCCAAAACCTGTTACAGAAACTCCAGGGAATTTCTGCATTTATATAAATTTCATAAAACAGTTGAAAACCAACATAGAAAAATGTTTTAAATTCTACGACTGTAATGAATTTATGTAAAGTACTTAATTCTAGGATAATTATGTCTGTATTTCAGTGTTCATAATTCCATATGCCTTAATACCCATTGTTTCATGTTAAAGCTATCAAAGGATGGGGAAACAGTGGAAACAGTGTCAGACTTTATTTTTTTGGGCTCCAAAATCACTGCAGATGGTGACTGCAGCCATGAAATTAAAAGACGCTTGGAGTTCATGTACACTCATGGATGATTCATGTCAATGTCTAGCAAAACAAATACAGTATTGTAAAGCAAAACAAACTAAAAAATAAAAATTAATTTAAAAAAATTAAAAAAAGAGAAAAGTTATGACCAGCCTAGATAGTATATTCAAAAGCAGAGACATTACTTTGCCAATTAAGGTCTGTCTAGTCAAGGCTATGGTTTTTCCAGTGGTCATGTATGGATGTGAGAGTTGGACTGTGAAGAAGGCTGAACACCGAAGAATTGATGCTTTTGAACTGTGGTGTTGGAGAAGACTCTTGAGAGTCCCTTGGACTGCAAGGAGATCCAACCAGTCCATTCTAAAGGAGATCAGCCCTGGGATTTCTTTGGAAGGAATGATGCTAAAGCTTAACTCCAGTACTTTGGCCACCTCATGAGAAGAGTTGACTCACTGGAAAAGACTCTGATGCTGGGAGGGATTGGGGGCAGGAGGAGAAAGGGACGATAGAGGATGAGATGGCTGGATGGCATCACTGACGTGATGGGCGTGAGTCTGAGTGAACTCTGGGAGTTGGTGATGGACAGGGAGGCCTGGCGTGCTGCGATTCATGGGGTCGCAAAGAGTCGGACAAGACTGAGCGACTGAACTGAACTGATCAATGTCCTTAATTTCTATTTTACAGATGAGTAACATAAGGCTTTGATTGTTTATATTGTTATCACACTTTTCAGTTCAATTCCCAAAGTCACACATTTACTAGATGCCAGAACTGGAACTAGAATCCCAGTCTTTTAACTCCACAAATCCAAGGCAACTGTTGCTAAACAAACTCACTCTTTTCTTATTTATCTAGACCAAAGCATCATGATACATATACTTCATGATGAGGACCAGTTACAGGTTTATGATTAAAGAAGTAAAATCAACAGCAGTGTGACCAAAGAGTTATAGTAAATGTATGTATGCTATGCTAAGTTGCTTCAGTTGTAGCCAACTCTTTTTGCCCCCATGGACTGAAGCCCACCAGGCTCCTCTGTTCATGGAATTCTCCAGGCAACAATACTGGAGTGGATTGCCATGACCTCCCCCAGGAAATCTTCCCAACCCAGGCATCAAACCCATGTCTCTTACATCTTCTGCATTGGCAAGTGGGTTTTTTTTTTTTTTTTTTTTTTACCACTAGCACCACGTGATAAGCTCACTTTATAGTTAAACCGTGGGTATTAAAGCTCTTAGTTTAAATGACCACAAGCTATTAATTCTCAAAGTATGGTTCCAAGGAACATTAATTCTGTGATAGTCTCTTGATTAAATAAAGTGCCCAAATCTTTTCTATTGTTAAAATTATAAAATTCTATAGTACCAAGGTCCAGCCCCAGTGGATCCAGGGTGATTTGAAGGTGGAGACAGATAGGCGAGAAAAACACTTATTATTTAGAAATATAAGATTAGATTAGGAAATAATAGTATAGTAGGAAAATTTAGATGGAGAAAGGAAGGCTGAATAACTTGGTTTACGTGGAATACCAATCACCACCTACGTAGGCCACAGGTGTCTTCCCATTCTCCCGAAGGAGAGGAGGCACTGAGGCCTCCCTGGTCTGATCTTAGAAGCCCAGGCATAATTAGCAGGCTTGGTGAGTACCCACTCCCCAGATGGGAATTCAGCCAGGAGGGGAAAGAAAGAGTGACACAGGGGAATCAGTCTTTCCAGAAACTGATCCCATTTTCTTTATTTTCAGGTTTGCTTATATACTTTTTTAACACATAGGAATGAATACAGAGTCACACAGGGGTCAGCAGTCCTGATCTTTATCAAAATCAGGTGCTTCATTAAAAAAAAAAAAAGAGGTCTTAGGGGTTTTACATCATCTTATGGCCATGAGACCTGCTGACACTTTATGACCCTTTCTTTCTGATAACCAAAAACTTATTTTTTCCAAGGGTATTTTTTTCTTAAACCAGGCACCACCCTCCAAATAAAGTTACATTTCTATAGGGTGAGGGTGTAGTGAGTTACAGTCAAGAAAGGAATTTATTTAACCCAAGGTTAACATGATTAATCTTAAAGGTTATTACTTATTTCTCTTATATGCTAGTTATATTCATTATAAGGGCAGGGAATATGAAGATTTAGCAGCAAAACATCAGCCCAACAAATGAAATCCCTTTACCAATGTTCCCCTTAAGATCTATTTAGTCTTAAGATAGTGATAAAGTTGCATTTTTACATAGCAAAGATGAAGTGATTTATAAAAAATTACACTGATCTATAACAAAAGAGAAAATTCATTAATTCAAAAAGTCTAGTATTACTAACATCAAAAACTACTATATTTCTTTTTGCTATATTCCAAATACATTGATTAATATATTCCCAGGTGCCTAAGGACGTGGAGGCCTAGTGGAAATCATTGACTCAACAATGGAAAAAGCCCTATGCTAATTAAGACTTCAAAATACCCTAAACTCTCTGTGCTGTTTATGGTTGAGAGGTAGTAAACAATCATGTGGTAGTGGCAGGAGTATGGATAATCCTGTCACACAAACTAGTTTGTCAGCAGAGAGGTTTGACCTGAGATACCCTTGTCACACCCAGGGCAGGGAGTTAGTAGCAATTATTGGCACAACAAATGAAAAACCCTTCACCAATATAATTCCTAATCAACCCACTATACTAATAAATTCTAACTTCCCAAAAGAATCTGCCTTTAGTAAGTCTAAAACATCTCATGCCTCTCACTGTTGGGAAGCTGTAAACAATCACATGTGGCCGGACAAACCTATACAGGCAGGCTAGATAACCTTCAGAGGAGTTTGTAAGCTGAAACACTCTTGTCACTCCCAGGAATTTTTAGTAACTGGAGCTGCAAGTTAACTCCTTCTCTGAGAGAAATGGTTATGGGGGAGAGCCTCCGTAAAGTCAGAGGTGTAGGTGAGAGCATAAAACAGACTCTAGTTTTGGAGGTAGATGCTCGGGAACAGGGGGTTTCCTGAGGCTTGATCACGCCTTTGCATATGCCAAGCCTCCTTCCTCATGACCTTTGCCATGGGCAGAGTTTCTCACGCTGGCCCCCGGCACTATAGGTTGCTGTATTTTCTAGAAAGTGCTACTCTAAATTATTTCAACCCTAAAAGTGAAGCCGTCAAAAGAAATAGAATCTGCCAACTTGCCCTGTCCTATGGATTTCAGATTTAATAGTCCTCACAGTAATTAAATCAACTCCCCTACTCCCTCATAATAAGCAAACCATGGAAGCCAACTCTGACTCCATGATGGAACTGTTTCTTTGACTTGCCTTCATTGCTCTTGTTATTGTAATCATACAGAGTGATTTTCCTCAGAGAATCCTGCCCCTCTGCCTGACTGTTAATCTAAAATGCCTTTGTTCAGAACCCTGTCTACCTGTGGATGGCAGAAATGAAGAAAATAACACATCCCTGCCTGAGGCTTGCCAAAGGGGGCCAAAGAATGGTCCTAAAAATAGAGGGACTAATGTAGTGACTCAAGGATGAAAAAGCAGATAAAACCAAAAGGGTTTTGGAATGCAAGAATGGAAAAATCAGACCCTTACCATCCTTCCCTCCCCCATATCATGACTATTAATGGATTTCAGGTCCTCCTAAGCAGTATAGCCTGTCTCTCCTCCTACCCCACAAAGGGAGAAGGTATTTGCCTTACTCTTCCCCCACCCAGTATACATGCCTCATCCAATCAGCAAATGACCTGCAAGACACAGATCCTGCTCCTTGTACCCTGGGTATAAAAGTGGACTAAAGACCCCTGTTCAATGTCAGTTCTCCCTTGAGCTGGCCCGCTGTTCTAACAGCATCTCTCACTCTAATAAACTTTATTCTCCTCTAATTCTGCCTCATTTCTGGAAATTGTTTTCCAAACTGCACTTGGACCATGACATTTTGGTGGCCCATATGGGGACTTGGGGTCTCCTCCCCCACCTCCTCACTTCTCCTTTCTCATAGGGACCCTCTGTGAACAGGCAAGTGCTGTGGAAGCAACTGAGGAACTCTGGCCAGGGTTACCCTCTGGTGTGTTCCAAAGGCCCCACTGCTCACTGCACTCTAGTATCTGCCCCCCAAATAGGTGAGGGTCTCTCCTTTAGACTCCTTTCTAACTGAGGACCAATCCAACCAATATTGTGTGGGCACAGGTCAGGCACTTAAAAACCATTAGGGAACCTGCCACATGAAGACTCCCCTGTGAGGAAAGGGGGACATGGACCGGATCAGGCCACAAGGGCATCCACCCCCAGCAAGGCAACTTCCATGCACTGTGTCAGGCACATAGTGGTTGAAGCAAAACAGAGACCATTGTCCCTTGGCCACCATCTCCCCAATAAGATTGTAAGGTGGATTTCTCAGCCTTCTTCCCTTCACTTTCGCTTCTCCCCTTTTCGGTTTGGATTGATTTACAGGAGCCTAGGTGTTGCCTCTGAGCCATCCCAAGAGTCCCTTCCATGTTTCAGGGAATCAGCAAAAGTGAGTCACCTGGTGGCTCCCAGGAATGTCTGTGGGCCTGGGTCACATGGTGTCCTAGCCTCGTGGTTCTGTCACGTGGTGCCTTAGCTGTCACATGGCGCCTTAGCTGCATGTTTCTCAGGGGCCACCTCTCACTTCGGATGTAACTGTTGGGACGGTTGGCCATTTTGTGCCATTAGTCGCACGATGAGATCACTAGGACCAAAGGGACAGTGTCAGCCAGTGGCTCTCAGTACCCCATTCTATGCCAGGTAGGCTAAGAGTGGGTTCTGGTACATCCTGGGAGCCTCTCTCAAACTCACTCCTGTCTACACTCTCAGAAACTGGAAAATTTTGCCCCTTAAAAAAACTTGGCCCAATACAAACTGGGGGACTCCCTGAAACAATGGCCTGTGAATGACACAGTAGCTTTTGTCAAAAACAGGGAAAGGACTCAGAATTTCCTTACATTCAGTCCTTCACAGACCCCAATCAGAATCCGGATTTGAGATACTCATGCCACATGTGTCTTTCAGTTGCCTCCCTATCTCCTGTCCCTTTCTGTCTCTCTCCATCAGATTTCCAGATGACCCTTACTCAGCCTTTCATATCCACCTGATCTCTCGGAAAGGATTCTGAGGTTCCCTTTGGTCCAGGTCTTTCTCCTATTTTCAAAAGCCCAAGGGATCAAATTCACCCATTCCAGTCCATTTTAGTTCACTGATTCCTAAATGTTGATGTTCACTCTTGCCATCTCCTGTTTGACCACTTCTAATTTACCTTGATTCATGGAGCTCACATTCCAGGTTCTTATGCAATACTGGTCTTTACAGCATCAGACTTTACTTCCATCACCAGTCACATCCACAACTGGGCATTGCTTTCACTTTGGCTTCATCTCTTCATTCTTTCTGGAGTTATTTCTCCACTCTTCTCCAGTAGCATATTGGGCACCTACTGACCTGAGGAGTTCATCTTTCAGTATCATATCTTTTTACCTTTTCATACTATTCATGGCATTCTCAAGGCAAGAATACAAAAGGGGTTGCCATTCCCTTCTCCAGTGGGACCATGTTTTGTCAGTACCCTCTATCATGACCCCTATGTCTTGGGTGGCCCTACACAGCATGGCTCATAGTTTCATTGAGTTACAAAAGGCTTTGGCCCATGTGATCAGTTTAATTAGTTGGATCCAACATCTGTTGAATCATCAGGAAAGCAAGAGAATACCAGAAAAGCATCTACTTACATTTTATTGATTAAGCCAAATCTTTTGACTGTGTGGATCTCAACAAACTGGAAAATTCTTCAAGAGATGGGATTGCAAAATGATCTTACTGCCTCCTGAGAAATATGTATGCAGGTCAAGAAGCAACAGTTAGGACATGGAACAACAGATTGGATCCAAATTGGGAAAGGAGTACATCAAGGCTGTATATTGTCACCCTGCTTATTTACCTTATATGTAGAGTTCAGTTCAGTTCATTTCAGTCACTCACTCATGTCCGACTCTTTGTGACCCCATGAACCACAGCATGCCAGGCCTCCCTGTCCATCACCAACCCCCAGAGTCCACCCAAACCCATGTCCATTGAGTCAGTGATGCCATCCAACCATCTCATCCTCTGTCGTCCCCTTCTCCGCCTGCCCTCAATCTTGCCCAGCATCAGGGACTTTTCAAATGAGTCAGCTTTTCCCATCAGGTGGCCAAAACATTGGAGTATCAGCTACAACATCAGTCCTTTCAATGAACACCCAGGAATTATCTCCTTTAAGATGGAGTGGTTGGATCTCCTTGCAGTCCAAGGGACTCTCAAGAATCTTCTCCAACACCACAGTTCAAAAGCATCAATTCTTCGGCACTCAGCTTTCTTTACAGTCCAACTCTCACATCCATACATGACCACAGGAAAAACCATAGCGTTGACTAGACTGACCTTTGTTGAAAAAGCAATGCCTCTGCTTTTTAATATACTGTCTAGGTTTGTCATAACTTTCAAAGGAGTAAGTGTCTTAATTTCATGGCTGCAATCACCATCTGCAGTGATTTCGGAGCCCAGAAAACAAAGTCGGCTACTGTTTCCCTATCTATTTCCCATGAAGTGATGGGACCAGATGCGATGATCTTAGTTTTCTGAATGTTGAGCTTTAAGCCAACTTTCTCACTCTCCTTTTTCAATTTTATCAAGACGCTCTTTTGTTCTTCATCACTTTCTGCCATAAGGATGGTGTCATCTGCATGTTTGAGGTTATTGATATTTTCCCCAGCAATCTTGATTTCAGCTTGTGCTTCTTCCAGCCCAGCATTTCTCATGATGTACTCTGCATATAAGTTAAATAAGCAGGGTGACAATATACAGCCTTGACGTACTCCTTTTCCTATTTGGAACCAATCTGTTTTTCCATGTCCAGTTCTAACTGTTGTTTCTTGACCTGCATACAAATTTCTCAAGAGGCAGTTCCGGTGGTCCCATCTCTTTCAGAATTTTCCACAGTTTATTGTGATCCACACAGTCAAAGGCTTTTGCACAGTCAATAGAGCAGAAATAGATGTTTTTCTGGAACTCCCTTGCTTTTCCTAGGTGTGTCTATATAATCTAATTCCAAAATATATGTTTGTTCTGGTATTCCTTTTTCTACTAAAAAAAAATATGCTTGGCCAAAAAGTTGAGAACTATCTTTTATTTAGAAGACATTCTAAGGACTTCAAGCCTGTGAGCCAGTGTCTCAAGTAACCCTGAGAAAACTGCTCCAAGGAGGTGAGGGGGGAGCCTGGATATACAGAAATTTTGCAACAAAGGACAGGTAATAGGAACAGAAAACTACTGTTAATTAAAAAAAAAAAAACTAGACAGTTGATTAAAAAGCAAAGGCATTACTTTGCCAACAAAGGTCTACAGAGTCAAAGCTATTGGGTTTCCAGTAGTCATATGTGGATGTGAGAGTTGGACCATGAAGAAGGATGAGCACTGAAGAATTGATGCTTTTGAACTGTGGTGTTGGAGAAAACTCTTGGGAGTCCCTTGGACTGCAAGGAGATCAAACTGGTCAATCTTAAAGGAAACAAATCCTGAATATTGATTGAAGACTGATGCTGAAGCTGAACTGGCCAATACTTTGGCCACCTGATGCAAAAGGCCGACTTTCTGGGAAAGACCCTCACCAGAGTCCAGCCCCCACAGGATCCAGGGAAACCCAAAGGAGGAACGGCATCGGCGATTGCGATTGATTTAGAGAAAGATAAGGAAAGAATGTTGAAGATAAGAAAATATAGGAGAGAAAGAGGTTGATATTCCTTGGTTTACATAAAGAACCAATAAAATTTCAAGAGAAGAAGTTTGCCCTGTTCATGGAGGACACAGGTGCCCTCCCGGTCTCCCGAGGGAGTGAAGATGCAGAACGTCTTCCCGGTTAGGTCTTAGAAACCTGGGCAGATAAGTGAACGCAGGGAGCCTCTATGCTCCAAGGGATCAGCCTGAAAAAGAGAGGGAGAGGGAGAGGGAGAGGGAGAGGGAGAGGGAGAGGGAAAGAGAGAGAGAGAGAGAGAGAGAGAGAGAGAAGAAAAAAACATAGGGTGACCAAGCTGCTTCGGTGAGCGAGGACCAATAACTTTATTTTTTTTTAAAGACTTTTATACTTTTCCCACAAATGATGTTGTGTATATTATCTTCTGGCCTTGGAGGCCTGTGAACATTTTAAGACCTTCTTTTGATAAAAGCTGCTTAACCAGAAAACTTATTTTCCCTTGAAGTGTTTATTCTTTATATTTCTAATCTATGTCAGCCTCAGGAAGTATCAAACAAAGTTTCATTTTCAGGAAGCAAAGCTGCAGTAAGTTACAACAAAGAAAGAACCAGTTAGCTCAAAAGTGTGATGTGGTTAGTTTCAAGGCTACTATTTTGTTTTTCTTACATTTTAACTATGTTAACAAATGTACTCCAGGTGCACAGTGGATAAGAGATATGGGAACTTAGCAACAAGCATTGCCTCAACAGTGAAATCCTACACCAGCGCTACTCTAACTTTTAACTCTGAAAAGCTCTATGCTTTAGGCTTTCCATGCCTCTCACAGTCCGGGGGCTGTAAACAATCACATGTGTAGTTGTAAAGTCCAGGTAAGGCAAGTTAGAGAGCCATCGGAGGGAGGGGTTTGAGCTGAAACACTTCTTTTATATGCAGGAGACCGCTAACTGGAGCTCTAAGTTAACTTTTTCCAGAGAAAGGTGGTCAGGGTTAGCCCCCTGTTATGTCAGAAGAGTTGGTGAAAGCATAATGCAGTAAAGCAGGCAGACTGGTTTTGGGGGTGGATGCTCGAGAAAATTCAACGAGGCTCCCTTTAAGGCCTGACTCGCCTTTGCCTGTCGGACCCCTTAACCTCATGACCTTTGCCACAGGTGAGACTCCTCGTGCTGGCTCCCAGCAACCCTGATGCTGAGAAAGAGAGAAGGCAGAGATGGTGAAGGACAGGGAAGCCTGCTGTACTGCAGTCCTTGGGGATGCAAAAAATTAGACACAATTGAGCAACTGAATAACAACAACAAGACATCTCAAGTTAAGGAATTAAGCACTTTTTTGTGTGTGGGAAGAGTGTGGGTTCACTGAAATCATTCCTTTGATATGCACCTCAGCTACGTGGGGCCACTGTCTTGTGTTTTCACACCCTGGGTCCCTTTAGTGTTCACCATGGGGAGTGGCTGCTGTCTGGTGGCTGCTGTGTGTGTTCAGTCCCTCAGTCGTGTTCAACTCTTTGTGACCACATGGACTGTAGCCCACCAGGCTTCTCTGTCCATGTGAATATATTGGCAATAAATACTCGAGTGGGTTGCCTTTTTCTCCTCCAAGGCATCTTCCCAACCAGAGATCAAACCCAGGTCTCCTACAGCTCCTGCAATGGCAGGTGGATTCTTTACTACTGAGTCTCTGGGAAGCCCTAGGAAGTCTGATGGCTGCTAGATGACAGGTATTCTTTTCTTTCCTGACTTCTCTCAGGGCTCACCAACTCCACATTGATTGGCTGTGGCTGCAATCGCTGATGACAGTCACATCCTTCATTTACTGATGTATGTGCCTCATGTCTCCAGGAGGGGTCATACATGGTTGGCAAATCTGGAATCCAATCCAGTGTCCCCATAGTCAGAGATCACACAGATATAAACAAAAAGCTAATGTGTAATCTACATTTTGCAGTATGTTTTATTTATGTGTCATGTATAAATGTGAGAACTGGACCATAAAGAAGGCCGAGTGCCCAGAGAACTGATGTTTTCAAATTCTGGTGCTGAAGAAGACTCTTGAGAGTTCCTTGGGCAGCAAGGAGATCACTAGGACATAGGAGCTTGGTGTGCTGCAGTCCATGGGATCACAAAGAGTCAGACACCTGCTATTGACTGAACAATAGCATACTTTTTAATCTTTGAGCAGAGCGTTTTGCTACACAGGAGAGAAAAATAAGACATTGCTTTAAAGAAAATAGATGAATGAATAAATAGAAAAATTGTAGGTTGGGTTATCCTGCTAAAAATAATTCATATCACTTAAAATCAGAAACAGGGAGATAAGTATCAAATATAAACAGAGACTTGAAAGGAAAAGCTAGAGGAAGTAACAGTATTGGGCAAAATATGAAATGTTTAAGCGCCATGGAGACCTTATAAAGCTGCACAAGTGTGCACTGCACACCTCAATATCAATCCTATAGACTAGAAATCAGCGTGTATATTCTACAAAGGGACGTAAAGTAAACATTTTAGGTTTTGGAGATCACACATAGTCTGTGTCATGTATTCCCCCTCCAACCCTATATCCCTTTTAAAATATGAAAACTCTTCTTGGTTGTGAACTATACAAAAGTTTACAGTGAGTCAGAATAGATCCACAGGGCTTTCCAGGTGGCTCAGTGTAGCCTGCAATGCAGGAGACACCGAAGATGCAGGTTTGATTCCTGGGCCAAGAAAATCCCCTGGAAGAAGGCATGTCAACCCACTCCAGTATTCTTGCCTGGGAAATCCTACAGACAGAGGATCATGAGGAGTTACAGTCCATTGGGTTGCAAAAACAGATGGATATGCCTAAGCAGATAAAAAGCAACTAGTATTAAAAAATAAATGCCATTTGGTGGTGGTTTAGAGGCTTCCCTGGTAGTTCAGTCAGTAAGAATCCGCTGCAATGCAGGAGACATGGGTTGGATCCCTGGGCCTGGAAGATCCCCTGGAGAAGAAAATGACAACTCACTCCAGTATTCTTGCCTGAATAATGCCTTGGACAGAGGAGCCTGGTGGGCTACAGTCTTTGGAGTTGCAAAGAGTCAGCCATGATTAAAACATCTGAGCATACACCCATGCAGAACAGGTCCAGAGACTGTGATTTTCGAAACCCTTCGATGGACTTTGACATCTGGATTGGAGAGGTGCAACATGGTGACCCTTTAACATTAACATCAAGGTTTAGATTAGGTGAATTCATAAGTCTAACTTTTTCTATTTTTTCTTAAAAGCTGAGTGGCATTTACACCCTTATCAAACCTCAACCTTTTCAGGAAATGAAAACCTAAATCTCTGAGATTATTACATACTTAAATTAAGCAAGTCTCAAAGTGAGGAATAAAATATTACCAGCATATCATTAAGCAAAGGTTGTCACAGTCATCATCTACTGCAGAACGGGTTAGCTGGTCAGCCCTGAGAAACTAAGGAAACAAAGAGTTCACAGTTCATCTCATCCCTTTCTCCTCCTGCCTTCAATCTTTCCCAGCATCAGGATCTTTTCCAATGAGTCAGCTCTTCGCATCAAGTAGCCAAAGTATTGGAGTTTCAGCATCAGTCCTTCCAATGAATATTCAGGACTGATTTCCTTTAGGATGGACTGGTTAGATATCCGTATAGTCCGAGGGACTCTCAAGAGTCTTCTCCAACACCACAATTCAAAAGCACCAATTCTTCAATGCCCAGCTTTCTCTATAGTCCAACTCTCACATCCATACATGACTACTGGAAAAACCGTAGCTTTGACTAGATGGACCTTTGTTGGGAAAGTAACGTCTCTGCTTTCCAATATGTTATCTAAGCTGGTCATGACTTTTCTTCTGAGGAGCAAGTGTCTTTTAATCTCATGGCTATAGTGACCATCTGCAGTGATTTTGGAGCCCCCCAAAATAAAGTTTGTCACTGTTTCCATTTTTCCCAATCTATTTGCCATGAAGAGATGGGACCGGATGCCATGATCTTAGTTTTCTGAATATTGAGTTTTAAGCCAACTTTTTCACTCTCCACTTTCACTTTCATCAAGAGGCTCTTTAGTCCTTCTTTGCTTTCTTCCATAATGTTGGTGTGATTTGCTTATATGAGTTTATTGATATTTCTCCTGGCAGTCTTGATTTCAGTTTGTGCTTCATCCAGTCCAGCATTTCTCATGATGTACTCTGCATATAAGTTAAACAAGCAGGGTGATAATGTACAGCCTTGACTTACTCCTGCCCGCAGGAGCACAAAGAGTACCTGCCTGCCTAGCCACCAACAGACTGTAGCCACTTGCTACAGTGAGCCCTGAGGGAACCTAGGGTGAGATAACACAAGAGACTGGCCCCAAATAGCTGAGGTACATACCAAATAAATGGTTTCAGTGAGCCCAGACTCTTGCTTCTTCCCATACAAAAAAAAAAAAAGTGCTAAATTCTTTAACTTGAGATGTCTAGTTTTCTTTTATTAAGAGTAGTCTTTTGGCAACCCACTCCAGTATTCTTACTTGGAAAATTCCATGGACTGAGGAACCTGGTAGGCTACAGTTCATCGGGTTGCAAAGAGTCAGACACGACTGAGCAAGTTCACTTCAACTTCACTTCACTTTGTTCCTGCTACCTGTCCTTTGTTGTTCAGTTCAGTTCAGTCGCTCAGTCATGTCCGACTCTTTGTGACCCCATGAATCGCAGCATGCCAGGCCTCCCTGTAAAACTCCTAAATATCTTAGCTCCCCCCTCACTTTCTTGGAGCAGTTCTCTCAAAATTACTTGAGATGCTGCCCCTCCAGTCTTGAAGTCCTCAGTATAACTGTCAAAAAAGTAAAACTCTCACTGTTTGCAGATGATATGATCCTCTACATCAGTTCAGTTCAGTTCAGTCTCTCAGTCGTGTCTGACTCTTGGTGACCCCATGGATCACAACATGCCAGGCCTCCCTGTCCATCACCAACTCCCAGAGTTTACCAAATTCATGTCCATCGAGTTGATGATGCCATCCAGCCATTTCATCCTCTGTCATCCCCTTCTCCTCCTGCCCCCAATCCTTCCCAGCATTAGGGTCTTTTCCAGTGAGTCAAATCTTCTCATGAGGTGGCCAAAGTATTGGAGTTTCAGTTTCAACATCAGTCCTTCCAATGAACACCAGGACTGATCTCCTTTAGGATGGACTGGTTGGATCTCTTGCTATTGTTATTCTGAAATAAGCAACTGTGGGGAATTCAGCAAGTAATGTATCTTTGCTCTAACTTCACTTTACTCCTCTGCATTTGTGTAATTACTTATCTGGAGCACTTCTGATAACTAAATGTAATATTACTTCTAAAACAAGTATCATAGAGTCTACTATGGGGAAAATACTTCAGTAAAAGTCAATTGTCATAATGGTGATGGTGATGGTGATGATAACAGTAATGTTACCATATCATTAAAAGGACTTTGGGAAATCATTTTGTGGGATTTTAAGTTCAGTCATGATAAATTAAAATTTCTTTTTCTACTTCATCATTTGGTAAAGAGCAACGTGACCCCTGTATATTTTACAGAACACCTAGAAAATAAATATAAGTTTCTTCACTCTAAAGTGGGTAATCTATTCTATATAAAACAGGTAAAGAGATTTTAGAAGGTTTTTGTGTTTGTTTCCATTTCTTAGTGATTTTTATATTACTTCTTACTTTTCAGATCAACTTAGGAAAGACTATGGTAAACTTGAATGATTATTTATAAAACATGATCTTTCTGTTAAATGTTTCATAAGAATTCTTATGTCACTTTTTTTTTCAGATCAACGTAGGAAAGAAGATGGTAAACTTTAATGACTCTTTACAAAATATAATCTTCTTATTAGCTGTTTCTTAAAAATTCTTATATAATTATTTTTATTTTTTTCAGATCAACTTAGGAAAGAAAATGGTAAACTTCAATGACTCTTTACAAAATATGATCTTCCTATTAGCTCTTTCATAAGAATTCTTTTTTAATTAATAATTTATTTTAATTGGAGGCTAATTACTTTACAATATTGTGGTGATTTATATATTACTTTTTATTTTTTTAGATCAACTCAGGAGAGAAAATGGTAAACTTTAATGAAAATTTATAAGATATGAACTTTCTATAGTGATTTTTCTTGCATCTTCTCTTTTTCAATCCTCCTACTTCCTATGTATAATTTTCTCTCTTTTGAATTTTATTCATTCTTACTATATTACAAACTTCTATTACCTGTTTCTGTTTGTTCTGCTTTCATCAGCTAACTCACTTTTCCTATTCATTCTTCTCTTTATCTGATGTATTGTTATATTTTGATTGTCCCCATGATGCTAACAGTAACTCCTTCTCATGACTCTGAAATGAATGAAATTCTAATGAGAATATTTTTGAAAAAGCTCTCTTGGTGCTTACTCTGCCCTTGATCTGATTCTAAGAAAAATTTAAATATTTAAAGTTTAAAAATATTTAAACTTTCATCAAGAGGCTTTTTAGTTCCTCTTCACTTTGTGAGGAGGGAAGGATGCTGCAAACAAATAACACTGGTGTGTGCTCGTAATGTCTCAGCCATTCTGGGCCTGCCCCCGCTCACAGTGCACACCACTCAGGCTCCAGGTTGCTCCAGCGGTAACTGTCTGAGGTTGGCCCTGGGCTGCATGCACCCCCTGTCTAACCCAATCAGGCTCAGGCACTCAGGTAGTCCTCAGAGGTGCAAACTTGGTTGGGCCTGCGTTTTGTGCCCTTCCCAGGTCCGAGCAGCTCGGGTGTTTGGCAAGCATGGTTGCTGTGACTTATCGCCTTTCCCATCCCTGCTGCTCAGTTTTCTGGGTGTACAACTGGTGCCCCTTCTTAGGCAGATGGTGACTGTCCAAAACCCCAAGAAGTCAGTTAGCAAAGAAGCTTGCTTGCAGTTTGGAAGTTAATGTCTCTCTGGGGCTGCGATTGCCCCCTTCCGGCCCTTCCAGCTCTGGCTGCCTGTCACCGGAGGGGGATGGTCTGCAGCTGGCTAATTCTGTTCATCCTTTTTTTCTGTGCGCGGTCTTGGCGGTGTCTTATGTTAGAGCTTTTTGCGTGGTAGCTATCCCACAGCCTGGTTTGCTAGCCCAAGTTAGTTCACTCTGGTTACACTCAGGGCATTCTGGCCGGATTCTTAAAAAGCACTGCAGCCCACACCTGCCTGCCCAGCCCCTGCTTGCTAGTGGTGGATGCAGGCATCTTCAATGCTTCTCTACTGGGGGAGTTACTGCTGTGCTCGTAATCTGTTGGGTTAATTATTTATTTATTTTTCCTCCCTGTTATGTTGCCCTCTGTGCTTCCAAAGCTTGCCACACACTCGCCAGAGAGAGTGTTTCCTGGTGTTTGGAAACTTCTCTCTTTTTAAGACTCCCTTCCCGGGATAGTGCTCCCTCCCTACCTCTTTTGTCTCTTTTTTCATCTTTTATATTTTTCCGTACCTGTTTTTTGAAGACAATGATCTGCCTTTCTGGGTGCCTGATGTCCTCTGCCAGAATTCTGATGTTGTTTTGTGAAGTTTACTCAGAGTTAAAATGTTCTTTTGATGAATTTGTGAGGGAGAAAGTGGTCTCCTCGTCCTATTCCTCTGCCATCTTAGGACCACCCCCACTTCTTTATTTTATATGTTCTTTTTTCTCTTTTCTTCCTTATAGCTTGATTTTCCTTCTAACGTTATATATTTTTCCCACTCACATACACAGACCCAACCATTCTGAAGTTAAAGTCATGGTCACAGTATTGTGAGGAAGTGAAGATATGGAGAGGTAAATAAGTCACTGAGTATTTAGAGAATGCCAGTGATTAGAGAGGAAAACCTATAAGAAGGATCAGGAAAGGGGAATAATATTATCTCATTTTGCTCACATTCAGGCTGGCAGAAGACATCATTGTACCCTGGTAAGTACATGGCCCTGAAGAAGATGATTCTAAAATATAAAACTAAGCTCCTAAAGTCTATGCAATATTGTACTACTAACAGAAAAAAAATACAGAATGCAATTTCTTGTCCTTAGCAAACATAGCAAAACAATAATTTTTAAAGTATTTTTTCTTTTCATCTTTTTCTCACATGTGTCTTACAAGTTGATTAAAGCATAAATTTATAAATGACAGTAAAATATAATTTTCTCTTTGTGGTTTTTATTATTCTTACTATATTACACCTTCAGTTATCCTTGTGTAACAAGATTGTTCAATTTTTTCTCTATTTTTTTGACAGAAAATTTTATATTTTTAGCTACTACCATAGATCTATAACACATTTTGAGTTAGTTGTTTTGTGTAGGTAGAGAGAAAAATCTAAACATATTTTTTTTTTTTGTATGTGGATATTCAACGGTGCTAGCACCAACTCTTGAAAACAGTATACTTTTCCTCATTGAGTTGCACTGGTAACTTTTGAAAAGACATCACTTGATCATAAATTGACTTCTAGATGGAAAATTCTGTTCTGTTGCCCTAATTTAATTTATTCTTCTCCTTTTAGTCCATTTGGGGAGAAGCTTAGGTTACTGGTTTAAAATAATACTTTTCTGCTTCAAACATTTAAAGGTCTAAGTTTCCCTCTAGGCAATATTTTAGCTGCATTCAATAGTTTGGCAGGTAGTGATTTCATTTTTATTCAATTTCAAGTATTTTCAACATTTTCTTTTTGATTCACAGATTATTTATAAATATATTGATTAATACACAGATGTTCTGTATATCTAAAATTTGCTTCTTTTTTATTACTAATTTAATTTTATTTTAAAAAGAGATTATCCTTTTATTGTAATTCTTCAATTAACAATTTTAAATATTTTTTCATGAATGACTGCTTCTCAATATAAAGTGATCATTTTTCATAATTTCTCCAGTCTCAGTTGTTGCCTTGAGGAAGAAGATTTGCTTAGTTATTTACTCAGCCCTTCCAGAAATATTCTTCATGTTGATACGTTTCTCATACATTTTCTTTCAGTTAGTTTCATGTATCAATCATTGTATGAAAAATACAACTACAGACTTATTTGCCAATCTCATTTTTTTCCTAAGGTCCCCTTTTATGGTTCTCACATGAAGCTCCCTGGTAAAGCTGTCCATCATCTTGATTTCTGCTCACTCTTAATTTTCCTAAAACACTATTCCATAAATAAATTGCACTATTCCCTTGTGCTGAGTGCACTTTGCCGGAGTCCAGCCCCAGTGGATCCAGGGGAATTTGAAGCAGGGATGGCATGGGTGAGGAAAACTTATTTATTTAATTAGAAATATAAGACAGATTAGGAAGAAATAATATAGTAGGAAAATTAAGTGGAGAAAAGAGGCTGAATAACTTGGTTTATGTGGAGAACTAATAAAACCTCAAGACAGGAAGTTTACACCACCTACCTTAGTACACCAGCGTCCTCTTGAATATTGGGGGGTGCCCTGCCTTGGGCTCCCCCTCGCGTGGATCTTAAAAGCCGGGACAAGTAAGTAGACATGGCGATCCTCCATGCCTCAGATGGGAATTCAGCCAGAAATTAGAATAAAGAAGAGACACGGGGGAAACCAGTCCAGCGACTGGCCCGGCCTCTATTGTCTAGAAAGACCTTTTATACTTTTTGGATTGTACATAGAGATCAATGGGTAATATAAAGTTATGCAGCATCAGCAGCCCAGATTCTTATCAAAACTAGGCTTTTCTCTCTGCATACAAGTCTTAGGTGATTTACATCATCTTCCGGCCAAAAGGGCCAATTAACATTTTACAGCCTTTTTTCTGATAAGAGTTTGTCAACCAGAAGACTTATTTGTGTTATTCTTCTCAAAGTCTGATGCCAATCTCAGAAAGCACCAAATAAAGTTACATTCTTACATAGCAAGGACACAAGAGGATTGCAGTGATATATAACAAAGAGAAAAGTAATTAACTCAAAAGTCTAGTGTTGCTAACACCAAAAATACTATATATCTTTTTCCATATTCCATTTACATTTATTAACATCCTCCCAGGTGCCTAAAAGATAAAGAATATGGAGGCCTGGCAGCAATCATTGAGTCAACAGTGAAATCCTGTCACCAATATGATTTTTAGCTCTTTAGAAAACATTTGTATCTTTAAGATGCTTTAAGCTTTGTGCCCTTCGCAGTTGGGGGCTGTAAGCAATTCACATGCTGTAAAAGGTTCGAGGGAACCTGTTAGGCAAGTCAGAGCATTATCAGAGGGGGTTGAGCTGAAACACTCCTTTCAAATGCAGAAGACTAAAGCCCTGAATTAACTTTTTCCAGAGAGTGTCAGAAGAGTGGAAATAAAGTCAGACAGATTTTTATTTTGGGGGTACATGCTCAGGAAATACCAGAGGGAAACCCTGAGACCCAAATCACCTTGCCCATTGGGTCTCTGCCACATGACCTTGTCACGGGTGGTATTCCTCACGCTGGCTCCCGACAGCACTTTTAATTTAATCTCTTATTTTAGGTGGCTTACAACAGTGAGGGCCATACTTGTTCTGTAAAGGCCAAGACTGTAAATATTGTAAGGTCTGTGGGTTACATGGTCTCTGTCACAATTACTCAACTGTGCCCTTTTAGCACAAAAGCAGCCACAGACAATATATAATTAGTATGGATGTGTTGAGAAGGAAATGGCCACCCAGTCCAGTATTCTTGCTTAGAGAATCCCATGGACAAAGGAGTCTGGTGGGCTGTAGTCCATGGGATCCCAAACACTCGGATACAACTCAGTAACTGAACACACACATGCACATACACAGCTGTGTTTCAATAAAACTGTATTTAAACAAACATGGGGTGGGCCAGATTTGGCTCCCAGGCCATACATAGTTTGTTCACTCTTGGCTAGAAAGTCACCTTTTAACTTTGAAAATTTACCCATTTGGAAGCTTTACATTTATTTTTTGATTTATGAGTGGAAAAAAAGTGAATGATTATTATTATTAAATGAGTAGTTGTTGTTTTTTATTTTTTTCCATGGGATGTCAATAACAGACCCAGTGAATACCCTGTTCAAATTAGCTCCTTTAGTCCTGTGTAGTGCATAAGGTATGTTTCCTAAATAATCTTAGGAAACTGTCTTAGCAACTGTTTTGTCTCCTCTTATCGTGGATATCTGGGCTTTCCAGCTGGTGCTAGTGGTAAAGAACCAACTTGAAAATGCAGGAGACATAAGAAACACAAGTTCAATCCCTTGGTTGGGAGAATCTCCTGCAGGAGGGCATGGAAATCCACTCCAGTGCTCTTGCTTGGTGAATCCCATGAACAAAGGAGTCTGGTGGGCTACAGTCCATAGAGTTGCAGAGAGCTGGACATGACTGAAGTAACTTAACACACACATATATCATGTATGTCTCTATATGCAGTTTCACCTGTTTTTGTCACTCCTGTTACCTAATCATTAAACCAAGACCACATATTTCTTAAGTGTTGGTTACAGTATTTTGCTCTCACTTTACAATAGCACTTTATGTAACAAGCAGTGTAATTAGCTTTGATTTTTTTTAAAGCAATTCCTATTATCCCCACAGTTTAACCACACTCAAAGAAATTATATCATCTTGGTCAGTGGTTCTCCAGAGCAACTCTCTTAAAAACAGTAACTCTGAGGACTAGGTTTTTTTTTTTTTTCTCCCCAGTTTTCTCCATTTTTAGAGCCTTACAGTCCTTGGTTAGGTGTGAAAGTGTACAATAAGCATGAAAATGAAAAAAAAATCACATGGATTATTTTATTGTCAAATGTAGAAATTATATGGTCTTGTGCTGAGCACATTTTAATGCCTACTTGTTCTGTAAAGTAGTCATGTAGTCTCAACTAAATTCAGTGAAGGTGGTGAAAGGCAAGCATATACTTTAGCTATTTGTTTAAGAAGAGGGTAACTGTTTGTTGGGAATGCCTATAGTCTGCAATATATAAAGAATAATTTAGAGGAATTCATTCTTGTGAGAATATTTAATAAGAAAAACAGTGAAAACTTTAGTTCAAGTATAAGTTATAGAATACTTTTGGATCCTTAGCAAAAGAAGCATTAGAAAGAAGAAATTACCTTTTGTACAGGGAAATTCAGGTACTAGGTCTGATAATGGCTATTCATTTTATTTGTAGACTAGAGGAAAGAATTTTTCCAGAATGGTTAGTAAATTATTCCCTGATGGCAGAAGAGAGACTACTCCTTACTCTCTCAGGATCAGTCTGAGGATTTATTGAAAGAGGGAAGATGAAAGAGTCCAAATGGGAATATACGAGTTGCCCACAAGCTCAAAAATATCTCAGGCTAATAATAGCAGTATGTCTGCTCCCTGATCCCTCTTTTACAGATATTAAAATGGCTATTGTCTTTGCAGTGGATATTACTCTGGATCCAGCCACCGCCCATCCTTCCCTCTTCTTGTTGGAAGGGAACAGCCGTGTAATCTGGGGAGGGAGGTCTCAAGACCTACCTGAGGACCCACAGAGATTTTGTTCTCTTCCCTGCTGGGTCATCAGGTTGAAAGGTCGTTGTTGAATAACGACGCCAGGATTCTTGGCCTCCGGAGCAGAAGAATTCAATCCGGGGCCAGAGACGAGGCTTGATCGCTCAGAGCTTTAGTGTAACAAAGTTTTATTAAAGTATAAAGGAGATAGAGAAAGCTTCTGACATAGGCATCAGAAGGGGGCAGAAAGAGTACCCCCCTGCTAGCCTTCAGCTGGATGTTATATAGCACCAGTAGTCTGTTAACTTAGAATGGCACCAGGCCCCTCACCCATAAGATGTATTTTGGGATAACCTTGGCTCCAAATGGTTTATCTTGGGCCATAAAATGATTAACTTGAATCTTAGGGCAGATCACCATACAAAAAGTTTCATTTACATAGATTAGAGGAACAATATAGGAGTATAACATACTGGTTTATCAAGTAGGTTCTAAGCCCAAAAGGCGGAACCAACTTGAAGACAGAGTTTGGGGTGGATGCATAGTACATTAGCATAGCTTAAGACAAACATTTCCATAAGAAAAAGGCATTGGTTAACTTCAGGTGAAACCAGATGTCATTATGGCAACACAAAATTTTAAGAGAAACCTCCTTTTAAATTTGTATAGAGAAGGAAAAAATATCGCTAGTTTGTTTCCTCCTGCTACTTAAGAGAGATAAAATGTCTGACACTTGCAGGCTGTCTCTCCATTTGGAGACCCCTGGCCTTCCTGCCTGTTACCCTCTCAAGGTCATTACCTCAGGGAGGTGGTACTGGGAAGTAGAGGTTGGGAGCCATGGCACATGGGACCTGGGGATTTGTAGCCTCATGTAATGAGAAAAAGCAGGGTTTGTATCAAACCTGAGGATGGTTTCTGGGCCCTCAGATTCTATAAGCAGGAGTACTGGGCACTCACTTCTCCAGAAACAGAACTACTGTAAAGGCACCCCGGCCAGAGTTTGTATTTTCCTAGAATATGAGGAAGGACGTATTTCATTTTATAATATGGTAGATATATCTCACATTCACACCTTGTCTCAAGGTGCCTTTGGTGGGCCCTTAAAGCCTTTTTTCAGGCTTTGGCCCAGTGAGTCAGCATTTGACCATCTTTCCAGGGCCTGGAGCAGACCAGAATCCCCTGTACTAGGAGCATCATATAAGCTGCAGGTCAGTGTGGTTTGAAGCATTTGATCATGAAATGAATTTTCCTAGACCAGAAGCAAATTATCTTTTCTTCTCCATTTTAATGGTTTTCCTTATTGGCAGGAGCCACGTTAGGCATTACTGACAAACTGGAGGCATGGCCCCAGCACCCTCTCTTCATTCTGCAGGCATGGACCCAGGATGAAGGAGTTAGCTCTTCTGATTCTGACTTGTTTCTTCCTTCTTTTGGTTGAGCTGGCTGGAAAGAATATTAAGGTGCTTACTGTTCTTGAGAGAAGCATAAGAAAGCACAAACCCTTCTGTAGTTGTGCCCAGAAAATAATCTATAAAGTAACCATCGAGATTTGTTCAAGGATTTTTGCAAAGAATGTCCCAGGCTGAGCATATAAGCCACAGCTTGAGGCCACAGGAAAGATTGTTATCTGAGACCTGTTTGTAAGGGAAATGTTTATGGCAAAAGAAGTTTGCTGAGTTTAGGGTTGGGAATAATTCAGAATAGCTAGAAGCCTTTTTAGGAGATAGTGAGCTTAAGATACTAGGGGCAAGCAGGGATTAGAAAGATAAAAATAAACTGAGGAATGTGGTATGCAGCCCAGACATAAGCATGAGTTACAACATAATCACAAGTAAACATGATTCTGAGAGAATCGCTGAAGCAGGAACTTTGATGGACAACAAGAAGATAATAACTCTGGGTGAAGGGGAGCTGAAAATGTAAAACCTCTGACCTAAGCCTTTTGAAAAAGTATAAAAGAAACCTGATGCTTGAAATAAACATGTAGTCTTGTACCTCGAGTCAGAGGCTACATCATTTCCCACCAACACAATTCATCCCTTCAGGCTGATCCCCTGGCTGCTGGGGCTTGACTCTGGCACCTGATCCATTTATTTTCTTCAGAAACAGCTTCCCAGAGCATGGTGCCAGGTAGAAAACTGTGTGTTACTTGAGGTGTGTGTAATGAAATAAAAGATCATAAAATATAATCATATCATTATTCTAAATGTATGCAAAGCACTAGAGTATGTGATTGTCCAATTAGTGTTGCAATGTCTTTAAGATTACAAATTTAAAATGCCAAGGTGAACATAAGGGGAGAATAACATTTTTTTTGGATCCTTTTGCATCTTTGGGTTTTGTATTGCATTTATAAAGTGAAATGCTGAAAAATAAAATTAAAACCTTCAAATAAAAAAATTATTGAGTTGTTCTCAGTTTTCTAATGTGGTGGCATTCAGAGGGAACCAGATGTTTTCAAGCTTATTCTTCAGCTTCCTCTGTGTGAGCATCTGTATTCCATCCTTACACTTTTTACCCTCCCATTCACTCTGAGGTATTGGTTAATTCCTGCCTTTTCTTGCTACTATGTACACCTAGGGAAAACAGTTTCTTAATGTACATGGAGTGTGAGTTATATTTTAGAACAATCTTGTGGGTTTTAGCAGTTATACAGACTCATGTAGCCACTACTAGATTCAGGATAAAAGATAGTTCCATTACTCCAAAAAAACTATTTTGTGATAGATTTGTGTAGTCTAACATTTGATTAATACCTAACCTGGAAACAATTGATCAGATTAGTGCTTCTNACTTTGTGTCCCTACTTCTTTGGGAGACCAGGAAGATGCCTGTGGCCTACATAGGTGGTGTACACTCTTTGTCTCAGAGTTTTATTTGTTTTCCGTGTAAACCAAGTTATTCAGCCTCTTTTTTCCACTAATTTTCCTACTACACTATTCTTTCCTAAACTCTCTTTATATTTCTAATTAAATAGTTCTTTCTTAGGATGCCGACTCCATCCCCGCTTCGAACTCCCTGGATCCACCAGGGCTGGACCCCGGCAAAAGATTGCTTGATATTTTAGATTATTACCTTAGAATATAGTTTTAGAGTAGAATTACTAGACAGTATAACAATCTTTATAAAAGTTCTTAGTTCATATATTTTCAAATTGTATTTAAAAGCTGTACAATTCAAATGTTCATTATTTATATATCAGAATATCTAGTTTGATTGAGCTTTTCTGCATTTTCCATGTTTTCTACAAAGACAATGTATTACCTTTATGATTAGGGAAAAAGTCCACTATCTTAAAAAAGTTAGTAACACAGGGAAGTAAGTTTTAATATAACTGTAAGAAAAACAGAAAAGAACACAAAATTATCAAAATATATGATGGTTTCCATCTCCCCTCAAAAAAATATATACACAGAAAAAAATATTAAAATGTTGAGAGATCGTTTCTTAGGCTATAAAATAAAGCATGTTTTACCTATTTTTTTTCTCTTTATGTTTTTTGTGTATTTTCTACAATGAGCATATTTTCTTTTCTGATTGGAAAAAAAAACTTACTGAAAAGTACGGCCTTCTTTAAAAAGAGCAAACGTATGGTATTTTAATATCCTCATGCTCTTATCAATATTATAGCAAGTTTATATTAGAAACCACACACACCACAACTCCCATACCTCAAGTACTTAAAATTCCAATATCAAAAATGAATGTATAGCCAGGTAAATAGCCATGACATAGACATAACTTAAGACAGCATATTAAAAAGCAGAGACATTACTTTAACAACAAAGGTCCGTCTAGTCAAAGCTATGGTTTTTCCAGTGGTCATATATGATGTGAGAGTTGGACTATAAAAAAAGCTGAGCATCAAAGAATTGATGCTTTTGAACTGTGATGTTGGAGAAGACTCTTGAGAGTCACTTGGACAGCAAGGAGATTCAACCAGTCCATTCCAAAGGAAATCAGTCCTGAATGTTCATTGGAAGGACTGATGCTGAAGCTGAAACTCAGCTTGGCCACCTGATATGAAGAAGTGACTCACTGGAAAAGATCCTGATGCTGGGTAAGACTGAGGGCAGGAGAAGAAGGGGATGACAGAGGATGAGATGATTGGATGGCATCACCAATTCGATGGATATGAGTTTGAGTAAGCTCTGGGAGTTGGTGATGGACAGGGAAGCCTGGTGTGCTGCATGCAGTCCATGGGGTCACAAAGAGTCAGACAGGACTAAGTGACTGTACTGAACTGAACTGAAATAGCCATGGGACACATGTCATGACTAATTCAACCCAGGTCATCACAAACAGCCAAGTAAACAGAAAGATGACAGACTAAAATCTGCATGGAACTTCTCTAACCTTTGACATTTTAATTTAAAACAGAAACAATACATATTCTGTGTGTCCATCTTTGATTCATCTTCATTACAGAAACCTAGCACAAAGCTAAAACTTGGTCTTCACTAAGTGCTTAATAAATGAAAAAGTGAGAAAAATGTAAAACTGAAGTAATATTTTAGTATAGAAAAAGATTTTGACAGGTACAATTTAAAAAAATTATTTTCTCAAAAATGCAAGCCCTAATTGAAAAAGACACATGTATCCAATAAGCCAGAACATGGAAGCAACCTAGATGTCCACTGACAGATGAATGGATAAAGAAGGTGTGGTATATATACACAACGGAATATTCAGCCATAAAAAGGAACACATTTGAGTCAGTTCTGATGAGGTGGATGAACCTAGAACTTATTATACAGAGTGGAGTGAATCAGAAAGAGAAAGATAAATATCATATTCTAACCCACAAATACACAATCTCAAAAAATGGTCCAGAAGAATTTATTTACAGGGCACAATGGAGAAAGAGACATAGAGAATAGACTTATGGACATGGGGAGAGGGGTGGGATGTATGGAAAGAGTAAATGGAAATTTACATTACCATATGCAAAATAGATAGCCAACGGGAATTTGCTCTATGGTTCAGGAATCTCAAACAGGGGCTCTGTATCAACTTAGAAGGGCGGGGTGGGGAGGGAGATGGCAGGAAGATTCAAAAGGGAGGGGATATATGTATACCAATGGCTGATTCATGTCGCGGTTTGACAGAAAACAACAAAATTCTGTAAACCAATTATCCTTCAATAAAAAAATAAACAGAAAAACAAATCAAAACAAACAAACAAAATGGAAGCCCTAAACTGCACATGTACAAAAAGTCTATGCAGGCTATACAGCTTCTAGCTATGCTAAATACAGATGGTGTGAGTAACACCCTCTAATGTAAGCTATGTATTAATGCTCTAAAAGAAAAACCATAAATTATACAGAGTCACAAACATTAGGGAAAAAATAACTGACTAGCTGCTTCTCAAGCTTGTTTCTAATCCTACAAAACTGAAAGCAGAGTTAAGTCATGGTATTTTTAAAACTAAAAAATTAAAGTGCTGAAAACATAATTGCCATTCAGTTATTATACAAATTCATATGTTGCATCTAAGTATATAAAATAATGTAAAAGAATCAACAAACCTGCAAATTACCCCTTCCAATGAAGCCAAGCAGCAACTGGATTTGAATCTGAGAGAGTTTTACCCATACTGGACTTTCAGAATACCAAACTGACAGACTGTCGAAGAGCAGCATCAAATCCTCTAAAAGCTAACACAAAGGAAAAATTGAGAAATAAAAACATTCCCATTTTTAAATCTACCTATGATGAGCTTCCCCCAACAGTAATACAAATCACAAATATTTCAAGGCTGATTCAATAGTAAAAACAAAATAATTCAATAGTAAAAAACAAAATAATTATCCTAGCAATAGTTAACAAAACCTGTAACTATTTATCCCATCTTATCTATTGTTTATTGCACTGATAAGAGAGGATATACAATTTCTTTCTTTGAATAAAGTCTCCCACTACCTAAAAAAAATGATTTCAAAGAGATGTTACGCACCTTCTCAGTCCACATGTTCGAATTGACTAGTCCCTCTGATTGCAGGAAGTCCTGTATGATCAGTGTGAGTCGAAAAGCATTTTCAGCAGTTACTGGATTCGTTTTTGCTTCTCTGTTTTCTGTGACAGCCCATTCTAACATCTTCTGTAGCAAACTAGGTATAAAGCAAAGTAAAACCACTTTATACTTATAAAAATAACAGGTCATTAAAAAATGAAAAGAAAACAGCAACAAAGCCAGCTATTTATTAACAGGAGTGTATTTCCAAAGATACACTCTCACTGGCAGGTATCATAAGACATTGTGGATGGATTTTAGTAACAATGAAACTACTTTTTCATCTCTGGAGTATCTATCTTTAATATAACCTAATACTAAAAGGCAGAGTAAAAGTCACCTGTTTGACTTGACCTTTAAAAATAAAAACCTATGAAAATAATTCACATTCTGGCCATGAGATATTTAAAAGTTTCTTTTAAAGCTGAAATTGGAAATGTTAGGGAAGAAAGCCTTATGCCTTACACAGAGTCTAGCTCTGCAGAAAAACAAGAAAGTAATTCTGTTGTAGTCTGCTGCTGTTACAGTGTCCTATCATATGCCTGGAATTCAAAGCTTTAGAGGAGTAATTTTCATGAAAACACTACTCCCTTCCTTTAGCACAGAAGCACTCAAACCTGGGCTAGACTATAGAACACAAAGCACCAAGTCCTTAGATACTACAGGAAACAATTGAAACTATGAATATATAATCACCTGAAACCCAAATTAATGTAAGATTTAAATCTTTTCACATTGGAGTTAGCTTTGTATTTCTCTCTAGATCCCACTAGAATGACAGAAAGGAAAAGGGCTGAGCACAAAGCTTCCCCTTTTCTCTCTCTCTACTCAGTGAATACGGAATAAGTGTTCAATAACAAATATTTTAGACTCCTGCCCATTTCAAAAGGAGAGGGGATATCACTAACAGAATGCTTACACTAGTTTTATTTCATCTGATGGTTGAAGTAGCTCACTGGATATTCCTGGTTTAGTTAGTGCTGAAAACACTTGTCCTCGTTCAATCCAAGTATCGTCATCAGACTTTTCTAGTCCCTTACACATTATACAGCTCAAAATATTGGTCAGTAACTGAATAAGCTCCTCTTCACATCTCTATAAAAAAGATAATAATAATATTAAATTACTGGAGGGAAGGGTTGCTAAAAACACATAAACAGAACCATCAGGTATTATCATTTAACATATTTTTAAGGTGTCTGGATGAACCTAGAACTTTACTAGAAGGCCTCAGAGATGTAAAGAGGAACAAGACGCTGGCTTTGCTCTCAAGACACTCACCACTCTGGGACTTCTAGGCATCTGATAATTTCAATCATGAGAACTTAGAACAAGAATAATATATGAAGCTGTTAATAATTACATATTTCTGAGGTTAGATATATAAAAATAAAAATACATTTGGACAAATAAGGCATCTTACCTCTTTGTTTTCAAGTAAAGAGAAGTCATCACTAAAACCCCCATCATTTGTGATGCTGCTTTCTTTGTCAGGCTGCACAGGAAATGGCTTCATGGACTCTACTGGGGAAGGAGTGCTAGGCAGGCTGTCTGGCATTTGACTTCCACCATCACTCAGTTCACATGAATCAATTCCACTGAGATCTAAACTCAGAGGTGAAGGGTTATTATGCCAGAATTCTTCTTGATTCTCTGATTTGAAAGATAATTCTCCCATCGACCTGTCTTCTTGAAATAATGGCATGTTTGAGTCCAGAGAATGTCTATCCTCCAAACTCCACTCATCTGAAGACACATGAGCTGAGGCAAAAGAGGCAATTTTTTCTTCATCTGTCTTTTCGTCAAAGTTCCTCTTCATATCTTCCACTGATATATTTTTATCATTGTCTTTCATTATAATAGCCCTACTGTGTTTATGAAGAGTATTGCCATTTTCAAAATTGCTTTTAAAAAAAGCCTAACTAAGGTGTCTTGCCAGCCCACTTGTTGAGATATCTGATGTGCTGCATCTGGCTGGGACTGCAAAATCTGTAAAATCTGCAAAGAGATTAAGAATGCAAAAACTTGTCAAAAGGTAAATGGTACTTTACCTCAGAACAGTTTCAGTTATTTCATAACAAAGTAATTTAATAAGAAACTGGAGGATACATTTTCAACAGATTATGTTCTTAACTAGATTAGAAAATATTTGGAGGGCAGACACTGGGTTCTCAACTAATCTGAATATTACTCATTGTATATCTAGAGTAGGGATATATTCAAATATTTGCTGAAAGCTAAAAAAGGAAAATAAGATAAAATAATTCTCCACATACCAACATACTCATGTTACTAACTTAATTTGGTCAGAGAAAAAATATAAATTGATTTAATGTAATAAAGTTATATCCTCTCAACTAAATACTCTCCCACGAGCCTACTATATTTGTTTAGCAAATACTGAACATCAACTATGTGCCAAAGTACTGGATAGTTCCGAGACTTTGGCTACCTATTGCCAAGAGCTGAGTCACTACAAAAGACCCTGATGCTGGGAAAGATTGAAGGCAGGAGGAGAAGGTGACAACAGAGGATGAGATGGTTGGAGGGTATCACCGACTCGGTGGACATGAGTTTGAGCAAACTCTTGGAGACGGTGAAGGACAAGGAAGCCTGGCATGCTGCAGTCCACAGATCCACAAAGAGTTAGACGCGACTTAGAAATGAACAGCTATGTGCCACGCACAGTTCTGACACTAGGGTTTGGGGAATCATTAGAACACATAAGAAACTTTGAAAGACCCTAAGTACACCAAGAATAATGTCCCATATCATTTCTCCCCCCAAGCAAAGTTAATGGCTTGCTTTTGCAAAAACTTTTTTTTTCATTCACTCTATATGGTGCAAACAAACAAAAACTGAACTTTAATTCCAGAAAACTATTTCCAGTGAGATGGGTGCTGCTATCTTGCTAGAATAAGAAATGAAATTAAAGAGTAGGTATTGATGTGACAATATGTATAATCTCTAGAATCCCAAATGACTTCACATTTTTTGTATAAAAACAAATTTTCAAATACTATATCAGAAATGCTGTTAAAAGTGGTCTGGCCCCAGAACCCAAGGGCTTCCCACTACACCACACTGCCTTCTGGTAGAGAATAGGAAGGGTACTGGGGAAGAGCCAAGCCCAACTGTAGAGCACAAAGAACTCTACTCAGTACTCTGTAACGACCTATATGGGAAAAGAATCTATAAAAGTGGATATATGTATATGTATAACTGATTCACTTTGCTGTACAACAGAAACTGTTTTTAAAAAATAAAAAACAATTTATAAGAAATGCTATTAGGATCTTTAAGATTTAAATCACAAAGCCAATAAACTTCTAAGTAGATGAAAAGAACTTCGGCTCCCAGTGTTTATAGAGTATCTCTTTATCAGAATTTCTAACTGACAAATTTCATAGCAGGAGATGAATTATGTCAGTGTGGACTTCAAAATTAATGGTTCTTATGTACACTGATGCTGGTACAGAAAGCAGTTGGGTCAAAGTGAGTTACAATGACACGTAAGTGTCTTTCCTCACTTAATGCTGCAATCAGTGAGCTACTATGCCTCTGTCAGTGCAAAATATCAGCTTTAAACACATTAAACCTGGGTAAGCAAAAAAAATTTTCATGATTTTAAAGTTTCCATGAAATAAGACTTACCTTACAGCTATTTTATAAACACATAATGAATAAAAACTAGGCTGTACTGGGAGAGGTTTCTAATTGCACACAGAGAAAAAAAGATAAATTTACATGACTTGCTTCAAGAAAAATATAGCAAAATCCATTAATATGTAAAATATGAAAACTCTTTGAAGAGCTATTGCATTTCATGAATTATGTCCTACATATGTATTACCACAGACAGGTAAATATCTGTGTTAAAAAAAAAAAGCTCCTAACAGAAGTTTGTTGACATGGTAAACCAGGAAACAATCTAAAATGTCCATCATAGGAAACCAGATTATACTTTATAGAACAGTCATAAAATAAAAAACCATGCAGCTGTTAAAGAGAAACATGGGAACTTTCCTGTTGTACAGTGGATAAAAATCCACCTACCAATGCAGGAGACACGGGTTTGATCCCTAGTCCAGGAAGATTCCACACACTGCAGGGCAATTAAGCCCACGTACCACAACTACTGAGCCCCTCATGTCTAGAGCCCGTGAGCCACAACTGCTGAGTCTACATGCCACAACTACTGAACCCCAAGTACCTAGAGTCCATGCTCTACAACAAGAGAAGCCACTGCAACGAGAAGCCTGTGCACCACAACAAAGAGAAGCCTTTTGCTCACCAAAAACTAGAGAAAACCTGAGTGGAGCAACAAAGATCCAGTGTATCAATAAATAAATAACAAATAAAATAAAAATTGAAGAAAAGAGTAGAAATATATATCCAGATTTACTGGTGGAAAAGTACTGTGACATAATTAGGGAACAAAATTTAAAAGAATAAAAAAAAAAATTTAAAAGAATAGCAAGGAAGCAAATTAAATACCAGAGTAGTCATTGGTTGCCAGTAGAAAAGGTTTTAAGCAGGAAGAAGCACATGGGATAACCATTCATGAACTTAGTTAAAGGTTAAATGAGTGGACTGAAGGTAAATTGTTGTTGGAATACACCCATAAACTACAGAAAACCCTTTCCATAAAGGTCAAAAGATTAAATAACTCTAAAATATGGTATATGAATTAGAAAAGGTCACAACTGAAGGATCTTAATACAGAAAATAGTTTCTGGGAATATATTTTTGAGTCTGGGAAGGGCATTCTTTCCAGGAGCTCATGTATAGTGAAGAAGAACAAATCTGTATGCTATATTTCTTATTATTACATAAAGTTAATTCACTTCAAAAAACTAAACTATGTCATATAAAAGATATTAGAATTTATATCTGGTGAAAAATACTTAAAGGTTATTCACAATATAATAATACTGCAATTCTTAGAGTATTTATATTTTTAAAGTTACTAACCTTTCTGCAGATGACCACCCTGACATTTATATAGGCTCTGTGAGATATATATACCACAGATAACAGATCTTTGAAATTAATAGCAGGATCTATGATAGAAAAAAAATCAGTTAAAATTAAGTACTAGAGAAAAAACAAGAAAGAAATGTGTTAATAGTTATATGTAAGCTGACATATTCATTTCATTTATACTTTTTTCCTGCCGTCAACAAACATGCTTTTCACAACTTTATTAAGATATAATTGACATAAAAACATTGTTTAAGGTGCAAAACACAATGATTTTATATATACACACACACACATATATAGTGAAATAATTATACAATAAGGTTATTTAACATAGCCATTATCTCACATGGTTACCATACTTCTTTTTGTGGTGAGGACATTTAAGGTCTGCTCTCTTAGCAACTTACAAATACACAACACAGTATTGTTAACTACAGTCACCATGTTATAACTTAGATCCACAAAACATACTCATTTTACAACTGAAAGTTTTCACTCTTTGTACCTTTACCCGTTTCCCTCACTGCCCCAGCTCTGGCAACCATCTGTCTACCCTGTTTCTCTCTTTTCCCCCATACAGGTTAAGTGAGATCACATGGCATTTGTCCTCCTTTGCCTGACTTACTTCACTTACCAGATTGCCTTCTAGGCTCTTCCATGTTGTTGCCTATGGCAGGATTTCCTTCTTTTATATGGCCAATATTCCATTTTGTGTGTATATATACACACATATATACATGCTTGACTTTTGTTACTTATTTATCTGTCAATGGACACTTAGGTTGTTTCTGTATCTTGACCATCAAGAATGATGGCATAATAAACATAGCAGTGCAGATCATATCTCTTTGAGATATGATTTCATTTCCTTTAGATATATACCCAGAAGAGGGACTGCTGAACCATGTGGTAGTTATATTTTTAATCTTTTAAGAACCTTCCGAAGTGGCTGCAAATTCATATCCATCGAATCTGAGCTGACTAGACATGAATTCAGCGGACAGCAGCTCAAATTTAATGAACTCATGTCCACCGGCATGAATCTGGACATGAATTTGAGCAAAATCCAAGAAACAGTGGGCAGAGGAGCCTGGCATGCTGCAGTCTACGGGGCTGCAAGGAGTCAGACAAAACTTGAGAGACTGAAAAACACCAGCAGAGGCTGCACCAATTTATAACACATCCCCACCAACAGCACACAAGGGTTCCCTTTTCTCCTCGTCCTCACCACCAGCGCTTTTAATCTCTTCTCTCTTTGGTAACAGTCAAACTAACACGTGGGAGGTGATATCTCACTGTGTTTTTGATTTTCATTTCCCTTATAATTAAGGATGTTGAGTATATTTTCATGTATTTGTTGGCCATTTGTATATCTTCTTTAGGAAAATGTCTATTCACGTCCTTTGCTCATATTTTAACTGGATTTTCTGGTATTTGCTATTGAGTTGTATGATTTCCTTATATATTTTAGATATTAACTCCTTATAAGATTTGATTTATAAACATTTTATCCCATACTATAGACTGGATGTATATACTTTTTGTATAAAAGTACAAAAGATTTTTCCTTTTGTGGATGGTTCCTTTTGCTATGTAGAGGTTTTCTGGTTTGATCTAATCCCATGGTTTATTTTGATTTTTGTTGCTTTTGCTGTCATACGCAAAAAATCATTGCTAAGACAAAGGTCAAACTGCTTTTCTCCTATGTTTTCTTCTAGTATTTTTACAGTTCAATTCTTACACTTACATCTTTAACCTGTATCAGTTAATTTTTGTGGGTGGTGTATGGGTCCATTCTCATTCTTTTACAAATGGATATTCAGTTTTCCCAACCACGTTTATTGAAGAGACTATCTTCCCTCCACTGAGTTCAGGGATCCCTTATCAAATACTAGTTTACTGTACATGCATAGTTTTATTTCTTGGCTCTTGATTCTGTTTCACTTTTTTATGTGACTATTTTTATGCATACTGGAGCACACTCTTTTGATTACTATAACTTTGTAGTATAGTTTGAAATACCAAATATGATGCTCCCCGCATTCTGCTTTCTCAAAAAAAGAATGATACATCACAGTCACATAAATGCTGAAATAACTGTTTCATTTTAGGTAAGAATCACAGATATGTTTAAATTTTACAAGGACAATAGGTTTAGAATGTTCAACATCTTCCTCAGGAAACCCAAAATAGCTGTTCTTTGATTGCCTAAACATACTGTCCATACTGCTTGAATCTTATACTTGTATTACCTTCTTATGTATATGTCTTATCAATAAGATGATAAACCACTCAAGACAAAGAAGCTTATCTTAGATTCTTCTGAATCTCTAGCATCTGATATAAATTCTATAGTTCATAGTAAGTACTAACAAAAAGGTTTATAAAAGCAAAATTAGAAACAAAAAAGAATATCTAAAATTAGTTTTCATTTTTCCTTTAAGATTTTAAGCTCTGTAAAGAAAAACAATATCTTGTACACATTTTCTCTAATGTCCTCTTTTTTTCACATAGTCAATTATTTGCTTTCCACTCAGTCAATAAACATCTACTGAAGGCATGCCAAGTAAGGTTCTATGCTATGCTCTGGGGAAAAACAAAGGTATATTTGAAACAGTATCCAATGAAAGCCCTGCTGAATCAAGTAACAGGTAATTTTAAAAGCAATCTGAGGAAAGAGGGGGAAAGAACTTTCAGAAGAAAAAAAATTTAGAGCCATCAAGTAGAATTATATGATGATGAAGAACATTTCTATGCATTAGTATTTTTAGCCTTGGTCATACCTGTATTTATAATTTGATTGGTGAGACTTTTAATGAGAGAAGTATTAACAGGTGCTTCATTAAGAAGGAGACCAAATCCTGAGTAGCCAACTTCTCTGAGTCGAATACGTTGTTTACTTCGTTCATAAACATTTGTGCATTTCAACATCTGTTCCATAACCTGGTCACAATGGTAATATATTCATCTCAATATAGAAAACTAAGAACTGTTGTCACTTAGGTTAATACTGAATAAATATTAGTATACAATAGGAAATGGCAATCCTTCCAGTACTATTGCCTAGAAAATCCCATGGACAGAGGAGCCTGGTAGGCTACAGTCCATGGGGTCACAAAGAGTCGGACACGACTAAGCAACTTCACTTTACAATGTTTTTGAAGCATCATTTTATTCCTCAAAAATTAAAAAAAAAAATAGCACTAATAGGGAAGACTATTCTATATCTTGGTATCATTAAAAAATGAACTTAAAAGCAACTGCATTTGAATAATTAATGTTTCAAACCCCAATTTATATCAATTTCTTGGTAGATAAAAGAAATAATTTAAAATTTTCTTTTAATGGCTTAAAGTGTAGAGGGAAAAAATCCTGTAGCTTACAAGAAGAAAAAATGTGTGCTCTGAAATATAAGAAAGACACTTCTAGATTAATCTGGTAATCTATTTATGTGACAGCTGTCAAAATAATTTTCAACAACAAGGAAATACTGTGAAACACCTCATCCATATGTTAAAATGGAAGAATTAATTAGTAACCTCAAACATCTTGAAGGTAAATCAATAATTTTACAAAGTGACATACTGAAAGCTTTTATGAAAGGGTAATCTTGGCAAAACAGTATCATGAACAACCTCTGAGGGGCCATTTTTGAAGAAATGACATTAAATCTCCATATAGGAACCCTGTAAAGGCAATCCAAACATAACCCCACGAGTAGACTTTATGTCACTCAAATGATGTAGGGGAAACAACTGTCACAGGCAATTTGGCATAACAAAGGAGAATAAATGGTGAAAATAATGCATTTGCAGTAGAAATATGACTGACTTTTAAAATTTTAGTTAACCAAAAGGTGGAGGGGGTGGCTTCAGTCCAAGTTCAGTGTCTGGGATATTCTGGAAAGCTTAATAAAACATGTCCTACATCCTTTAACAAGTTACTAATTTTTCCACTTCAATTTCATCTGTAACATAATAATAATATCCACTTCATAAAGTTGCTGCAAGGACTACATAAACTATACATAAAATAGGCTCAAAGAAGCAAAAGTGAAGTTGCTCAGTTGTTCTGACTCTTTGTGATGCCATGGACTATAGTCTACCAGGCTCCTCCGTCCATGGGATTTTCCAGGCAGTAATACTGGAGTGGGTTGCCATTTCCTTCTCCAGGAGATCTTCTCGACCCTGGGATTGAACCCGGGTCTCCCACATTGCAGGCAGATGCTTTACCGTCTGAGCCACAAAATGGGCTTAGTGCTTGATAAACAGTGTGCGCTAAATAAGCTTAGAATGATGGGCTACACAGACCCACTGGAAGTCAAAAGGACGTTAAGAGTTTTTCTATTGAGTATGACAAAGTGGATTTTCCACTGAAATTACTAATCAGATTATAATAATATAGTTTTTAAATACACAAACAGCAAAAACATGAAAAATATATATCAAAACAAACGAACAATTTAAAATTGGAAGTAGGGACATGAAAAAAGAATTAACATTCATAGAATGGACATGTTCCAAGTAAATTCATATATCCACAAATCTCAAATATAAAGATGCTTAAGACATGTTTGTACCTTAAAAACGATTTCTCTTAGTTTGTCAGAGTACTTCTGATTTAAGAGTAAGGCATAAAGTATGTCAGCATTTCCAGGTTCAAAGAGCAGTAAGAAAAGCTGACCTCTAGTTGGGCTGGTACGTAGGAGACTGAAGAGTATGTCCAAAATTCCAAGAAGCTTTTAAAATTAAGCAACAGAAAACAAATAACCACACTCGTATACAGAAACGCAAATAAAAGTCATAAACCACAAATAGTTACTTAACTAAATTCAATACCCCCTAATGTTTTAGCTTAACTAGATTATCAGAAGTCTGAATCTGCCTTGCCTTGTCCTTCATTATGCTTTTGTTTTATTCCATTTCCTTTTGCACATCCTCTCACTACCCACATTCACCTGCTGAACCTTTCTCGTCCATAAAGTCTTTCCCTTCCATACAGCCATCTCTTCCATAAAGTCTTTCCTGATCCCTCAACATCTAACACTCTCCTATGGAAATCTCATGTTACTTCATATTTCTCTTACAGATATTCATGCTTTTTTAACTTTCATAATTACTTATAAACGTTTCTTATTAATCGCTGCCTTCATTAGGCTAAAAACAAGAATGATAATTCTTTCATCATTAAATACCTACGATATCTAGTATTATTCTATGTATATGTATAGTAAGTATTCAATAAATATATAGTTAAGTATGTAATAAATGTTTGACTAAATTGATCAAGAAAATATTATTAGCAATGAATCATAGCATAGGTGACAATATAGCGATCATGAAATAAGATGACTATTCATTATTCTAAATAATGAGAAGCTTTTGAAGTAGTTCAACCTTATAAGGAAATAGCCTAAGTTAATTTATCTATATAATACCAACTATGAAGTCATATAAGCACTGAGAACACAATGCATACTTCATGATAGAGGACAAAATTCTTCAGTCAACATAAATTAAGGCTGCTCAGATTTGGTGTTGAGAGTAGTATACCAAAAGAATACAATAACAGCAACAAAAACACCTGGGTTATATAGTTTCAGGTTTATCAGCTGTGTGATTTTTTAAGTTAAGTCACCTAATCTCTCTGAGCACATATTTTCAAATGTACACATGGGAAGAGTAATCCCTGGTCTGTATATTTTATGTCAGTGGTCAAATTCTACCATATATCAGAATCACCTTTAGGGCTTGATATGGACATATATTTGGATTTCTAAAAAATTCTCAGGTAAGTGGGTCCATACATTAAAAACCATTATCTTAAAGGGTAGTTCTGAGGTATAAATGAATAGTGTATGTGGAAGAATTTAAAAATAGAAATAGTTATAATTTACTCTTTATGTAAAATTTTTATGAACCTATTAAATACTAAAATTTATGTGAGAAATCTATCTAGTAGCTTTTGTTGATAGTTAAACATATAATACATGGCCTATGATACAGCAACTTAATTATTAAAACTAACAGGTTTATCAAGAGCATAATACCTGTTCTTCTTCATTGATAGCAGCTATGTAACCCATAATACTTTGTATCTCTTCATGAGTTCCGCTTTGCTCAGAAAATATTTAATTAGTCCATACAAAGAAGTCCTTATTGTTCGAATATCATCGGGAGACAGCTCACTATATTTACAATCATTCCTAAAACAGAAAGTAAACAAGAAACAAATGAAATTTTTAACTTTTACATCTTTGTACTTTTATATATAAAAGAATCCATAGGTTAAAAGAAGATGTTTGTATATAACTATTAGAATTCATAGTATCTTTGGCTTCTTTTTAAGAAAAACCTTTTTAAGTTAGGAGTTGCAATAATAAAGATATAAATTGTTAAAAACAGTTTATATTTATGTATTATGTAGCAGACACAATTTAAAGTGCTTTACATTTGCCATACATCAACATGAATCTGCCACAGGTATACACGTGTTCCCCATCCTGAACCCCCTCCTTCCTCCTGCCCCATACCATCCCTCTGGGTCGTCCCAGTGCACCAGCCCCAAGCATCCTGTATCATGCATCGAACCTGGACGGGCGATTCATTTCACATATGATATTATACATGTTTCAATGCCCTTCTCCCAAATCATCCCACCCTCTCCCTCTCCCACAGAGTCCAAAAGACTGTTCTATACATCTGTGCCTCTTTTGCTATCTCGCATACAGGGTTATTGTTACCATCTTTCTAAATTCCATATATATGCATTAGTATACTGTATTGGTGTTTTTCTTTCTGGCTTACTTCACTCTGTATAATAGGCTCCAGTTTCATCCACCTCATTAGAATGGATGCAAATGGATTCTTTTTAATAGCTGAGTAATACTCCATTGTGTAACTGTACCACAGCTTTCTTATCCATTCATCTGCTGATGGACATCTAGGTTGCTTCCATGTCTTGGCTATTATAAACAGTGCTGTGATGAACATTGGGGTACATGTGTCTCTTTCAATTCTGGTTTCCTTGGTATGTATGCCCAGCAGTGGGATTGCTGGGTCATAAGGCAGTTCTATTTCCAGTTTTTTAAGGAATCTCCACACTGTTCTCCATAGTGGCTGCACTAGTTTGCATTCCCACCAACAGTGTATCTTTTTTAAAAATTCATTTTATTTATTTATTTATTGGCCATGGCATGCAGCATGCAGCATGTTTGATCCCCAACCATGGATCAAACCCATGCCCTCTTGCAATGCACCACAAAGGAAGTCCCTGAGATGGTCTTAAGTGAATGCTACATGAATGCTCTGAAACTAAAGTTCTCCAGTATATAATCAATCCCACTGACATACAGAATAAATTGCCTTTCTACTATTTTTCTGTGAAAGTAATTCATGACCTGTGAGGCTTATTTGTTCCTATTTTTATTCTTCAAAAAATCATTATATTATTTTTCAAAAAATTGCAGCAGAACATTTTAGGGAATGGTGATGGCTAGCAATGATAAGAATAGCTGCTTTGAATTCCATTAGAAATTTTCAAACTTGTCTTCAGCATCAGGTAGACATTTTTAAATCAATTCAGTCGTGTTTGACTCTGTGCGACCCCACAGACGGCAGCCCACCAGGCTTCCCCATCCCTGGGATTCTCCAAGCAAGAACACTGGAGTCGGTTGCCATTTCCTTCTCCAATGCATGAAAGTGAAAAGTGAAAGTGAAGTCGCTCAGTTGTCTCCGACTCTTAGCAACCCCATGGACTGCAGCCTACCAGGCTCCTCCATCCATGTGATTTTCCAGGCAAGAGTACTGGAGTGGGGTGCCATTGCCTTCTCCGTCAGGTAGACAAGCAGATCATTAATCATTTAAAAATTCAGTTTAAAAGTTGGAAGTACACTTTTATCAAAGAAAAAGGTAAATATAAATGGGCTAATAAATAAAGTATGCAGATATTTAGCAAAAGTAACTGGAAACTTGATGCCAGTTTTCACACGACTAAAATTAAATTCTAAACACATACACATATGGCTATATATGAATTTATCAAATATTGCATTACTCATGAGTAATTTACACTAAATACATTCTGGCAGAAGAAAAATAAGCTAAAGTTAATTAACTTCTATTCAGTGCAGCACTGTTCATGATTGTAATGATAAAATTCCAACCAAGTTGTTCAAAGGCTAGAGTATTTTGACTTAACACACCAGAGGAGGCAGGGAATGATCTGACTGCTGGGTAGTGGGCAAGATAGAAAAGGAGACACTGCAGGAAAATGCACCATCAGAATATTCTAAAAGTTGTGGATCATAAAGACAGCCCTTATCTTAGATTCTACTGCTGTTTATGATTCTGAAGCTTAAAATACTCCATATTAGTACCTTCTAGTATGTGCCTGAGTTGGCAGTATGCTCATTTCATTTTTGAATCATGGCTTCTATGACTATTTCAAGGTTGTTCCTCGTAGTTAGAAGAACACAAATCCTACAAGAGGCCTCAAAGGTTCTACGAAGATACTCTAGCAAATATCTTCCTGGAAGCTGAAATCCCTTTAAAAGCTCCTACTCTCAAATTTTATGATGAGATCTAAAATTTAAAAGAAAAGAAAAGAGATTCATCTATCAGAGGGAAGTAATGATTTCTCTCAGGAGTAAACCAGTGGTCAACACTGGTGGCCCAAAAGAATTACTGGAAAGTTTCTAAAATATTCTGAAGCCAGGAACCCAGCTCAACAGGATCAGAATATCTAGGGGCGGAGCCTGGTAAATGTCACTTTTGAAAGTTCTCCATACACAGGTTTATCCAGGTTTCACACACAGACTGTAAACATTTCTGCTCCAAGTTATTCATATTTTTTACAGCACTTTCTCTTTCAATGTTTCATTTGATCTTCATTAGCAGCTGCGAAATCACTGCAGACGGTGACTGCAGCCTTGAAATTAAAAGATGCTATTCCTTAAAGCTTCCCTGGTGGCTCAGAGGTTAAAGCGTCTGCCTCCAATGCAGGAGACCTGGGTTTGATCCCTGGGTTGGGAAGATCCCCTGGAGAAGGAAATGGCAATCCACTCCTGTATTCTTGCCTGGAGAATCCCATGGACTGAGAAGCCTAGTAGGTTATGGTCCACAGGGTCGCAAAAAGTCGGACACGACTGAGCGACTTCACCTATTCCTTAAAGCTGTGACAAACCTAGACAGCATTTAAAAAGCAGAGACATTACTTTGCCAACAAAGGTCCATCTAGTCAAAGCTATGTTTTTTTCAGTAGTCATGTATGGATGTGAGAGTTGGACCATAAAGAAGTCTGAGTGCTGAAGAATTGATGCCTTTGAACTGTGGTGCTGGTGAAGACCATTGAGAATCCCTTGAACTACAAGGAGATCAAACCAGTCAATCCTAAAGGAAATCAACCCTGAATATTCATCGGAAAGACTGATGCTGAAGCTGAAACTCCAATACTTTGGCCACCTGATGTGAAGAGCTGACTCACTGGAAAAGACCCTGATGCTGGGAAAGATAGAAGGCAGGAGGAGAAGGGGACGATAGAGGATGAGATGGTTGGATGGCATCACCGACTCAATGGTCATAAGTTTGAGAAAATGCCGGGAAATAGAGAGGGACAGGGAACCCTGGCATGCAACAAGTCCATGGGGTGGCAAAAAATCGGACATGACTCTGAGCGACTGAACAACAGCAAAGCAACATAATGAATTAGAGTTCAGAGACTAGTATCCCTTACTTTACAAATCAAAAACTTTGAAGTTCTAAGAAATAAGAAAACTTCTCCCCAAAAGTACAGCATGCAGATTTTAAGATCAGAAAAAATTAACAGAATATGAGATGTAGAAATAGGAAGGGATGTGATGCAAGAAGTCCAGAACCTAGGAAGAATGTGTAGAAAAATGAGACTGAGCTCACATAAGGCAAATTTTGCTTGTTGTTTTTTTTTATTTGTTTCTACTGTAAATTTTAGAAACCCAGAATGTGTAAGATCCATCACTTAATACTGATGAGGATGGATATGAAGCAAACCACAAGAAACCACGATATACAACATATCTGCAAGGTGAATCCCATGAGAGCCACCATTTGGTTACCTTTCTGTTATCCCACTGTTCCCAGTTGATTTCTAACAATATATTTTTGAATGACTGAATCAAACTAAAATATTGTTACCTAAAAATATTAAATTGCATTTTTCCAAAGCTGTATATAAGATTAGAAATCTTCAGAAACACTAATGTAAAATATTTTGTTTCTGGCCTACTCATTTCTCTCAACTTTCAGCTATTTCACCTAAAAATTTTCTCTACAAATCTCCTGATGTGGCTTTTACCCCAGACTTCTTGCAAATCCTCTCCTTACCAACTGCACTAAGAGAGAATATTTCCATTTTAGAAGAAGAAAGGAGGGAGGGAAATTGACTTAGAAACATAAGATTGTTATTGATGGGATGGAGGAGAGGTAAAATCTGTGACCATGATGCCCATTTTAATAATTTATGTTCAGTCACACTTTTGCTTAACTGAGAAATGGGTAATTTCCCAGGAAACAAATATGAGACATTGGCATTTAAAACCTCCTTCTCCAAGGCTTTGCTTTCACTCAAGGGAGGACATTGCACATGAATATTTAGCTGCAGGACACCCCTCTGTGTCACAAGTCACTGTAATGCTGCTTATGCCTCACTGGTAGCATATTAGCAGGTCTAGTTCCCATAAGCCTGGCTGTGGGGCATCCTATAATTAAGACTAGTGGACCTCCTTACACCACTCAATGGGATTTTGTTTCAAGTGTTAACTTTCAAGGAATAGGGGAATATGTGGGTGATTGTTGCCTTCTCACATTTGCTCTAGCATCTCTGGCTTGAATTTCATCCTGTTCCTTGATGGTCAATAGCTTTTATACCTTTTCTGTGTTAGTTCAGTTGAGTTCACCTGTAGATGAGATTGGCAAACTTGGCAGACAAGAGATCTAATTCTTACTAATTTCTGCAAATTTCTCTCTTATGAAGTAGACTGAGGTTCTTTTGAGTATATACTTTTCATACTGTTTCCTGGCAGATGGTGTATTATAGCAGTTCTATTCTGGACATAAAAACAGACCAATATTCCCTTGTTCACAAACATTTACTAAGAGTTGTGACACCTGATTTATGAATAACAGTCTTATCTCACCATACAATTATTCTGGGTAATGAGCCAGTATCCCCAGAAACCTCATTCTTTGTAACTTTGAGTTCATGAATATTTTAGAATTATACCTGGCTGTCTCTTCCAACAGTCATGACCCTTCTCACTCCAAATGGCCAATTCCTGAACCATGTCTATCTTAATTTAGGGAATTCTCATTTGATTGTTTCAACCATATCAGTATGATCTTTATAGTTTGCTTTACATTATACCAGTAATTGTCAGCTCAGGTATGAAACCCCTTTCTGCCAATACCCTTTCCTCATCTTTCCTCAACTGTTCCAACAATTTGCCGATTGTGATCAATAATCTCTCTGCTCTGGTGCAGCATGGTCACGTGCCTATGTAAGATCTAGAATTCTGACTGACATTCTTCAAAAGAATAACTTTTTATCAATTTGGTATCTCTATAGTCCAGGGTCTTCCCACATAGCTCAATAGTAAAGAATCCACATGCCAGAGCAGGAGACACAGGAGACACGGGTTTGATACCAGGATGGGAAGATCCCCTGGAGAAGGAAATGACAACCGACTCCAGTATTCTTGCCTGCAAAGTCCTCTGGACAGAAGAGCCTGGTGGGCTACAGTCCATGGGGTCGCAAAGAGTTAGACACAACAGTAACCAGAACTAGTTTGACAGGAAAAGAATGAGGCTGGCTGAGGGTTTTATTTTTCCAGCTCTCTCCTACCAAGTCACTACTACATACTTGTACTACAGAAGGCCAAAGGCCTATCAGCCCTTCCCATGCATTTTCTTTTTGTAGGGGGTAGCATTACATATATTAAATTTTTTTTAATTTTTGTTTTACATTAGAATAGAATTGATTAGCAATGTTGTGTTACTTCCAAGTATTCAGCAAGGTGATCAGTTACACACATCCATGTTCCTTTTTCAAATTCTCTTCCCATTCAGGTTATTACACAGTATTAAGCAGAATTCCCTGTGCTGTACAGAGGTGCTTGTTGGGTTATCTATTTTAAATGTAGCAGTGTGTACATGCCAATCCCAAACTCCCAACCTATCACTTCCCCTGACCTTCCCATGCAGTTTCTCAGTCTTGTTTCCTCCTTCCCACCTTGCACACCTTTTGGTACTGCAGTATCCCTTGTAAACACTTTTACAAAAGATTCCTCTACCAAATTCCCATCAGTTATTGAGTTCAAGTGTGCTATTTCCTTACAGTGACCTAATTCAGATGTCTAAAAACAAACAAACAAAGATTGCCATGCTCTGATACATTGTGAATAATTTCCCAATGAAATTATTTTTTATTCTTTGTTCCTACATGAACCCCCAACAATTTTCTCCCGTCATTATTCTTTGTTTTTTTTTGGCCACGCCCTGCAGCATGTGGGATCTTAGTTCCATGCCTGCTGCATTGGAATGCAGATTCTTAACTACTGGACCATCAGAAAAGTCTCTCCCATCAATATTCTTTATAATGTGACATATCCTCTTATATCCAAGCTAAAGGAAGAAAACTGTAGCTCATAAAATATAAAAAAAGGTTTTATTAAAAATTCTATTATTTGTCTTTATTTTGCACTATAATTTTTGATGTCAAATGGGGAATATATTTGTCTTCAAAGTTTTCTTGCGTTTGTGTCCCCAAATCAGTTTGCTTCTGAGGGTTGAGAGTGAGAAAACTGCTGACTGGTAGAAAAAAAATCTATCCTGACAAGAAAAATATGACTGCAATTTTAATAAAGTATTGACCTTACTTCCCAGTAACATACAAGTTAACTTCCTCTTAAATGCAAGCCCTGTTAGCCTCACACAGAAAAGAATGATTTGAAAAATGTTAGGGGAGCCGCCAGTAACCCCAAATTATCTCCCTCTTGCAGGTGACATAATTCTCAAAAGGTTTCCATTAGTTATTCTCTGGATTTGGTCAAGTGTTTAGTTAACCTTTTCTTTCTATCCTCTCTCTATCCTCTTTTGCAGAAACATTTATCTATATGGCAGGAACTATATAATAAATCATTAACAGCTTAGAGTGAATTTTCTATCAGATCTTCTCTTGTTAGCAAGAGTAAGGCCCTCAAGCTGTCTAAGAGAACACAGCTTTTATAACCATGAGACGCTGGACTAGCAAAAGAGAAGGAAGTGCAGCATGGAGATGCTCTAGGTGCATCATAATTGATGTAATTTACAATGCACATTTCTGTAGGTGGGCAGCAAAAGTTTCCGAGTAAGGCCCTGAAAAAGAAGACAGAGAAGGAAAAACAAAGAGAGAAAAAGAAAAGAAAAAGAGACAGCATTTTTGAAACTTCTCATTAAATCCATGTAGTAATCCATGAATTAATTGCCATAAACTAAATTATGAAATATTTTCTGGCTCCCCCTATTCCCTACTCGTGATATACCAAATTGTCCTTTAATCTCTTGCTAAAGACTGAGCTTGGGCTTCCCAGGTGGTACAGTTGTAAAGAATCCACCTGCCAATCCAGAAGATACAAGAGACCCAGGTTTGATCCCTGAGTTGGGAAGATGCCCTGGAGTAGGAAACAGAAACCCACTCCAGTTTTCTTGCCTGGAAAATTCCATGGACAGAGGAACCTGATGGGCTACAGTCCATGGGATTGGGAAGACTTGAACATGACTGAGCACAATCACAACAACAATGAAAGACTGTCACAATGGCATAGAACACCATTCTTACAAGCTTTTGCCTGCACATGGATAACTACAAGACTCCAAAAAAGTCTTCAAGGACTCAGTCTCCAACAGTGAAACATTAGTGCAATGACAGATGGCTTGCTCTTCGGGAAGCCTCAGGTGGTTCTCAGTCCCCTCACACAGATGATCAGAAAGCCTGCAAACATGTAAGTCAGGCTTCATCTGGGTAGCAATGTTCATCTGCCTGGCTTCTCTGCAAAATTCCACTCTAGTGGTACACTTCCAACTTCTCTACATTCTGTGGCTTAAAGTCATAGAGCGTCTAGTAATAAGAAAGTAAAAAGTCATCAGATTTAGGGAGCAGGGTAGAGATATGCTAAGAATACCCACAATAAAAACAACAGAAGCAGGTGTAACAAAATCCTGGTGCTGGGGAGAAAGAATTCTCTGAGATAACCTGCTCATTTTTTTGACTATGTTCCAACTTTCTCCTAAATTAATGCTCAGAATGAGTCTGGTTTAACTGCATACCGGCCTCTCTGAGAACTCCCTTATGTCTAGGTGTGTGTTCAATTCTTGAGGCATAATTTTTTTCTTTCTCTGTTGAATTTGTTGAATCACTCAGTTTGAACAATTTTTGTAACTCAATATCATTTTGGTTGTTACATGGTGACACTCCCTGAGAGACCTGCTCTTGCTGTCTTCAAAAGGAATACTTTGCTCTGCCCTAAACTCTAAGCATATTTATTATTGTTGGCTCAGCAACTGCACTACAATGATTTATGTCCTTTAGCAGCACCCTGAATGGCTCTTCATTATTTACTTCTTTTTTTTTCTGATTTAGTATCATGTACAAGACAGAAATCTTACTTTATAAGCCATCAATCAGCTCATCCTTACAGATAATGATAAAGTTAATGTCTAAATGTTCCCATTTGCCATTGTAAAGACAAATATAAGGGGTTATATTTCCATATTTTAACTGCAAGTTTCTAATTCCAGGTTGTCAGTTCCTTAAAGGAGTATTCTTTTCCTTCACTACTGTGGGCTGAATATGCAGGTAAAATCTTTTCCTGTTCAAATATTCTGCAATTTCATGCCTCCTCCAGTTTCTCCTTAGTACATTTTCATGTAACTTTTCTGGTTTTCATATCTTAAATTATCTTGCCTGCTTCACAGCTGTAAGTAGAAAAATAAAGACCTCCTTTGGGTTGACATTTAAAGGTTTATTATTCTCTCTCTGATATATGAGCTTAATGCTCATTAACACTAAAATGAACCAGCTGAGGAAAAAAATGCTGCCTTCAAAGATCCTGGAATAAATAATGTAACACAGTCTCTTCCTTTCCTCCTCACTAAAATGATATTAAACAATTCCACATTCCTTCAAAGTAAGCTTTTAAAAGTTTAATAATGTCTGCTTTACTTTTCAAGGTAAAAGTCCTGTCCTGGAGGCTGTTCTGGAGGCTGATTGCTTTGTTAGGAATTTCTTTTCCTCGGAATAGATTTAACACATCTGCTGCATTCCATTTTATATATCTGTCCTATAAGATTAAATTTAAAGCAACCTCAAATCACCAAGTTCTTTGAGATTAAGTATAAAGTATATCATCCTTTGAGAAGAATGTTTACTTGGTCCTCAGGATTGTGGCAGCTTCAACAATTAAGGTAAAATTTTTAATTGAAAACTTAACAGAGGTATTTAAACCAATATTTGTCCTTAATAAAAAATGTTTTCAAAATCCCTTCCCACTGTGTATTTTTTTTACCAGCTTTCTTTCTATGTACATTTATTTCTCTCTTCTATTAGAATATTTTAGGCTAAAATCAAAAAATTACCCAGCCCGTGCCAGGAACTACTAGGACCACAATTTGTTTCCCTGGCCCTTTAAAAAGTGCCCTTCACCCTGCATCAGCAGAGAATACATCCTGCCAGATGAGGCTAATGGCGAGTTCATAGAACTTTTCACAGGTGACCTATCCTCCAAATTATGTACTGGAAGTAGTTCAAGAAGTCTGTTGTGTTCTCTGTCTCTGCCATCAACCCTAATTACTCAATGATGTTACAACCTGGGATTTTCTGAGATGGAAAATGTTTGGACTTTCTAAAACAAATATTAAATTCCCCAAAGTGACATAAGAAGTTGTCCATTTTGCAAGGTGCATGTCAAAGATCAGAAGTCTTTCCTCAGAGATTTTAATCTCAGTGGAGAGCCATCTATCCACTATGGTAGTTTGAAAACAGAAGTTCTCCAGGGATAGGAGGTACAGGCACTTGCATTGTTACTAACTTCAATTTCTATCTGGAGTCCCCTTTCCAGAATTTTCCACTTGCTCAAATTCTTCTTCCTCAAGTTTCAGTTGTTAGTGCTATCTCACAGTTCAGTTTGGTGTAACAGACTGTATGCAGAGATAACAAGATAGCTAGAGCTTTCATATCTGATGGGCCTCACTGTTTCAGCAGTCCAGATAGTGGAGCAACATTTTCCATAAGCTTGTTTGATACATACAAACACTGAGTAAGTCCTCTAACGCATACCTTGTCCTTCCTATGTCAGACCTAGAAATGAGGACTGGCTAACTTGGGCTTCATTCGGGGAAAACCAAAAGTCATATGTATTAAATCCCAATTGTGCTTTCCTCAGTTTGACAAGACATTAATTAACCTTTAACACCAAGCTTAATTGGAGTTTCTCAGATGTTCATGAGTCAGATGCTCTGCAAATCTTATGATACAAATTTTGCTCCAGTAGGTCTGAAATTTGGCATGGGGCTCTCTAGTTCTAATAACCTCCCAGGTGATGCTGATCCATTGATCACACTTTGAGAAATGAGACTCCAGAAGCTTAGATGTTCTCAGATTTGGGTGTGCAAAAGAATTTCCTTGTGAATTTATTTAAAATGTAGACTCCTAAACTCCATGCCCAGAGGATCTCAGGCGAATCCCAGGCATTAATTTTTTGAAAAGTATTTCTGATGCTTAGGATTCAGGGCATCAGCAGAACACTCTTTAAGTAATAGAGGTTCAGTATGAGCTGGATTCAACTTCAGACAAGGCATCAGACCAAGGTGCCAATCTTGGCTTTACAACTTACTAAGTCTGTGATCTGAGAGACAAGTAACATCTTTTAGGCATAGTTCCCAAGATTTTAAAATGTTTTTTATATCATCTGCTCCATTGGCATCCTTGCACTGCTGTGAAGTTCCAAAGGTTTCATGAAGTATGTTCTTGAGCTATATGACTATAAATCATCTGGCCACCCTCTGTAATCATTCCCAGAGTCATTTGATACCAAGATGTTAACACCTTCGTCCTCATGTGGGGCCAGCCCCGCTTTTCCATGCTGTGGAATATTCAGAGAGGATAAACGGTAAAACGCTCCGAGGGAGTTCTGGAACCTCACCAGTAAGCCTCAGATGCTGGAAAACACAGCAGAGCATTTACTTAGGACAGTAAGTCAGAGAGAAGGCTCCAGCTGTGTCTGTTAGAGTTGGCTATCATTCAGGTCAGGAACAATTGCAAAGGCAAATTTGAATCTATAAAGCCCCAATTTCCTAAGAGATCCTTTTCACGCTCCAATAACATCTTTGATATTCTTTTGTTCTTGGAGCCTAAGGCTTTGGTTCAGAGACCTGTATGATACTGTGATGAAACTTTTTCTTTCCTCCCTGATGAGTATAAAAGAGGATAAAAGACCTTTGATGTTTGCATCAGACACACCTCTGAAGCTAAAGTGATGACCATGTTTTTGATAAATTGAAAACAATGCAAGTGACAAGTGATACTCCAGCTCTTCTATTTCTTCCATTTCACTGAACATCTATTCAATCTCATAGTCCCATCAGCCAACAGAATTATCCTCTCATCTTTCACAGTGCATCTCCTTCCACCCCCAGCTCCCTCACATTCGACATCTGGTGTCTATTCAAGATGCAGGAAATTCCCTTTTTTGAGAGATAATAATTTAAAGATATATGAATGTAAAATCCCTTATAAATAAGTATCTGAGCCAATACAAAATCTAAACTGTTGATTTTAAAAGTAAAAGTGAAGTTTGTGTAAAAATGCGCTGGAAAGTATCTGAATCCTCATTCATGCCAAACTATGGATACACACACATGAAACACATATATGGACAAAAACTTTTAAGCCTTTATAACTCAAAAGAAACTCACATGGAAAGCTTGCATTGAACGCAGTTGAGTTAGTGACTATTTCTGAGACTTGCAGGAAGGAAAATGACTCCTGGGACTCTGAGAACTGTGAAGACCTCCAGGAAAGTTCTTCCCATCATAAATGCTCACCATTCCTCTGCCTACACCCAACCTCACATATCTTCCCTAGAAGACTGATTCCTGAAATTCTAACATTTGACAGTCTTTGGACTTTATTTGGGTTAAAAAAGGAAAGACCACATGTTAAACTTTGTCATTTGAATATAACTCCGTGTGAGTCAAGCTACTTCTTTCTAATAGATTTTGTTGTTTAACAAATTACCATGGATTTAGTGGCTTAAAACAACACAAATTACTTATCTTACAGTTCTGGAAGACTGAAGATCAAACTGGGTTTCACTGGGCTAAAATAAGGTGTTAACAAGGCTGCATTTCTCCTGGAAGCTTGAGGGGAAAATTCATTCCCTTGCTTTGTAGCTTGTAGAGGGCACCCACATTCCTTGGCTGATGGCCCCAAATTACATCTCCCTAGCCAACTGTGTAAAATCTTCAAATATCTTTTTCTTCCTCTGACCTAGTTTTTCCACCTTCCTGGCTCCTTTTATGACTCTTCTGTCTCCCTCTTCCATCTTTTTAGGGCCCTTGTGATTACAATGAGCCAACCCACACATAACCCAGGATAATCTCATCTCAAGGTCTTTAATCACACATGCAAAATCAATTTTGCAGGAGAAAGTAACATATTCACAGGTTTCAGGGATATGAATGTGAACTTCTTTGTGAAAGTGAAGTCTCTTAGTCGTGTCCGACTCTTTGCGACCCCATGGACTATAGTCCACTAGGCTCCTCTGTCCATGGGATTCTCCAGGCAAGAATACTGGAGTGGGTTGCCATTTCCTTCTCCAGGGAATCTTCCCGACCCAGGGATTGAACCCAGGTCTCCCACACTGCAGGCAGACGCTTTAACCTCTGAGCCACCAGGGAAGCCCGTGAACTTCTTTGGGAATCTATTATTCTGACTACCATCATATCTAGAAAATTAACCTAGAAAGAGGTTGATTTTGATAATAGAGCACAGGGAGCAAAGGATTTAGGATTCTCAAACTGAAAAGAATGAGTCGACACCAAAATAAAAATATTGCACACTTGGCAAAGTGAAGATTAAATAGGGAGAAAAACCCTACCAAAAAAACAGTGACTAGTGATGAAAGCAAACTTCGCTTACTTCATAGTCTTTCTTAAGCTCTGCTATAAAACAACAAATACGCAGGCAAAAGCACAAATATGCTTCTGATTTCATATACGGGCAGGCTTTCCAGGGGGCTCAGTGGTAAAGAATCTGCCAGTGTAGGAGATGCAAGTTCGATCTCTGGGTCAGGAAGATGACCCTTCTCCCCCGCCCCCAGAGAAGAAAATGGCAACCCACTCTAGTATCTTGCCTGAAGAATCCCATGGACAGGGAAGTCTGATGGGCTATAGTCCATGGAGTCACAAAAGGGTCAGGTATGATTTAGCAACTAAACAACATATATACATATATGTACATATGTATAAACATTTTTTATGGGAATTATACTGGTTGCTTATTGGTGGTGATATGTGGGTGATTTTTTCTTCTATTTTTCTATAATTTCTCTTGATTCAACCTTCCAGTATTCCCTGCTCCTGCTGTAAACTGCCATGGTCCAAATTATACCTCCTCTTCCTGGGATTACTACAGTAGCCTCTAAAATTGTCTCTTTACTTTCATGTTTGCTTCTGTAAAATCTTCTCCAAGCATCACCAAAAGTACAGTTCTAGACTGATCTGCCACCCTAGTCCCCACTGCTTCTCTGGCCTCAGTGTTTTGCTGGCTTGCCTTACGTTCTCTGCTTCAGCCACACAACTTCTTGATGACCCTTGAAACCAGACTACCTGCTGTCTTTTCCCAGAGACCCCTGAATACCTCTCCTACTATTTCATGCTGTCCTGACTTTTCACAAAGGAGATTTTCTATCTCTTTAAAAGCAGGGATTGTTACACACAGGATTTGACATGATGCCCAGCATATAATAATTCTCAGTAAATGCACTTAATAAATAATTAATTACCACTTTTAAAATAAAAATACAGATAAGGTACTCCTTCCTCGACTCTTAGACAAGAACACAGAGCCTGTCTTTGCTGACATCTTGCCAACTACTCTTTCTGAGAGAACTTTATCCATGAGAGCCCAATAGCCATCGCTCTATATCCTTTGGCCAATAATGATATACCTCAGATGGCTAATCATTAAGACAGCAAAGAAAATACTAATTATATATGAACTCTGGTGACAGTGATATGAAACAAATATATAAGCAAGCACTAGAAGCATCTATAGAAAATCTAAGATGGCTTTGTTACTCTAGTGGCATTATGTGTAGTGAGGTTTCTATTTTTAAATTGCTTATTAATTTGGTTCATGCATCTCCTCCATAGAAAGTTACTTGCTATTATTTAAAGTGAACTAGCTAGACAGAGTATTAAACACACACACACACACACACACACATACACACACACACACACACAGTTCAACTCAAATAGGTGTTTTCCTGTATGTCTCCAGACAATTAGTTATTTTATACAAATTTGACAGATTTGATACTTTGCTAGCCCACAAAAATGTAAAATAAACAGCCTAATAGCAAATATCCAATACATGTTTTTTATCCTGTGAATGAGACCATCTGCCAAAAACTTTAGAGCAAGAGGAAGGGTCACGCATTGCGTTTCAGCTCAAGAAGCAAAAGTCACCTTAAAGTCTGGGGTGATTCTGTGGCAGGAATAGCAGTCTAGGGAGGCAGAGCCCAGGCACTAACCAGTGTAAAACTAAGGGAAAATGTTGACCTATGAAATCTTGAAAATTTTCCTGTTTGTTGTGTGTGTGTGTGTGTGTGTGTGTGCATCACAATGTGACTCTAGGGATTTCCTAGTAGTAGCTCAGCTGGCAAAGAATCTGCCTGGAACAAAGGCAACCCTAGTTCAATTCCTACCCCTGGAGAAGGGATAGGTTACCCATTCCAGTGTTCTTGGGCTTCCCTGGTAGCTCAGATGGTAAAGAATCTGCCTGCAGTGTGGGAGACCTGAGTTCGATCCCTTGGTTGGGAAAATCCCCTGGAGGTGGGCATGGCAACCCACTCCAGTATTCCTGTCTAGATAATTCTGATGGACAGAGAGGCCTGGTGGGCTACAGTCCATGGGGTCGCAAACACTTGGACATGACTAAGTGACTAAGCCCAGCACAGGACATGTGACCCTAGGTTTGAATAAAACAAATAAATTGCAACCGCCAACTTGAGTGAGTGAGGAAGACACATGCTATTTGAGTAGTCTCTTCACAGTACAGATGTTGATATCTTTTTCAGTCTAAAACTTAAGTTGTAGCATATTACATAAGTATTGCAATAATCTTTTTGAAGTGCTATTTTTTAAAAAAGAATCAAGGCTATTTTCGAAATGATTCAGAAACTATAGTTAGTTAGTCACACAGTTATGTCTGACTCTTTGTGATCCCATGGACTGTAGCCTGCCCAACTCCTCTTTTTTTGGAATTCTCCAGGCAAGGGAGTACTGGAGTGGGTTGCCATTTCCTTCTCCAGGGGATTTTCCCAACCCAAGGATCGAACCAGGGTCTCCTGCATTACAGGCAGATTCTTTACCAACTGAGCCACCAGGGAAGATTCAGACACTATATCATTCTGTAATTACAACCCAACTGGTGAATCATCTGTCTTAATCTTGATATTTCTATCAAAACTGACCAATTACCAGTCATGACTGAACTGGGGGCCATAGTCAGCATTAATAGATTCTTGAACCTCTGTCAAATCAATCCCTAGGTATCAACTTTGCTTATTTTTAAAGAAAATAGAATATTTGTTGGCTAATATATTTAAATAATTTATAATAAACAAGTAAAAAAGACAAGGAAAATGTAAAAACAATCTAGATTTACATCTTTTGGATTTCATAGAAAACAATTTAGTAAATGTTATTTGTTCTATTTATAGCTATATGATAGTTGCAACATCAGGTTATATTTTTTACAAATGGATAGCACTAAGTAAATCTAGACAACATATTAAAAAGCAGAGACATTACTTTGCCAACAAAGGTCCGTCTAGTCAAGGCTATGGTTTTTCCAGTAGTCATGTATGGATGTGAGAGTTGGACCATAAAGAAAGCTGAGCACTGAAGAATTGATGCTTTTGAAGTGTGGTGTTGGAAAAGACTCTTGAGAGTCCCTTGGACTGCAAGGAGATCCAACTAGTCCATCCTAAAGGAGATCAGCCCTGGGTGCTCATTGAAGGACTGATGTTGAAGCTGAAACTCTGATCCTTTGGCCACGTGATGCAAAGACCTGACTCACTGGAAAAGACTCTGATGCTGGGAAAGACTGAGGGCAGGAGGAGAAGGGGACCACAGAGGATGAGATGGTTGGATGGCATCACCGACTCAATGGAGATGAGCTTGTGAAACTCCAGGAGTTGATGATGGACAGGGAGGCATGGCATGCTGCAGTCCATGGGGTCACAAAGAATCAGACATGACTATGCAACTGAACTGACCTGATCTGAAATAAACCTCCTATGGCATTTTCCCCTGCATATAAAGTTATAGCACTAAAGTATATAATCAGTTTTTCAAAAGAAACTGTAAATAAACTTCTCCATGCAAGGTGCAAGATAAGGCTTTTAAGGGCAGAGGAGCATAATATGCAGGGATTCAAAAAATCATGCCTTGGTCTTACTCTCAGTTATTCTACATGAAAAAAATGTTCATCACACAGAGTTACAGAAGTGCAATAGAAACAAAATGAGGAGATTGGGTCCTGTTAACACAGGAGGTGCTTTCTAATAATGATTTGGTAATGATGTATATAATAAAGTTAATTGTACTCAAAGGTAACTGTTTTAACACTGACAGCATTTTTGTACCAATGCCACCAAAATCCTTTAATAACTTTTTAGAAAGTGAATCACTTCTACAAAAATGTAATAGCCATGAAGAAGCAAATAGGGAATGGTTCTCAAATTTTAATCTTAAATAATGTTACCTATGTGAAATAGCCATGCTATCAAATCCCTTTGACACTTCAAACATCCCTGCTTAGATTAAGTTCAAGGTTAGCCTACCTCGTACTGAAATTCTTAGCTAAAAGCAATAGTCACAGTATTAAAAAATGTAGCTAAAAATTTGAGGACAAAACAATTTAAATTTTAAAAGACCAGGTCTCTGTTTATGTCTGATTGCATGTATTTAGTAATTATGCTAAAAATCCTATGGATTTTTAGTATATAATAACAACATGACTTTGAAGTTAAGAGGAGGATAATAAAAGTACAAAAAGATTTTTTTCAAAATAAATCAATTTCGTAAAATTGTTCACATGTCAAGACTGAGCTTCACAGAAGTTAGCAACCTGCCTTTAATCACACTTAACCAGGATTTTGACCCATGTCTGTCTGATTCCATCTTCATGCTCCTAACTACCTTGTGTATTGTTCTAAGTATAAGAAAACAAGCTTAAACAAAACTCTTCTGTGACATTTCATTGCATTTGTTCATTGGAGAGGTCCCACATGGTGGCTGCTTATTATGCCAAATTGTGCCCAGGGTATATTCTATTTGGCTGGCAAATTACCCCTTTCCCACTTCATTCATCCCTGGGTCTGAAGTTATTTGAGTTGCAACCTCCGAGATAGTGTGGACTTCCTTGATGGCTCAGTAGTAAGGAAATCCCCTACAATGCAGGAGACATAGGAGTCTGGATTTAATCTCTGGTTCTGAAAGTTTCCCTGGAGGAGGAAATGGCAACCCACTCCAGTATTCTCTCCTGGAAAATCCTATCGACAGAGGAGCCTAGAGGGCTACAGTCTATAAGTTTGCAAAGAGTCGGACACGACTGAGTGCACGTGCATACTCTGAAATAGTGTGGTCTGTATTTCAAATTATTTCTGAAGTATTTCTCCTACTGTACTTGTTACTCAGAATAAACCAAAAGGTTAACAGGAGGTGCAGTGCTATGCCCATACACAGAAAATTTAAATAACTCACCAAGGAACACGTGCAAAATAGTCGTAAGAGCACCAGCTCTGACATGGATTCTCATTCGACTTTGGGAAGGTTTCTGAAAGGTTTGTGCCTCAGTTTCACCAGCTATAGAATGGAGTCTGCATTACCTTTCTCACAGCATGTGGTGAAACTTAAATGAGATTACACAGATAAACCTCCAACAGAATGTCTATCATCTAACAGGCTCTCAATAAAAACTTTTTTCTGTTGTTAATGATTGAGGACCAAGTTAAAATGTGTAAAGAAATGAGGCCAGTAGATAAGATAATAAAGCTCCCTTCTGCTTTCTCTCCTGGGTATGATCCTACTCACCACTGCGAATACAGATTAGAAGCTTAATTAAAATGGAAGAGTAAGATCAATATATTCTTGGACTAAATGAAAAGAGAATCAATGTTTAACTAGATTTTTAATTATAAAAATGAATATATGCTTAAGGCAAAGGAAATCCAAAGATTAATAGGAATAAATCTACAAGTCATCTGACTCAAATCTCAAACAACACACCAGAAATAATTACTGCTGGTAACATTTGTACTCCTATACTTTCCATGTTCTTTCTAAGCATTTTTATAAAGTAACAATAATGTATGCTAGCATTTATATTAAGCTATTTACAGAAAACAGATTATAAATACATATTTACATATATATACACACACATATTTATAGAATTGCTTTATGTTAGATAAAGTATTTCTTTATACCATCTGTGTACCACTCCATAATTCAGAATTATTTGGCCATCTTTAAACCATTTGAACTATTATAAACAATACTGCAATAAACACAAATCTTTGCATATGTCTAAAACCAGTCCATTCTGAGGGAGATCAACCCTGGGATTTCTTTGGAAGGAATGATACTAAAACTGAAGCTCCAGTACTTTGGCCACCTTATGCGAAGAGTTGACTCATTGGAAAAGACCCTGATGCTGGGAGGGATTGGGGGCAGGAGGAGAAGGGGACGACCGAGGATGAGATGGCTGGATGGCATCACTGACTTGATGGACGTGAGTCTGAGTGAACTCCGGGAGTTGGTGATGGACAGGGAGGCCTGGCATGCTGCGATTCATGGGGTCGCAAAGAGTCGGACACGACTGCGCGACTGAACTGAACTGAACTGAAAGCTCAATCTGCAGAATACATTCTAAAGGTAAGTCGCAGACATGTCATTCTTAACTTTGATAGGTTTTGCCAACTGTACTCAAAAATTGGCTTAGCCCACCGACAGTGTATGAGTGCCTATGCATTCACAACTCTCCATTATTATTTAATTTTGGACAGTTTGAAAGAAAAAAATATATTATCTTGTTGAATTGCCTCAATAATTTGTGAGGCTGAAAATACTTTTTTGGCCTGTGTAAATCATTTTCTGTAAACCACGATTAACACTTTTTCATATATTTTCTTAATTTGTGAGAAATTTTGAAAATAAAGAAAATAACCTTTCTAAACCTTGGCTAAAAAATTAATCTTTTAAAGCACTGCAATATTTTCTTATATTTTTCTTTGTCCTTTGATTGTGTTTCCTTAACAATTTCTAAGTACTTTTAAACTAATTTTATTTGTCATTTTACTCATGATTCACTTGCTCCTTGGAAGAAAACCTACAACCAACCTAGAGAGCATATTAAAAAGCAGAGACATTACTTTGCTGACAACGGTCCATCTAGTCAAAGCTATGGTTTTTCCAGTAGTCATATATGGATGTGAGAGTTGGACCATAAAGAAAGCTGAGCACCGAAGAACTGATGCTTTTGAACTGTGACGTTGGAGAAGACTGAGAGTAACTTAGACAGCCAAGAGATCAAACTAGTCAATCCTAAAGGAAATCAGTTATGAATACTCATTGGAAAGACTGATGCTGAAGCTGAAACTCCAATACTTTGGCCACCTAATGCTAAGAACAGACTCATCTGAAAAGACCCTGATGTTGGGAAAAAATCAAAGGCAGGAAGAGAAAGGGATGACAGAGGACAAGATGGTTGGATGGCATCACCAACTCAGTGGACATGAGTTTGGGTAAACTCTAGGAGTTGGTGATGGACAGGGAGGCCTGGTGTGCTGCGGTTCATGGGGTCACAAATAGTCAGACACAACAGAGCGATTGAACTGAACTGAACTTACTCATGATTTGAGATACTGGTTCATTTGCAGAAAGACCTTTCCCACACCAAGATTATTTTTTTAATCAGTTCATATATATGTGAACTCCATCTGCGATATCATTTTGGAGAATCTAATGATATAGAAATCCAGTAGTTTAATTTTTTCCCACATGATATACAGTTCTCTCAACACAAATTGTAGATTTTCCCATTGATTTGCAATTGCTCATGTTCTAAACTCTTATACACAATGTGTTTATTTTTGAACTCTATTGTGTTTATTAATTTTCCTTTGTGTTTTTGGACCTTTATTATATATGTTAGCTTTAAATGTATCAAATGCACTTAATTGTTCATATTACTCCTCTTTCATGAAATTTCTTAGCTAATCTCATATTCTATCATATTCTAAAAGAATTGTGTTGAATGCAAATAAAGTCTGATTGATAATTTTGAGAGACTGTGTGGCATGTTTAGGTTCCCTGGGTTATTATTAGCTGTGTGAATATGAGAAAGTTACTTAAATGCCCTGTGCTGCAGTTTCCTCATCATATAACGGCCATAATGTTTAGATTTTTTCATAACATTTTTATGAAGATCATGGGGAAACAAAAGTAAAACACTTAATATTATGCCTAGCATACGGTAAACATTATAAATTTTGGTGATTCTATCATTGTTTATAATTTATAGAATGGTTTAGGGAAATTGGCATATCTACAATATTAGGCTTTCTACACTTGAATGGGTTTTAGCCTTCCATGAATTCAAAGCAGGCTTCTTTTAAATAATTTCCTAGGGCTTTAAATTTTTATTTAAAACTACTTTCTTATTTAATACATCATTGAGTTTTCTGTTCCTCTCAGACAAGTTTAAAGCTAACTATTTCAAGACCACAATTATGTCATAATACTAATATGTTTATAAGCATTTGATTTTTATTATAGAATTTTTAAAAATATTGTTATTTTAAAAATGAAAAAATTTCATTTAAATAGCATCTCAAAGGTTATGTTCAGATCATTTTGAAAGTTTTTCTCTGCTATTAGACATTATATTTTCTAAAATATTAATTTTATTGATCATCCCTTAAATTTTCCTACAATGTACAACAATCCCTGGGTTTATTCTGCTGTGTGTCCTAGATATAATTATGTCATTAAAAGTAATGATAAATTATTGACAAAATAACAATTAGCTTATTTTTAACATTTTTATATTTATATATTTCTTCTAATTACTTGACTAAAATTTAAACATATCATTTACCACTAAAGACACCTTCTCTTTTCTGGTACTCATATTTATATTCCAACTAATCTAATTATATTGGCTAGTTTTTCAGGAAAGTATCAGAAACTTTTATACTTTCATAAATTTTATATTGCAAGTATGATAACGAAATCCTTCTATAGAGATTGTCTTTAATGGCATTGCTTCCAATATTTCACCATTTAACACAATAGGAATTTTTATAAGTATTTCACCGTTTAACACAATAAGATTTGTAATATGTATTTTATAATATTTAGCATATATCTATTATATACTAATGAATTTTTCTTATAAATAAACACCAAAACTTATTAAGTATGTTTATATATAGATTGTTGTATAAATTTTAATATTTTCTCGTCCAATGATCTGTCAGATCTATATGACAGATTTTTAAATATTAAACATTTTTAACTCCTTTTTATGCAATTCTATCTTCTTTAGTGAGAGAAACAAAAAAGAAAGTGAAAAAGAGAGATAAAGAGTATGATGAGGAGGATATATTTTATACATGACTATCCTTCTATTAAATACATCTGGTTACTAATCTAGATAGCCACGAGGAATATCAATAACCTAAGATATGCAGGATAGAAGGAAATGGCTACCCACTCCAGTTCTTGCCTGGAGAATCACTTGAACCGAGGAGCCTGGTGGGCTACTGTCCATGGGGTTGCACAGAGTCAGACATGACTGAAGCGACTTAGCAAAAACAACAGCAACAGATATGCAGATGACACCACCCTTATGGCAGACAGTGAAGAAGAACTAAAGAGCCTCTTGATGAAAGTGAAAGAGGAGAGTGAAAAAGTTGGCTTAAAACTCAACAATCAGAAAACTAAGATCATGACATCTGGTCCCATCACTTCATGGCAAATAGATGGGGAAACAGTGACAGACTTTATTTTGAGGGGCTTCAAAATCACTGCAGATGATGATGGCAGCCATGAAATTAAAAGACACTTACTCTTTGGAAGAAAAGTTATGACCAACGTAGACAGCATATTAAAAAGCAGAGACATTACTTTCCCAGCAAAAGTCCGTCTAGTCAAAGTTAATGGTTTTTCCAGTAGTTATGTATGGATGTGAGAGTTGGACTATAAAGGAAACTGAGAGCTGAAGAACAGATGCTTTTGAACTGTGGTGTGGAGAAGGCTCTTGAGAGTCTCTTGGACATAAAGGAGATCCAATCAGTCCATCCTAAAGGAAATCAGTCCTGAATATTCATTGGAAGAACTGATGCTGAAGCTGAAGCTCCAGTACTTTGGCCACCTAATGTAAAGAACTGACTCATTTGAAAAGACTCTGATGCTGGGAAATATTGAAGGCAGGAGGAGAAGGGGACGACAGAGGATGACATCAGTTTGAGTATGTTCTAGGAGTTGGTGATGGACAGGGAAGCCTGATGTGCTGCAGTCCATGTGATTGCAAAGAGTTGGACATGACTGAGTGACTGAACTGAACTGAGTTATGAATCTGTGCAACATGGAAATGCAATTAAGTTGGAATTTTAAAATCTATATATTTTTTCTAATGACTCCAAAATATACCATAAATGCTCATCATTATATTTAATAATAGGTATTACTGCTGCTGCTGCTGCTAAGTCACTTCAATCATGTCCGACTCTCTGCAACCCCATAGACGGCAGCCCATCAGGCTCCCCTGTCCCTGAGATTCTCCAGGCAAGAACACTGGAGTGGCTTGCCATTTCCTTCTCCAATGCATGAAAGTGAAAAGTGAAAGTGAAGTCGCTCAGTCATGTCCGACTCTTAGCGACCCCATGGACTGCAGCCTACCAGGCTCCTCCATCCATGGGATTTTCCAGGCAGGAGTACTGGAGTGGGGTGCCATTGCCTTCTCCGAATAGGTATTACAAAAAATATTAAATCAACATATTTTTTACCCAGAAATTTTTGTTTAAAATTAGTCAAAGGAGAAAATTACAACAATTCATAGTCTCTGCAACCCCATAGACGGCAGCCCATCAGGCTCCCCTGTCCCTGAGATTCTCCAGGCAAGAACACTGGAGTGGCTTGCCATTTCCTTCTCCAATGCATGAAAGTGAAAAGTGAAAGTGAAGTCGCTCAGTCATGTCCGACTCTTAGCGACCCCATGGACTGCAGCCTACCAGGCTCCTCCATCCATGGGATTTTCCAGGCAGGAGTACTGGAGTGGGGTGCCATTGCCTTCTCCGAATAGGTATTACAAAAAATATTAAATCAACATATTTTTTACCCAGAAATTTTTGTTTAAAATTAGTCAAAGGAGAAAATTACAACAATTCATAGAGCAGCCAACAGTAAAAATGACTCGAATCTAATAGAAAAGATCTTCTACAACAAGGATAAAAATGAGAAACCACAAGACAGGTAGGAGGGGCAAAGTTACAGTATAGTGAAGACCACAGGTGTGTGACCCATAAATGGATGAATTAGTACAATTGCAGAAGTTCTCCCCAAGCAGAGAGTTCTGAAGTTCACATCTGGATCCCCAGTCTAGGGGGTGAGGGAGCCCTGTGCTGGGAAGATGAACTTTAGCTTTAAATGTTTGGCTTTAAAGGCCACTGAGGGTCACTTTCAGGAGACCCAGAGTTCTGTGGGAAATACAGACTTTTTTTTTAAAAGAGCACACCCATATCTCACATGCTCTGGGACCCGGGCAGAAGCTGTCACTTTAAAGAAGCTTGGAACAGATGGGAAACCCCAGCCCTGAAATATCCTGGACCCTTACTCCACCCCCAGATCCAGCACTAAACTCAGGACCCACTAGGGTTCTACAGTCAGCCACCTTGTGACTTGACCCCTCCAATCAGCAGCCAGCAGCCTTCACACAAGATAAGGTCTGGCAATCAACCAGACAGGTTTAGCCAAAAATACCAAATTGCCCACAGTAGTCAACCCACCATAGCAGAAGGACCCACACAGCCCACATAGGGGGCATCCCAAGAGCACAGAGCTCTAATGCTGAGAAGGGAGTGTGCTGCTAAGATGTTTGGTACAGAAAGCCACTTCTTCACGGTTATGAAACATAAGCAAAGTACCAGATACATAGAAATAAAAACAACAAGCTAGGCAAAATTAGGTGGTAGAAGAACATATTCCAAATGAAGGAATAATATAAAACTCCAGAAGAAGAATTAAGTGAAGAGGAGATAGGCATCTGCTAAAGATTTCAAGGCAATGATGGTAAAGATAATGAAAGAACTTAAGAGAAAAGCAGTGCACAGAGCAACAAAAGCAAATACAAACAAATGGGGCTATCATAAAATTTAAAAGCTTGTACATAGCAAAAGAAAACATAAAAAAGCAGCCTACTGAATGGGAGAAAGATATTTGCAAATTATATATCTGAAAAGGATCTAATATCCAACATCTATAAAGAACTCATACAATTCAACAACAACAACAAAAATCTGATTTATCAATGGGCAAAACTTGAACAGATAGTTTTCCAAAGAAGAGATACAGATGGCCAATAGGTACATTAAAAGATGTTCAAAATTACTAATCCACAGAGAAATGCAAATCAAAACCACAATGAGATATTACCTCATACCTGTTTGAATGATTATTATATAAAAAAAAAAAAAACAAGAGATGAGTATCAGGGAAGATGTGAATAAAAGAGAATACTTGTGCATGATTAGTGGGAATTAAATCATGCAGCTATTACAGAAAACAATATAGTTTCCTCTAAGAAAAACATAATCTGATATTAGAAAAAGACAAACACTAGAAATAATAAATCATCAGGAAATGAAATGCAAATATGAAAAGATGCTCAACTTCATTAACAGTTCAGAAATGCAAATTTGAACAAAAGGGAAGTATTATTTGTTAACATTTTAGTAAAATTTAACAAATAGCCTGTATTGGTGATGATGCAAGGAAATAGGTACTCTCATAAATTCTTGGTAGGAATATGATCAGCATATTGGCAGTTTCAATGTTTCAATCCCAATGGGAAGAACCAATAAAAAAAAAGTATTTCAATCTCAATGGGAAGAATCAATAAAAAATTTTTGTATTTACTTTGGCATTAAGTTTCATTTCCTGGATTTGACCCTACAAAAACACTGGCACATATATATAAAAGTATATTATCTGTAATGGTAAAAAACTAGAGCAAATTTAAACACTTATTAATAAATCAGGACATAAGCTTATCATGAAATACTTTGTCAAAGAGAATGATGGAGTAATATCTATTGACACATGTGAGAGAGATGTGAAGTAATATCCAGACATAATTTTAAAATCAAAGAGCAAGCTGTAGAATAGCTTACTATGATGCCATTTATGATATTAAAAAGGATCCCTAAGTTTAAATGTGTGTGTCCCTATTAAAAATAACTGGATAAATACTCATCAAACTATTAGCAGTAATTACTTTTGAGGAACTAGGCTAAGAGAGGCAGTGGAAATTAGCAACAACTTGATTTTAAATTTATTATTTGACTTCCCACTTGACTTCACATTCCAGGATGTCTGGCTCTAGATGAGTGATCACACCATCATGATTATCTGGGTTGTGAAGATCATTTTTTGGTAAACAGTAAATAGTAAACTGAGCTGAAAAGCAAAACAGCCTATTCTTCAAACTATTTCTGACATTTAAGAATTAATTAGAAATATAAAAAAATGAAATTTAGTTTCAAATATTATATAAATCAAGAATCTAAAAAATTTATTTAATCATATATACAAACTATATTTGACCAGTAGCCATGACATTTGATTGTTCTCCAGTTGAGACAACTAAATGAAAAATTCACCCTCCTGTGACCATCTTTGAAAACCAGCAACAGCTTAATATAATCCTCCATGTGATATCTTCATGAGCAAGGCCATTTTAATTCCCAAATTTGATCCTGAGCAACATATATTTCTGCACCAACTATGACTCCTCAGATACTTTTAAATTATCATAGTTAATTATAATCACTATGACCATCATCAATATCGCCTTCAGTTCACAGCATTACATCAGCAGATGAGAAATCCAAGCTATCATGGAGGCCATTCTTTGGACTTTAGTAAGTAAGAAGTATGGGTTTTCCCAGTGGCTTGGTGGTAAAGAATCCACCTGCAAGGCAGGACACTTAAAGAGACCTGGGTTCGATCCTTGGGTTGGGAAGATCCCCTGGAAATGGTAACCTACTCTAGTATTCTTGCCTGGAGAATCCCATGGACAGAGGAGCCTGCTGGGCTACAATCCATAGGATCTCAAAGAGTAGGATAAGACTGAAGCAATTGAACGCTCAAATAAGAAGAATAAGGTAAACAGCATTATATAGGAGACAATTTAATTAACACCATAAAGACAACTCTAGGGAAAGGATAAAGAAGCAGTGCTTAATTTTCACCTAGTACCATTTAAATCTGTTATTTTTACCTCATATAATCTAATCTCCTTTTTATTTTAATTTGTTCATTTTTTTGTGTCTCTACAATTTAAATTGCATTTAGAACCAAAGCAAATAAACTGTCTAAGAGGTTGACACTACATACAGTAGGTCAGAGTTTGGGCACTAAAATCAAACTGCCTATTTTTAAAACAAATTTATTGGAGTATAGTTGATTTACAATGTGGTGTTAGTTTCAGGTGTACAGCAAAAGTGAATCAGTTATATTTATACATGTGTGTGTGTGTGTTTATCAGTTGCTCAGTCATATCTGACTGCGACCCAGTGGATTGGGACTCTCCAGGCTCCTCCATCTGTGGGATTTTCCCGGCAACAGTGCCGGAGTGGGTTGCCATTCCCTTCTCCAGGATATACATATATATCTGTCTATATCTATATCTATATCTATATATCTCCACTCTTTTTTGTTTTAGATTCTTTTCCCATATAGGCCATTACAGAGTATTGAAAAGAGTTTCCTGTGCTATAAAGCATGTTCTTATTAGTCAAACGCCCTATTTTTGATCTCAGCTCTACCACTTGCTAGTGCGGAATCTTAAGAAAAGTAACTATAATTCTAAACAGCATCTAGGATACAGGGTTAATTCTGGAATTAAGAGAGCTGACTTGCAGTGAGAACTCAGTTTAATGTGTGGCATTAGATTATTACTCCATTATTATTATTATTATTAGACAGAACAGAATTTCTGTCTAGCTCAGCACAATATTTTCAGTATTTAACATATCTTACAAGAGCAGTTACTCAGAAAGTATATCACATGTTGGGATGTTTCTATGGAAACCCAGTTTGCCACATGTGCAGATTACTACATGTGGACTATGGTTTACTTGCATCAGAAGTGGAAAATCAGCTTTCAAAACCAAATTCTAGATCTTAATAACTGGGTCTTTTGAAACAATCATGTGAATAAACAAGGTCTTCCATCCCTAGATGCCCACACTCTAATTAGCCTAAGGCTCCTAAATAACCCTGTGTCTCTGATTCATAGTTACATTTTGGGGCTGTAAGTCTAAGTAAGGGAACAAACTTGGCTTGGAGAAGTACCTTTTTCAAACTTGATTGAATGTCTCAAATCAACTTCCAGTTGAAAATCTCACATATATTTCATCAAAGTAGTGCTATCATTTGTTCTCACACAGATATCAGGCAAATAATACCAGTCATAGATTTCAACATTTCATATAATTAAAATGTATGTCTGGATTGGGCCACTATGAGATAATCAAGATTATTCTGGATCCCAGTGAACTTTCAAAATTAGGTGCAAAGAGGAATGTCCAACCTCAGGACAGTGTGCTATGCTCTACTCTGAAAATCCAGGTGAGCCTCTTGGGAAGCGTGAGAGCATGTTTCAAAAAGAAGGCCCAGTACATCCATGTTCTGTTTGAAGACAAATGAACAATCCCTTGAGTAGAAGACAGTATGGTATTACATCGGGATGCTTGCTAATGTGAGTCTTGAAGTTTTAAATTAGTTGCTTTGAAGAATTACTTCTGACCAACTTGTGAGCACCACTGTTGTTGTTCACCCATCTCAGATATTTGTTAGCCAGACTACTCCAGCCATGCAGCACTCTTCTTATAAATCATAAAGGTAGAATCTCAATTGCCAGCTAGTGGCCTAAACAGTTGCCAGGATGCTGCATCCCCAGCCTTGCTAAGTTTCACTTGACCTGGATCCTGAACTGAGCTCTGATGTGTCATCACCTCTGCCCCTCGCCGCTCAATGTGTCATTCATCAGCTCTCTTCTCAGGCACCTGGAGCACACTCTGCAGCTAAACATTCTCTTTCTCCTGGGTTGTGCCCTAAGGTAGAGACCCAAATCCATGGAATGAAATCCTTCCTCTCAAGGCAAACAAGCCAAAACCTGATCCTACATAAAAAGAGGAAAAATTTTCAAAGCAGAATATTTCAAATTTGAGCACTCAATGGACCCTATTAAAGGAAAATATTCATTTTTTTTGAATTGTAACCTAAATTGTTTTTAGATAGAATGTGGCTTTAAAAAGTATAGATGTGAAATTCAGTATATGTTTTTTTTAATACTTTTTTGTAACTTTTCTTCCCCATGAGTACATGCTTAGTTGTGCCTAAGTCTGTACTGTAACTATGCTTAAATATCTATAAAACCAAATTAAGTAGAAACTACAAAACAAATACAATTCAGATTAACAAAACTGATAAGACCATTAATACTGTTTCGCTGAAAATAAATTGTTGCTTTTGGTGTGAATATAATACTGCTTCAAGGATGTTTCACTTGGGATCTTTCACAATTCTAATGCCATGTGATGATTCATTTCTACCATCCCCTCTTCAGATTAAGTTATTGTGAAACCTTGTGCATAGAGCATCATACGACATTTGGCCTTTATTTCATACCAATGTATCATTTACCTTTGAGTCTTCATATATTCTTTTTATGTTAATCCATAGCACTTAAAGTAGTTTGGGAATAATAGGTTAGTATTAAAGGCATCATCTCAATAATTTCATAGATAGAACAATCAGTTCAGTTCAGTTCAGTTGCTCAGTCGTCTCTGACTCTTTGCGACCCCATGAACCGCAGCACCCCAGGCCTCCCTGTCCATCACCAACTCCGGGAGTTTACCCAAACCCATGTCTATTGAGTTGGTAACGCCATCCAACCATCTCATCCTCTGTCGTCCCCTTCTCCTCCTGCCCTCAATCTTTCCCAGCATCAAGGTCTTTTCAAATGAGTCAGCTCTTCACATCAGGTAGCCAAAGTATTGGAGTTTCATCTTCAGCATCAGACCTACCAATGAACACCCAGGACCAATCTCCTTTAGGATGGACTGGTTGGATCTCCTTGCAGATAGAACAATAGCTCAATTGATAAATAATCATTGAACTAAAATAGAACAAATTAAACTCCTGCCACAGGTTGAATGTTTGCATCCTCCAAAATTTATGTGTTGAAGCATTACTTCCAATGTGAAGATACTGAGAGGTGGGGCCTTTGGGAGGTGATTAGGTCATAAGGGCAAAAGCCTCACAAATGGGATTAGTGATCCAAGAAAGATCCCTTGCCTCTTATGAGGATACAGTGAGACAATGGCTGGCAATGAAAATGCAAGCCAGACATTGAATCTGTTGGTGACTGAACTTGAACTTCCCAAGGCTGTTCTAGGAATGTGAGAAATAGGCTTTTTTTTTTTTTTTTTTTGAGTCACTGAGTTTTTAGTATTCTGATATACTATATGCTTTGCCAGAAGAGACTAAAATAGTTCCCATCATCAGTTCATAAACCGCTGAGAAAAAGTCCAAGGGCACTGAATGGGTCTATAGACTCCCATTTGAGACCCTGTGAACTCCACTTTAGAGACAGAGTTTTGGTAAGAGTCCTACATAGACTTGAATACTTATAGATATTGGAAATATGACACAAGTATAATTAGCTCAGAAGCCATCCTAAGGGATGTGTGCTCTATCACAAACTACAGAGACAAAGACTTGCCTAAAGAAGAAATTTCCACTCACTACCAGAACATGGTGGTCATGTAAAAACCACTATGCCATCTTTAATTTTGCATGGATTTCAATATTTTTAAGGAGAAATGGAAATCAAGATTTTTATGTGAAAACTTCTAAATCTTGTAATTTTAAAATGTTAAACACTCTATGGGCCAAGCAAATTTATATTTGCAGGCCAAATGTTCCTTGAGAGCCACAGTTTCTAATCCAGTTAATGGGCTTCCCCAGGGGCTCAGCAATAAAGACTGCCTGCAATGCAGGAGATGTAAGAGATTTGAGTTTTATCTCTGGGTTGGAAAGATTCCCTTAGAGGAGGAAATGGCAACCCACTCCAGTATTCTTGCTTGGAGAATACCATGGACAGAGGAGTGCGGCAGGTTACAGTCCAAAGGGTCATAAACGGTTGGACACAACTAGGTAACTGGGCACACACATTGATAGTTAGGATCAGTACCAACTTTATATTACAACTGCATAGCTTTGTTCTCTCTCCCCTCTGTGTTGTTGTGGTTGCACAGTTTACATCTTATAAACCCATCCACATATATTTGAACACTATGCAGACTTGTTTGGCAGGTCAAAAGAAATACATGGCCTTGCAGGAGTCATAAAGGAAAGGTTTTAAGATGCAGCTGCTTTAGAGAGACATACTGATGCTAGCCAGCAGGAGAGACCACTGGGACCTGCAGCATTACACTGCTAAGAACCTGGAGAAGAGTTTCTGGAAGCCATTGGTTCAGAGTGAGCTTCCTGGACAGAGAATAGCTAGTCAGTGCTGCCAAGAAAGAAGATCTGCTCTTGGGAGTAGCAGATAAGAGGGTTAAGTGGGAGGACCACATTCCAAGTATTGAGAGTCTTACAACAACCCTCTCATGTGCTATTCCGAAAACTATCTCCAGTTTCTCAGATGAGTTACCACTGATAGCTAAAGGCTGTAAGCTTTGCCATTTTTCCAATATACAACTCATTGTAGAGATGAAAGAATTCTTTTAATGAGAAAACAAGTAGAATAAGATCCTGTGGAAGTATGGAGAAGCCTTAAGAGATATAGACTTTCATTGTGGTTGATGTGGCCCGAGAGGAAAGGGTTATATATATAATGAGCAAATTCACATTGTTAGAATATCTACACAGGTAGTAATAGAAATGAAACATTCTCACTTAGGAGGTACAACGTGACCAATGACAATTAAAAACTCTAAGTAGCCTCTGAAGTTTTAAACAGAGAATCTGTGGTATTAAAACAACTTGCTTTATTTAGATCTGAATTTAAGGTTTAGGTTTATGCTCTTGCAACACACATTCTGTGCTATGAATGAAGTACCACTTCCTCTGTCTTTACCACAGCTTATTTTACTAATATCTATTAATTCTTGAAAATATCAAAGCATGCATTTGTGTTGTATTGAAATTGATTAAAAAAAAAAAAAACAGGTGCTGAAGTTGGAATGAAAGGTTAATATTATTCTGACATCCTTCCTGAGTATTGACAAGGGTCAGTGCACGTTTTGGCATTTCTTTTTCCAGCAGCTGAAAACCACCACTCAGCACAATGGAAAACATCAATAGTTGGGCATATGCAACCAGGGGAAGAGATCTTTTCTAAAAGTCAGGTCCTCGAAGATCACAAGTACAGCTGCTGAAACCAATCTAAGTTAACCCTTTACTAAAATTCCCTTGCTGGCGGGACCTCTGCATAAAGAAGAGGTAAATTGTCTTGTCTTCCTCATCTAGAAAATAAGTGTTGTTTTGAAGTTCAGGACAATAATAACCAGAAATAAAATTTGCTGTGTCTATATTTCTAAATAATCCTTTATGAACTATTTCTTTGTGATTCCTTCAATAAGAGAAAAATTCTGAAAAAAAAATAGCTGACAGTTTATGTGGTTGTGTCATTTATTTCATAGGATAAAGGAACTCTATTTGGGAAACTGAAAAATATCTACCCTATTTTTAGTGTATATGTTCAGGCTAGAGTCTTAGCAGTGTACTCTGATGTTTCTTTTTAAAATTTTATATAAATTCTACTATTAAGCTGCTCTGTTTTCCTCTCATAAATAAGATACACATGCCATATAGAATCTTAGAAGAACATGACAATGTCTGAGTTAATATTCTGTTGTGAACACTGTGGGGGAAGGAGATATGGATGAATTGAGAGAGTAGCGTTGGCAATGTATACACTACCACATATATATTGTACCTATTTGTACAGATAGGTAGCAGGAAGCTGCTTTAAAACACGAGGACCTCAGCTTGGTGCTCTGTGATGACCTAGAAGGGTGGAATGGGAGGGTGTGAGGGAGGTTCAAGAGGGAGGGGATATATGTATACATATGGTTGATTCATGATGCTGTACAGCAGAAACTAACAGAACATTGTACAACAGTTATATTCCAATTAAAAGGCTAGAAAATAAATTAAAAAGGACGGGACTTCACTGCGTCCAAATGAGAACCCTATTCCATACTAACACCACTATCACATCACTTTGCCATCTGCAAACTCTTCTCTGAAAAGGAGATGTGAAAAACCAAGGAAGATGTGAACTCTCTATGCCCTAGAGCTAATATGCCTCTATTTTTTTAACTGAGTTCGAATTTCAAAATTCTCATTTAAAACCTTCAGAGGATTGGTTTGGAGTGGGAGAAGAAACCTAATGCGTCTGCTGGCATTGTTCCAGCCTCTGTATCTCAGCCTCCATTCCTGGGAGTGTCTCCATTAGCGGGAGGTGAAAAAGCTAAAGTGCAGTTTAAACCAAAGACAGATATTGGAGAAGAAGGAAAACGCCTACCATGCAAAGCAGTGGAAGGACATTCATCAGTCTCTCCGGCCAGCCACAGGTTAGGATGATCAAGAAAAGCATCAAGAGTTTCCGTGCCCAGATCTAAAAGAAATCTGAATGAGCCTAAAGGAAATCAGACAAGATTTTACAAGCTAAGGCTTTCCTTAGACAATTTAATAAGGTCTCTAGTTTATCTTGCAGATTTCTTGGTGATGCATATACGGGAAAACTCTCCCAGTCCAATTCCTGGAGACTGGATGCCCGTGTTCTTGCTTTCTAAATCTAGAATCAAAGAGGGAAATTGAAGAGGGTAGTGAAGAGGATGTGGGCAATGGCCTGCCACCTTGCTAGCGGGAGGATGGATGTGGATTCTTAATTTTGAAAATATTCCAAGATGTGTTTGTATCTGTCTAAATCATAAGTTGTAATCATTCTAGGAGAAGGTTTCTTTACTGCAGTCCTGAGTATCTGACTGGCCTCTACCAGCCACTGTGAGCAACAGAAAAGAAGTTAGTTATGACATTGCAATGAATACTTTGGCTTCCTCTGTATCACGGCTAATAAGATTGTGGCTTTGTGCCATTATTAAGTCAACTTCAGCTTCAGGTAGAGGCTGATTTAAGGCAGCAAGATATATCTTCATCACAAGAGGAGTTGCTTTAAAATGGTATAGAGTGCAGGAAGATATTCACTATTGTTTTATGGAAAGGTAAAATTTTTCTCTAAGTCATAATAGTTCTATATTTCTGAGCATGCAGATTGATTAACTCAAAAAGAAAGTCATATGCAAGGTTCTTTATTCATTCACAAGGAAATTTTTTAAGGAGGCATAATAAGAGCCAAATTCCTCTAAAGACCTTGATTCATCTCTAGCCTTAAAATTACATTAATCTTTCAGTTCAGTCACCCTTTAGCACAAAGAAGTAAATTACAGGCCTGACAATTTATTGTTTAAGTCATTCCCCCCAACCCCCATAACCACCCAGCATGTACTCAGAGGCTTCTAGAGAAGAACTTATGAATTTATTTGATCAGATATTTAATTCCTCTATCAAATTTCTTGAGTAGAGAGTCCACAGCTTTCTAATATCATCAGACACCTGGAATACACTTTAAAGGGTACCAAGGAACTGGTACCAAGGGATTTGGGTACCAAGGAACTGAGTATGTATATGTATTGTGTGTGTGTGTGTGTGTGTGTGGGTGGGTGGGTGGGTGCATGGGTGTGTTTCAGTGAAATTCCATAAAGGAAAGAGTTTAGCCAGTGTTCCCTCCTCCCTTACCGTTTAAGACTGGCTTCCTCTTCTGCTATGCTATAAAACTGCTATAATACATTCCTCCATCAAATGTCATGGCAACTTGTGAAATAGAGAAAAGATTTAAAGACTTTCCAAGGAATTTAATTGCCAAGTGTTTTCTAGACAGATAGAAATGTGGATGTATTCTTTCCTGACTGACCATTTACTGAGTGCATGCTTTGTAGACTGCTATCAGGTCATCAGAAGAAAGCATATTTATCAGTCTAGAAATACTATTCATACTTGTAATAAAAGGAACAACTAAAAATGAGTGATGAAATTAAGCATATCCTGTACGGACCCATTCAACCAAAGATCGTTTTCAGGAAATAGAATTCATTTTGTCTGAAAAGTGATAGATGATTTCTGCAGATTAGTCTGCAATTTACTTGCATTTTACAAAAGGCTGCTGATTAAACATTACATAAAGAATTCACCCAGAAGGTTAATAAATATGGACTAAAGAATAAGATCCTTTGGCATGATAGGAGGCAGCCTGGCTAAGATACAGAGGGTAAGGAAGTTTAGCCTAAATATAAGTGACCAGACAAATGTCACAAGCTTTAGTATTAGAACCAGTTTGCTTATTTACTTGAAAGATTAAAGTCTTGAAGAAGAAAGGTGAGGGAGCGATGACATTTCTGATATAAAACTGAGAACTCTCAAACTTCCTTTCATGGAGAAGATGAAGAAGGAATAAAAAGTTGTGCTTTAAAGTGCATGCACCATTCACACCTGAGAACTAGATCTGGTAGAAAAAGCAAGACCAGAAAGAACCATACCCTTGCAGAATGTACTCAGAGAAAGCAATGGGTAGAATGAAAAAAAAAATCGGAGAAGGCAATGGCACCCCACTCCATTCCTCTTGCCTGGAAAATCCCATGGATGGAGGAGCCTGGTGGGCTGCAGTCCATGGGGTCACTAAGAGTCGGACACAACTGAGCGACTTCACTTTCACTTTTCACTTCCATGCACTGGAGAAGGAAATGGCAAGCCACTCCAGTGTTCTTGCCTGGAGAATCCCAGGGACGGGGGTAACCCCAGTGGGCTGCCATCTATTTGGTTGCACAGAGTCGGACACGACTGAAGCAACTTAGCAGCAGCAGAATGAAAAATAAAGCAAAACGTCAGTTCGCACTCATCTCAGAGAGTCTTTGGAACCCAGTTCCCTGTCTTCCTTCCCTGGTGGCTCAGACGGTAAAGCGTCTGCCTGCAATGTGGGAGACCCGGGTTTGATCCCTGGGTCAAGAAGATCCCCTGAAGAAGGAAATGGCAACCCACTCCAGTATTCTTGCCTGGAAAATCCCATGGATGGAGCCTGGAAGGCTACAGTCCATGGGGTCGCAAAGACTCGGACACGACTGAGCAACTTCACTTCACTTCCCTGTCTTTTAGTGAAAACAAAGTTGGCAAAGAAGTTTTCTGTCTCAGATCACTGGATTTGTATACAAGGTAATTAATTACAAGTCATTTCTACATCCTTACAATACCAGTTGGAATCAAGATTGCCAGGAGAAATATCACAACCTCAGATATGCAGATGATACCAATATAATGGCAGAAAGTGAAGAGGAACTAAAAACCCTCTTGATGAGTGTGAAAGAGGAGTGAAAAAGCTGGCATGAAACTCAACACTCAAAGGACTAAGATCATGGCATCTGGTCCCATCACTTCGTGCAAATAGAAAGGGAAAAAGTAGAAACAGTGACAGATTTTATCTTCTTGAGCTCCAAAATCACTGTGAATGGTGACTGCAGTCATGAAATTAAAAGATGTTTGCTCCTTGGAAGGAAAACTATGACAAATCTAGACAGTGTGTTAAAAAGCAGAGACAATCACCTTGCTGACAAAGGTCTATATAGTCAAAGCTATGGCTTTTCCGGTAGTCATTTGGATGTGAGAGTTGGACCAAAAAGAAAGCTGAGCCCTGAAGAACTGATGCTTTTGAATTGCGGTGCTGCAGAAGACTCTTGAGAGTCCTTGAACAACAAAGAGATCAAACCAGTCAATCCTAAAGGAAATCAACCTTGAGTATTCATTGGAAGGACTGATGCTGAAGCTCCAATATTTTGGCCACCTGATGTGAAGAGCCAACTTACTGGAAAGACTCTGATGCTGGGAAAGATAGAAGGTAAATGGAGAAGGGGTGGCAGAGGATGAGATGGTTAGCATCACCAACTCAATGAACATGAATTTGAGAAAACTCCAGGAGATAGTGGAGGACAGAGAAGCCTAGCGTGCTGCAGTCCGTGGTTTCACAAAGAGTTGGACACAACTTTAGCGACTGAACAATAAAAACAACCGTCTCCTACTGAGAAGTTCCTGGTACTGATCAAAGAATTTAATTTTTCTGCCTAAACTCAGAGAACTTAGAGATGGAATAAAATGTGTAAGTTTATGTTAGAATTGAAAGATAATAAAAATGAGTATAATTGTGTTTTGTCTATATCCTGGTATTATCTCCATTCATGGAGGTACTGAAAATAATTAAATGCAGGCATTTTCAATATCAAAATAAAAAAAAACTAAATTAATATATTCCCCTGACATAGGAGAGTAATAGAATTTCAAAATTAGAAAAGATCTAAGATATCTTTTTGATCCTCTCATTTTATAAATCATATAACTATAGTCCTACAGTGACACTTACTCAGGACCAGGCAGGATTTTAATAACCAGAGCACAGAATTCAGAATTTTGACCCTTATCCTAGATATCCATCTACAACACATGCGTTTCAATTGGGTTTTCATTTTGCTTTGTGTCCTTCAACAACTCTAGGTACAGTATCTTAAAATTCAGTATTCTGTGTTTCATTACTAACTGAGAGCTTTGTTAGGAATTATACCAACCCACGTCCAGGTCCAGTTTGTAAGAAACAGAGCAACTTGAGTCTGTCAAAAACTTTGCCATTCTGACAGCTGCCCTTAATTATGCTTAAACTGTGAATAGAAATAATGAATTTTAAATTTCTCAGACTCTGAATTTACTCCACATAAGCCAAGAGAATGTGCATATTTACTCTAGGATTCACTAGTAATTTCATCAAAGCATCATTTGTAGGAAAATGGATCAGCCAGAAATTTTTCCTTATCTTGTTTCAGCTAAAATCCCCAGAAAGTCAGGACTATCTTTTGAAGATAGTCAAAATCCTTTGAACCCTATTAGATTCCTAGAAAAACTAGCATATGAGTACACCATCTAACAAGGCAGCCAACCATATATTAAATTAGGAGAAGAAGTTGAAGGCTTTGAAGTACAGATTTAGTTACTGTATGTAAGTAGGGCTGGAGAAACGTAAACTTTTAAAAATAGTGATGGCATTAAACCGTATCAGCTTTTACCCGTGCCTGTGTGCTCAGACGCTCAGTCGTGTCTGACCTTTGCAACCGAATGGGCGATAGCCCACCAGGCTCCTCTGTCCATGGAATTTTCCAGGTAAGAATACTGGAGTAGGTTGCCATTTCCTACTCCAGGGACTCTTTCTGACCCAGGGATCAAACCCTCATCTCCTGCATCTCCTTCATTGACAAGTAGATTCTTTACACTGAGTCATCTGGAAAATCATCAACTTTCACCCACGTTAATATAATTTTATGTCAACTCCTGACATCACCATAGGCAATGATAGCAATCATGTGATTGATTCATTCAAGCCCTATGGTTCTTTTACCTCATCAACTCTAATTAATGGTCTTCATTCCCACTCCAACTACAATGCTGATCGTCTAAAAAATTCTGTCACAAGCAATCTCACCCTCCTTACCCTCCCTGCTTCTACTGCATTGGCCCTAAAAATTCCTGGTCAGAGGTCCATCCTATTCTCCTGCTCTGTACACATATTTATCTACCTGGGTGTCCTAGAAAATACCATACAATCACTTGAGTCAATGCTATGACAGATTTGAAAATTATAATTTTAGCGACCCACTCAAATCCCTTTTGTCTCCACCTGGCAAATTTCATTCTCATTCCTTTGGTGTCTTTTCTAAAACTTTATCAGTTTATTCAATTATCTTTCTCATCAAATGATATGATCTCATACTTCACAAAGACAGTATAGATGAACGAGGGTAATCAGGCTTGAACTGTTCCCATGCCCCTCCTTAAGACAGAAAGCAGACCTCTATCGGTACTGGTAGGGTCCTCCAGTTTCAGTGGGTGAAGTAGCCATATTCCTGCTCAAAACCAGCCCCAGTTCCAAGGTTCTTTATTCTCCTCCTTCCTCATTCTCTTCTGAGACCTTCCTACATGAGTTATCTCTTCCTCTCCTATGTCTTCAGCCACTCCCAGTCAACTGATCCTTTCCTTCAATTTATAAAACTGCCTATATTCTCTTGTACTTTTTGAAAACAAAGCCTTTCTTTGACTCTGTGTCATTTAAGCTTCTCTTGTCTCTTCTTCCCATAAAGGCCAGACTTCTTAAGCTTGTCTTCACTTACTGTCTTCATTTCCTTTATCTCTTTATACCCATTCCCTTAACTAGCTTCTGGTTCTGCTCCCTCTGCGCTTGAAGGCAAATGTCACAAACCACTTCTTTAATGCTCTCACCTGAAACTGCACTTTTTGAGGTTACCAAAGACATAATATCCAAATCCAATGGGTATTTTTCAATCTTAATTTTATTAGCCTTCCCAACTCTGAACTTCTATTATTGACAATCAACTTGTTCTCAAAATTCCCTCTTCTCTTGATTTCTATAACCTCCATCTGTTTTCCCTTAATCATCTCAGACCATTTACTAGTCTTCATAATAGACCCTATCAATTTAAATGTCTTTCCTTCTTTCAATTTCTATATTGTGATAAAATATATGTAATATAAAATTTACCATCTTAATCATTTTAAGGGCTTCTCTGGTGGCTCAGATGGTAGAGAATCTGCCTGCATGCAGAAGACCTGGATTTGATCCCCAGGTTGGGAGCATCCCCTGGAGGAGGGTATGGCAACCCACTCCAGTATTCTTGCCTGGCAAATCCCCATGGACAGAGGAGCCTTGCAGGCTATAGTCCATGGGGTCGCAAAGAGTTGGACATGACTGAGCAACAAAGTACACAGAGCAATCATTTTAAAAATACAGTCAATGATATTGAGTACATTCATATTGTTGTCTAAACATCACCACCATCTCCCTGAACTCTTCTCATCTTAAAAAGGCTAAAAGTCTGTATCCATTAAACTAATATACTTTCCATTTCTTCCCTTTTTCCAACTCCTGGCAAACACCATTCTACTCTCTTTCCCTATGGTTTCAATTACTCTAGATACCCATACAATCATATAGTATCTGTCTTTTTGTGACTGGCTTATTTCATTTAGCATAATGTTCTCAAAGCTTATCTATGTTGTAGCTTATGCCATAATTCCCTTCCTTTTTAAGGCCGAATAATATTCCATTGTATTTATATACCATATTTTGCTTATTTATTCATCTCTCACTAGGCACTTGGGTTGCTTCCTCATTTATATACTGTGAATAATGCTGCTAACAACATGAGTGTATCAATGGCTCTGTAAGGCCTTGCTTTTAATTCTTTTGGATATATAGTCAGAAGTGGAATTTCTGGCTCATATGATAAGTCTATATTTTATTTTTTGAGAAGCCATCATACTGTTTTCCACAGCAGCTTGACCATTTTACATTCCCATGAAAGGTGCATAAGGGTTTCAGATTGTCTTCATCCATGCCAACACGTGTTTTGTTGTTGTTGTTGTTGTTGTTTTTGATAGCAGTGATCCTATGGGGTGTGAGGTGATAGGTCATATTTTGACTTGCATTTCCCTAATGAGTAGTGATACTGAGCATCTTTGCGTGTGTTTATTGACCATTTGTAGATCTTCTTTGGAGAATTAGCTATTCAAATCCTTTGCCAATTTTTTAAAAAAAATTGTATTGGAGTATAGTTGATTTATAGTGTTCTATTAGTTTTAGGTGTACAGCAAACTGAATAAGTTATCCATATACATATATCTACTATTTTTTAGATTCTTTTCCCATATAGGCCTTTACAGAGAATTCAGTGGACTTCCCTGTGCTACACAGTAGGTCCTTGTTGATTATCTATTTTATATATAATAGTGTATATGTCAATCCCAACCTCCAAATATATCCCTCCATGACCCCATAGCTTTCCCCACTGGTAACCGTAATTGTCTCTATACCTGTGACTCTATTTCTATTTTGTAAATAAGTTTATTTATACCACATTTTTAGCTTCCACATATAAGCAATATGTGGTAGCATTTGTTTTCCTCTGTCTGACTTACTTCACTCCATTCATGAAAATGACATTATTTCACTCTTTTTTGTGGCTGAGTAATTATTCCATTGCATATAAGTACCACATCTTCCTTATTCATTCCTCTGTCAATGGACATTTTGGTTGCTTCCATGTCCTGGTTGTCGTAATAGACACTTTTTAATCTGTTTCTTCTTTATATGTTGTTCCTCCCCTGGAGCCTGTCATCTCTCCGTTTATTTTCTCATTGCGCCTTTTATCCCCAAAGGCTCATGACTTTTCTGTGCTTTACATGCCTATGACTTCTACTCCTGACTTATATTTCCTGTCTACCTGCGTTTTTCTCTACTTCCCTAAAGTGAAAGCTTAGGTTATTAATTTTAAGTCTTTCTTCTAGTATATCTATTTAATACTATAAATTTCACTCTGAGCTCTGCTTTCATGGTGTTACAAATTTTGATAAGTTTTATATTTACTTAAATTTAGTTTTTAATTTTTTTAATTTAAGAAAATATTTTTGAGAAATTTTTTGATCCATGTGTTCTTAAAATGTTTTAGTTAATTTCCATAGATCTGAGGATTTTCCAGTTTTCTTAATAGTGTTGATTTCTAGTTTAATTCTCTTAAGGTTTTCTATGATTTCTATTCTTTTATGTTTTGATGGTGTATATCATATAACTTATGCTCAGAATGTGTTATATACTGGTGAATATTCTGTGTGAACCTGAAAAGAATTTGTATTGTTATTGCTAGGTTGAATACTCTTTACTGTCAATTAGGTAAAGTTGACTGATAGTGAAGTTCAGGTCTTCCATATGCTTGCTGCTGCTAAGTCACTTCAGTCGTGTCCAACTCTGTGCGACCCCATAGATGGCAGCCCACCAGGGACCTCCATCCCTGGGATTCTCCAGGCAAGAACACTGGAATGGGTTGCTATTTCCTTCTCCAACGCATGAAAGTGAAAAGTGAAAGTGAAGTTGCTCAGTCGTGTCCAACTCTTCGTGACCACATGGACTGCAGCCTATCAGGCTCCTCCATCCATGGGATCTTCCAGGCAAGCGTACTGGAGTGGGGTGCCATTGCCTTCTCCAACCATATCCTTACTTGCTATCTACTTGATCTATCAATTACTGATGGAGAGCTACTGAAGTCTTCAGCTATAACAGTGGATTTGCCTGTTTCTTCTTTCAGTTTTATCAGTTTTTACCTCCTGTGTTTTAATGCTTCTGTGTTAAATGCTCACATGATTGCTTTATCTTATAGAATTTACTTTTTTATCTTATGTCATGACCTATTTATCTTTGAAGTCTGTTCTGAAGTCTACATTGTCTAAAATTAATAGAATACTCTAATTTTCTTTTGATCAGTATTGTCATGGTATATTTTTACCTATCCCTAAAGTTCTAACATATTTGAGTCTTTATATTTTAAGTGAATTTTCTGTAGACAACACAGAGTTGCATCTTGTTTTTTTAATCATATTGATGATGTCTTTTTATTGGTTTAATTAGACCACTCACTTCCAGTGATTATTAATATAGTTGGATTAATATCTATAATGTTTGTTAAATTTTCCATTTATCCTTTTTTTCCCTCCCTCATTTGTTTTAAATTGTTTCCTTCTCTATTTCATCTCTTCTCTTAACCTATCAAGAACATGTGTGCGTGTGTGCATCCATGCTAAGTCACTTCAGTGTCTGACTCTTTGTGACCTCATGGCTTGTATCTTGACAGACCCCTCTCTCCACAGGCTTCTCCATGCAAGAATACTGGAGTGGGTTGCCAGGCTGTCCAGGGGATCTTCCCCATCCAGGGACTGAACCTGCACATCTTCCATCTCCTGCATTGGCAGGCAGGTCCTTTACCACTAGCACGACCTGGGAAGACCCCTATCAGGTACATGTCTCTTTAAAATTACCTTATAGTCATTATCCTAGAGTAATAATATAAATTTTAAACTAGTCTGGTTCACTGTCAAATAATGTTATACTGCCTCATGTAGCTCAGGTACCTTATAACAGGATATTCCCAATTTCTCCCTTTGATATCTTATAAGATAACTGACATTGCTTTCTCTTATTCTTTTGTAAACTCACCAATACACTACCATCACTGTTGCTTTAAATAGTTATCTTTTACCTTAAGAATGAAAAAAAAATTATTTAATAGTCACTCATTACTTCTCTGATGCAAACTTTTTTCTATGTAGATTCATGTTTCTGACCCATATTATTCTCCTTATGCCCCAAAAATTTCTTTTAACATTTCTTATAGGAAAAATCTGCTGTCGACAAGTTCCCTAATTTTTTGTTTATCTGAGAAAGCCTTTATTTCTCCTTTGCTTCTGAAGAATAATTTCACTGGATGTTGAATGCTAGGATAGTGATCTTTCTCATTTAACATATTTCACTCCTCTGCCTTCTTACTTCCATGAGTTCTGATTAGAAGTCTGCTTTAAGGATATAAAGTCAATATACAGAAATTCATTGAATTCTTATATACTAAAAATGAAAAAAATCAGAAAGAGAAATTAAGGAAACAGTCTCATTCACCATTGCAACAAAAAAAGAATAAAATACTTAGGAATAAGCTATCTGACAAATGACTTGTATGTAGAAAACTATACGATGCTGATGAAAGAAATCAAAGATGACATATACAGATGGAAAACCATACCATGTTCCTGGCCTGGAAGAATCAATATTGTGAAAATGACTATCCTACCCAAAGCAATCTACAAATTCATTGCAATCTCTATCAAATTACCATTTTGTATTTTTCACAAAAGCGGAAAAAATTTTTCATAATTTGTATGGAAACACAAAAGGCCCTGAATAACCAAAGCAATCTTGAGAAAGAGGAATGGAGCTAGAGGAATCAACCTACTTGCATTCAGACTATACTAAAAAAAACAGTCATCAAGATAGTATGGTGCTGGTATAAAAACAGAAATATAGACCAAGGGAACAAGATAGAAAACTGAGAGATAACCTTGCGCACATATGGGAAAACTTTATCTTTGACAAAGGAGGTAAGAATATACAATGGAGAAAGACAGTCTCTTCAATAAGTGGTGCTGGGAAAACTGGACAGCTATGTGTAAAAGAATGAAATTAGAGCACTTCTTAACACCATACACAAAATAAACTCAAAATAGATTAAAGCCCTAAATGTAAGACAAGAAACTATAAAACTCTTAGAGGAAAACATAGGCAGAACACTTTTTGACATAAATCACATCAAGATCCTCTATGACACATCTCCTAGAGTAATGAAAATAAAAGCAAAAGATAAACCAAATGGGACCTAATTAAACTTAAAAGCTTTTGCACAGCAAAGGAAACTATAAACAAGGTTAAATGACAATTCTTAGATTGGGAGAAATAATAGCAAACAAAGTAACTACAAAAGATTGGTCTCCAAAATATAAAACTAGCTAATTCAGCTCAATATCAGATAAACGAACAACCCATTCAAAAAGTGAACTGAAGTCCTAAACAGACTTTTCTCCAAAGAAGACATACAGATGGCTAATAAACACATGAAAAGATAGTCAACATGACTCATTATTAGAGGAATGCAAATCAAAACTGCAATAACATATCACTGCACACAGTCAGAATGGCCATCATCAAAAAATCTACAAACAATAAATGCTGGAGAGGGTATGGAGAAAAGGGAAACCTCCTGCATTATTCATGAGAATGCAAATTGATACAACTTCAAGGGAGAATTGTATGGAAATTCAACTAGGAATAAAACTACCATAGCTAGGACGTGGAAGTGACCTAGATGTCCACTGACAGAGAATTGCATAAGGAAGTTGTGGTACATATATATAATAGAGTATTATTCAGCCATAAAGAGAATACATTTGACTCAATTCTAATAAGGTGGATGAAACTAGACCCTGTTATACAAAGTGAAGAAAATCAGAAAGAGAAAACAAATAGTGTATATTAATGCATATATATGGAATTTAGAAAGATGGTACTGAGGAATCTATTTCCAGAGCAGCAGTGGAGATGCAGACATAGAGAACAGACTGTGAGCACAAGGTGGGAAGGAGAGGATGGCATGAATTGAGAGAGCAGCACTGAAACATACATATTACCATATGTAAAATTAGATAGCAGGTGGAAATTTGCTATATGACACAGGGAACTCAAATCTGGAGCTCTGTGACAACACAGAGGTGTGGGATGAGGGAGGGGCATACGTGTGCCTATGGCAGAATCATGTTGATATATGCCAGAAACCAAGACAGTATTATAAAGCAATTATTCTCCAATTAAAATAAATAAATTTAAATTAAATAAAGAAGTCTCCTTTAATTCTTATTCTTGCACCTCTATAAATAAAATATATTTCCCCCTCTCCCCTCTGCCTTCTTTCAAGATTTTTCTTTTGTCTTTAGTTTTCTACAGTTTGAACATGAGATAGCTAGGTGTATTTGATTTGGTTTGGTATTTGTCCTGCTTGGAGTTCTCTGATCTCTTTGAATCTATGGTTTTCTGTCTGTCATTAATTTTGGAAACTTATAATCTATTATTACTTCAAATATTTCTTCTATTTCTGGTTTTCCAATTACACATATGTTACAACTTTTGATACTGTCTCTAAATTCATAGATGTCTGTTTGTTTTTCTATTTTCTCTTTGCATTTAAGTTTGGGAAGTTCCTATTGCCACATCTTCAAACTGACTGAAGTTTCCATCTTATAACTCTTCCAGCTGTAATCCATTCTTTCTATATTAGGGCTTTGTTGGTACAATGGTAAGTTGTGGGGGAAGTGAGCATTCTATAATCTTTGTATTAAATTTAAGTATTGACTCAGCCATGTAGCCCTGGGCTATGAATTTCACATGAGTTTCCCCAGTGCCAGCACCCTACTCTCTTCCCTGGCAGTGGTGTTCACAATCCATTTCCTTTTTAAAAAAAAATTTATTGAAATATTGAAGTACAGTTGATTTGGGCTTCCCAGGTGGCTCAATGGTAAACAACTCACCTGCAGAGCAGGAGACATGAGTTCAGTCCCTGGGTCAGAAAGATTCCCTGGAGAAGGAAATGGCAACCCACTCCAGTATTCTTGCCTAGGAAATCACATGGACAGAGGTGCCTAGAGGGCTACAGTCCAGGGGGTTGCAAAATAATCGGATATGACTAAGCAACTAAATAACAGCACACCGTGGTTGATTTACAATGTTTTGTTAATACAATCTATATCCTTGAAGACCTAATCCATGTTGACTATTTTCTTTCCTTAGATAAGAGAGGAAAGCTGGAAGGGTCTGGCATTGGAAAAACCTCCTTTCCTCAAGCTGGGTTAAAACTGGCCATCTTTCATTGAGAGCAGATCTTGTTATGGAGAATACTCCAGATGGGTAGCATATCTACTCATTAGCTACCCTAACAGAGTCATGAAGGGATAATTCTTAGATCTTCACCATGAATTCCTGATGGTAGAACCCAGAAATGTGTGAGACGTTTCCCTAAAACTGTGCCCCAGGAGTTTAAACTGTCTCCCAAAGTAGTTGAAAGTGTCTTATAAGATAATGTACCTAAACCACTGAACTTAACTACTGAAACATAATACTCAATAAAGTCAGGTTTTACTGTTATAGTAACTATAGCCTTAGGTTATACATTACATTTGAGAATATAAGAATAATTAAACTGCCCTCAAGGAGTTAACTACCCAGAAGGAAATTCTAAGGTAGAGAGATAATTAACATATATTACAATAATTACTACAAGGTGCTCTAGTTGCATGCGTGCATGCTGAGTCTCTTCAGTCATGTTCAACTCTTGGCAAACCTCTGGACTGAGTTCCTCTGTCCATAGGAACTCTGCCCACCAAGTTCCTCTGTCTATGGGATTCTCCAGGCAAGAATACTGGAGTGGGTTCCTGTGCCCTTCTCCAGAGGATCTTCCCAACACAGGGATTGAATCCATGATTCTTCTGTCTCCTGCATTGGCAGGTGGGTTCTTTACCACTGGTACCACCTGGGAAGCCATCTAATGGCCTGGGGGGGAGCAAGGAAAGGTATATTGGGGATGTATTATATCCTATTTCCTAATAAAGTTACTAATAAACTGCTGCTGCTGCATCACTTCAGTCGTGTCCGACTCTGTGTGACCCCATAGAGAGCAGCCCACCAGGCTCCGCCGTCCCTGGGACTCTCCAGGCAAGAACACTGGAGTGGGTTGCCATTTCCTAATAAACTAGCCAACCAATATTTACTTAGCACCTACTAAGTGCTAACTTTAAGGATTAATTAATTAATCCTTAATCCTTGGTTAAGAATTTCTTAATACTCAACAAAATTCCTAATTTGATTTTTGATCTTTAAAAGCAGAAAAAACATGTATTATTTTTGTTCAAAAACTGGAAATCAAAGAGGACAAGTGACTTCCCCAAGTTTTTACAATAAGCTTTTATTGTAATAGAGACAAGATTTCAGGGCACATAAACTTTAGAGCAAATCCTATCAATTATACCAAAATAAATATATTTACTCCTGTATAAAAGAAATGAGTCATTCTGTATTTTTTTTCTCTCAGATTAAGCAGTCACTCAATCTAAAGCACTTTCAAAAAGAAAAGGGTGAAATTTTTCCATATCAATGATACAGTTTGAAACAGATTTGTTATCTAGTGCTTTCTACATCAGCTAAAAGTTTCAGTTAGAAATGATCGTATTGCAATAACTGGTTGTTCTAGTATGTTTTCCCCAGTCTCCAACTGAATCATACCTAAAGTAGATACTAGACTGTACTCTGTAAAATGAATGGGAAACCTGATCTCACTGGAGTCAAAATGCTGAAACAGTCTAAAGTGGGCATAAAATTGGGAAATTGGTACTCACTTAGCTCAGCACTTAAATCACCTACAGTGCAGAAAGGCAGCTCTAAAATCCTTGAGACAGCTGCTCTGCTGAGAAACAATTAAATCACCTGTGGGTTTCTTTGTATTGAAGATAATAATACCCTAAATATTACACAACAAAGAAATGGCTTATAGATCTGCCATGAAGTGAGTAAGAAAAATAGTTTGGACTTCAAAATGGAAGTTTCCCATTTTCTGCCATTGAACCAGAGCATATTCAGCTCACAGAGAGATTACCAAAAACATTTTCTCCAAACTTATTTTATAAGTTTCCATTTGTGCTCAGTAATAACAATTGCTATCATCTCAGAGCCCTAGCTTCCTGCTGGTTTCTTGAAGAAGATTCAGAGGTAATGACTGAATGAGTAAATGATAAATCTTTATTGGATTGGATGCTTTGGGACATAGTCTATTAATTATCCTATTAGGTGGCCATCCCAGAAGGAGACTGAGATTAAATCTGATTGAAAGTGCAACAATTCTGTGGTGTGTACACATAAGCTAAAATTAAGGCATGTTTCTGCTCAGAATGTAGAGAACTGTAAAGAAGCCACTCTCTTCCTCTTATAGTAACAGCAACAAACACAAAAGCCAAAGAAACTGCATATTTTTTGCTTTTTTGAAACTATCAGAGAGTTGAACCCATCTAGTCCAAAATCTAAGGAGATAAAATACAGAACACCAGCCCTTTTTGACCAGGAGCAGATGTCGCTGGGAAACTGAGAATAATTTGGTCACAATTGTTAACATGTTGGTAGAAGTCAAGTGTGGGTTGGGCAAAGCGTGGGATCTCTGGACACTGGAGATACAGATCTACATATACTTGTAAGCTCTTTCCCATGGACCTCACAGAATAAAAGGGAAAAAAAGAGGAAAACTGGGTGATTTCAAAGAGGGCATCCCTTGGGATACAGCCTTGAAGAGGGGAACATCAGCCACTATGGGAAGAGAATGAAGCCTCACTCAGATCCTTCTTCCTGGCTTTCCTTATCACCACTAAGGAACCAAAGTCATGGGATGGAAGGGAGGACTAATATCATTGCCCTTAGCATACTGGTGAAAACCTTTTCTGTCTGGGGAAGAAATAGGGAAAAGTTCTTAAGAGAGTAGGTCTTAAATGTTGTTACTACACAAAAAGGAGATGATTACATGAGAGGACAGTGTTGTTAACTATCTTTATTGTGTTAATCATTTTTTAATATGTGCATGTATCTAACCATCAGGTTGTATGTCTTAAACTTCTGTATGTTGTATGTCAATAACAATAAAGCTGGGGAAGGGAATGATAGGAAATTCTGCTCAATGTTCTGTAACAACTTCACTGGGAAAGGATTTTGAAAAAGAATATATAACTGTATATGCATAACTGAATCACTTTGTTATATACCTGAAATTAACACAATATTGTTAATTAACTGTAGGCCAATATAAATTTAAAAGTTAAGTCTTCATCATTGATACATATATGCTACTATATATAATATAGATAACTAATAAGGACTTACTGTAAAGCACAGGGAATTCTACTCAACAGTCTGCAATGGCCCACAAGGGAAAAGAATCCAAAAAAAGAGTGAATATATGTATACGTATAACTGATTCACTTTGTTGTACACTGGAAACTAACACAATATTGTAAGTCATCTATATCCCAATAAAATTTTTAAATAATTTTTAAAAAGGAATAAAATAATAAAATTATTGAATTAGAATTGCAAAAAAAAAAAAGATAAATGGATCAATGAAACAAAACAGATTTAAGAATATATCCACATGGCAATGTGGATAGTGGCAAATAAGCCATACAGGAGACACAAGAGATGCAGGTCAATCCCGGGTCGGGAAGATCCACTGGGGGATGTCATGGCAACCCACTCCAGTACTCTTGTCTGTAGAATCCCATGCACAGAGGAGCTTGGTAGGCTACAGTCCATGGGGTCGCTAAGCGTCAGACATGCCTGAAGCAACTTAACACACACGCATGCATGGATCTGGGTCAAAAGTACAGAAAGCAGTTGAATGGATAAAGACAGTCTTTTCCACAAGTGATGTTAACAATTTGATTTATATGCAAAATATTTTTAAAATCTGACCTCTTCTTCACTTTATATACAAAAATTAGCTAAAATTATATATTTAAATGTAAAGCCTAAATAACAGAGTAATTATTGTGGCAGTGGGCAAGGCAAAATTTATTTTGATATTTCATCAAAATATTACTCATAGAAAAAAATTAAACTTTATAAAATGAAAGGCTTTCACTATTAAAAAAAAAAAGCCACAGACTAGTAAAAAATATTTACAAATCACAAGCCTGACTAGAGATTTGTATCTAGGAATCTATATATAGAAAACTACCTCTATCTATATATGGAGAACTCTAAAGCCCAACAATTAGACAACATTCCAATATAAAAATGGTTAAACAATTGGACATTTCATTGAAGACATTATATAGATGCTAGAAAAGCACATGAACAAAATGCTCTTCATTAGTAATTAGGGAAATGTAAATTTAAAACATAATGAAATACTACTACACAACTGTTAGAATGGGTAAAATTTTATATTTAAAAAAAGACAATACCATACATTGGTGAGAATACAGAGTAACTGTAGATCTTATATACAAAGATTAGGGATATAAAATGGTACAACTGCTTTGGCAAACAGTTTGAAAGTTACTTACCAACGAAGATAAAAACCCTACTCTATGAACTAGCAATCTCACTCCTATAGATTTATCCATGAGAAATAAAAATGATGCTCTCACAAAAAAACCCATATGTAAATGTTTATAGCAGCTTTATCCATAATTACTAAAAACTGATACAACTGGTGAATGGATCAGCAAACTAGGAACATTGATATAATGGAATGTTACTCATCAGCTAAAAAAGAATGAAATACTGATACATGAAATAATATGGGTGAATCTCAATGCAATTTACTAATTGTAAAAAGCCTAGCCAAAACACAGAGTGTACAATCTTATTTATGACACTCTGGAAAAGGCAGAACACAATGGATGGAAAATATCAGTGGTTGCCAGGGATTGGGGTAGAGGGAAGTGCTTACTTCAAGGGAGAAGTCTGAAGAAATTTTAGGGGTTAATGGAACTGTTCTGTATTATGATCATGATATAAATACAGATCTCAAAGTATTTATAAAAATCTATGGAATGGAACACCACACATTGTGAGTTTTACTTTAATGTAAAATTTTTAAAATTTTAAACTATACTGGAATCAAATTAGATAAAGCATGTTTTAAAGGACCAGTGGGTAGAAAAAATGCAGAAAAGATTTATTTTGAATTTTCAGTCTAACGGAAAAAAAGGATGTATGACCTCCCCACTGGCTCAGCAGTAAAGAATCTGACTTCAATACGGGAGATACAGGAGAAGCAGGTTTGATCCCTGGGTTGGGAAGATCCCCTGCAGGAGAGCATGGCAACCCACTCCAGTATTCTTGCCTGGAGAATCCCACAGACAGAGAAACCTGGCAGGTTACAGTCTATAAGGTCGCAAAGAATCAGACACAATGGAAGCAACTAAGCACCAAATAATAATTAAACACATACCAACAGAAAATTAAATATCAATAAAAACAGACTGAAGGTGCAGTAGAAATAACATTAGAGAAAGCATCAGAAGATCCAGTCTGAAGCCTCAACCTGTACCACCTTCCTCTATGTCCTGGCAAACGTCACTCGACCATCTCAGTTTCATCCATGGTAAAATGTTAGTATTTTATAGGGGAACTACATGGACTTTTCTTTTAGACAAACAGGACTCATTTCAAATCCTATCACTTTCAATTTTATGTTATGCAATGTTGAATAAGTTATGAAACTTTATGGAGTGACAATTTCATCTATAAATGGCAATAAAAATACTAATGAGTAAATTGATTCACATTTAATAAGGTACTGTATTTGGTGAGGCTGTGTGGAAATAAGTACCTTCTGCATTTGACTGCATTTTTAAAAAAAATCTCAGAGATTTTTATGGTGACTACTTCTGTGGGAGGATGGAACAATGGGAATCTGGTGAAAAGGAGCAAAGAGCAGGAGGGAGAATTTTCAGAAAACTTTGGTAATAAATCATACAAATGAATTCATTATCCAAAATACAAATATAAAAAATTAAATAGATGAGATATAAAGAACTCCTCTCGAGACTGGGCACACAGAAGACATTTATAAGATATTCCAAAAACAGTGGTGTTGGCAACAGGAATGGCCATAATAAAACTAGTCTGGAAAGGATTCAAGAGGATGGTGTTCATTCGAACATGTAAACACTTTCGCAAAATACAAGCATAGTCTTATTGGTAGATGCTATTTGGGGATTCAGTATCATTTAGGTAAAATTCAAGGGCATTTACAAATCAAACCTTCTCTAATAAAACATCCTTATTAGTGAAACACTTTACTTTCAATTTTCTAGTATCTCATTTTTCAAATCTAGCAGGCAGATTATCTACTTTAAATACTTTTCACAAATCAACTCTTATTCTTAAATGAGCAAGCTATGTTATTCTAAATATTAAAATACTGGCCTTCCTTATTGAAAGTTTTGAGCAAATGTTTGAAGTTGCATTTACTTAAAAGAAACCTGACTTCATATAGCAGCTATTAAATGAGAACATTTCAGCGTGGTGGCCTGTCATATAACACAGTACATGGCAGTTTAATGCCACGTGCTGTAATTCCTTGTGACAATGTGCTTCCGTGTGTCTACAGTATACAACCTGCTTTTCATAACAGTTGATTTCACAAAAAGTGGGTAAATTTATGCAATAGAAATTATGATGGTGGAATATCTCTAGTTTCTTATTGTGCTATTCTCAGTCACTTCAGTCGTGTCTGACCCTTTGCAATTCCATGAACTACAGCCCCCAGGCTTCTTTGTCCAAGGGATTTCCCAGGCAAGAATACTGTAGAGGGTTATCATTTCCTTCTCCAGGGTATCTTCCTGGAGAAGATCAAACCCAAAGATCGAACCCGAGTCTCTTATGTCTCTTGCATTGCCGGTAGATTCTTTACCATTGTACCACTTGAGAAGCCCCAAAGTGGATTGCCATTTCCTTCTCCAGGGCCTGGCAAACTCTCCTTTTCCCATTTCAAGCTGTCATTGAGTCATCATAAAAGTACTCCCATACAGAAGAGCTGCATAGGATGCTGTCTTTCGTCAGCTACTGTCATCTTCTTAACAGGGCAGATGTCTCTCTGATTTAGCTTTGTCAACATAGAATTCATCATTAAAGTCTACTATTGCCCAAGAGTCAAACATTCATGAGTATGATATGCTGTGTATCCTTCCACTATCCAGGGTCCTATTCAACATCTTACAGGATTCTTAATCTCTATTTAGGACAAACCCACACTATTTCAAGACACTTTTACCTGATAGCAGTTTTGCATCATGAGACTGAGGATGAACTGAGTTATGTCCAGCACAAGGGTTTATCTTCTCTTTTCATTTATATGGAAAGCACTGCTGCTTTTAATGAATACTAGCTCTCATTAGCATCTCAATACTTTCACTGTTGGCCAATGATTGCTCCACAGTTCATTGCAATTTATTTCATTTCATCCTCAAAGGCAGGCCAGAGAATAGATATTGTGTCCATTTTAGAGATGAGAAAACTGAGGCTCAGAGAACTAAATAAAACTGACCAAAAATCACACAGCTGTAAATAGAAGAAATTGGATTGGTACCTCCATTTGTATGATGTTCCAAATAAGCTCTTTCTAGTATAGTATGTTTTCTCCTCTCAAGACCCAGTACCATCATTAGTATCTTCTTCCTTCTCTCATACTGCTTACTGCATCTAGTGTAATAAGTATATAATGCTGAAAGGAAGTTCTTCATGGCATTTCTGCACATCTTTAGACAGCTTTCTAACAACATTCATATGCAAACAGCCTTGGAAGATAGAGATATGTCTCCTTCTGAGGCAAAGGAAGATTTGTTTCCTCTCTGGGATAGTAAAGCTCATGTCTCTCTGTGAGGAAAAAGCAGATTTTGCTAACAAGTCTCTTACAAGAATGAGGAAAGCAGTGTTTCAAAGCTCAATGTCATTAACTTGGACACAAACCCACTGTGTGTACTTTATCTATCTGGGCCTCTTTCTACACCCCCTGAAAAAATGTCATCAACTGGAGAGTAGAATGGCTAACCACTTCAGCATTCTTGCCTTGAGAACCCCATGAACAGCATGAAAAGGGAAAAAATATGACACTGAAAGATGAACCCTCAGGTCAGTAGGTGTCCTCATGCTTCTAGAGAAGAGTGGAGAAATAGCTCCAGTGGAATGAAAAGACTGAGCCAAAGCGGAAACGACATTCAGTTGTGGATGTGTCTGGTGATGGAAGTAAAGTCCAATACTGTACAGAACAATATTGCATAGGAACCTGGAGTATTAGGTCCATGAATCAAGGTAAATTGGAAGTGGTCAAACAGGAGATGGCAAGAGTGAACACTGACATTTTAGGAATCAGTGAACTAAAATGGACAGGAATGGGAAAATTTAATTCAGATAATCATTGTGTCTACTACTATGGGCAAGAATCCCTTAGGAAGAAATGAAGTAGTCCTCACAGTCAACAAGGGTCCAGAATTCAGTACTTGAGTGCAATCTCAAAAAATGACAGAATGATCTTCATTCGTTTCCAAGACAAACCATTCAAAATAACAATAATCCAAGTCTAATGCCAAAGAAGATGAAGTTGAATGATTCTATGAAGACCTACAAGACTTTCTAGAACTAACACCAAAAAAGATGCCCCTTTCATCACAGAAGATTAGAAAGCACAAATAGGAAGTCAAGAGATACCTGGAATAACAGGCAAGTTTTGCCTTGGAATACAAAATGAAGCAGGCCAAACAGTTTTGCCAAGAGAATGCACTGGTCATAGCAAACACCCTCTTCCAACAATCAAGAGATGACTCTACACATGGACATCCCAGATGGCCAATGCTGAAATCAGATTGATTATATTCTTCACAGCTGAAGATAGAGATGCTCTAAACAGTCAGAAAAAAACAAGACTGGGAGCTGACTGTGGCTCAGATCATGAGCACCTTTATTGCAAAATGCACACTTAAATTGAAGAAAGTAGGGAACATCACTAGGCAATTCAGGTAAGATCTAAATAAAACCTTTACGATTATACAGTAGAAGTGACAAATAGAGTCAAGGGATTAGATCTGATAGACAGAGTGCCAGAGGAACTATGGACTGTGGTTTGTAACATTGTACAGGAGGCAGTGACCAAAACCATCACCAAGAAAAAGTAATGCAAAAAGGCAAAATGGGTGTCTGTGAAAGCCTTGCAAATAGCTGACAAAAGAAGAGAAGCAAAAGGCAAAGGAGAAAAGGAAAGAAACATCAATTTTAATGCAGAGTTCCAAGGAAGAGCAAGGAGAGATACAAAAGCCTTCTTAAGTGAACAATGGAAAGAAATAGAGGAAAACAGTGGAATGGAAAGACTTGCCATCAAGAAAATAAGAGATACCAAGGGAACATTTCATGCAAAGATGAGTACAATAAAGGGCAGAAAAAGTATAGACCTAATTGAAGCAGAAGAGATTAAGAAGAGGTGGAGAGAATACACAGAAAAGGTCTTAATGACCAGTTAACTATGATGGTATGGTCACCTAGAGCCAGACATCCTGGAGTGCGAGGCCAAATGGGCCTTAGGAAGCACTACTACGAACAAAGCTAGTAGAGGTGATGAAATCCCAGCTGAGTAATTTCAAACCCTACGAGATAAGCTGTTAAAGTGCTGCACTCAATATGCCAGCAAATTTGGAAAACTCAGCAGTGGCCACAGGACTGGAAAAGGTCAGTTTTCATTTCAATCCCAAAGAAGGACAATGCCAAAGAATGTTCAAACGATCACACAATTGCACTCATTTCACATGCTAGCAAGGTAATGCACAAAATCTTTCAAACTATCTTTAACAGTACATGAACCGAGAACTTTCAGATATACAAGCTAGATTTAGAAAAGACAGAAGAACCAGGGATCAAATTGACAACATCCCTTGGATCAGAGAAAAAGCAAGGGAATTCAAGAAAATCATCTATCTCTGCTTCATTGCAGAGAAGGCAATGGCACACCACTCCAGTACTCTTGCCTGGAAAATCCCATGGATGGAAGAACCTGTTGGGCTACAGTCCATGGAGTTGCTAAGAGTCGGACACGACTGAGCGACTTCACTTTCACTTTTTACTGTCATGCATTGGAGAAGGAGATGGTAACCCACTCCAGTGTTCTTACCTTGAGAATTCCAGGGATGGGGGAGCCTGGTGGGTTGCCATCTATGGTCGCACAGAGTCGGACACGACTGAAGCGACTTAGCAGAAGTAGCAGCAGCTGCTGCTTCATTGACTACTCTAAAGCCTTTGACTATGTGGATCACAAAAAATGTGGAAAATTCTTAAAGAGATGGGAATACCAGATCACCATACCTGCCTCCTGAGAAACCTGTATGCAGGTCACGAAGCAAGAGTTAGCACTGGACATATAACAGTGGACAGGTTCTAAATTGGTAAAGGAGTATGTCAGAGCTGTATATTGTCATCTGCTTATTTAACTTACATGCAGAGTACATTACATCATGCGAAATGCCTGGCTAGATGAAGCTTAAGCTGGAATCAAGGTTAACAGGAGAAATATCAATAACATCAGATATACAGATGACACCTCCTTAATGGCAGAAAGAAAGAAAGAACTAAAGTGCCTCTTGATGAAGATGAAAGAGAAGAGTGAAAAGCTGGTTTAAAACTCCACATTCTAAAACTAAGATCATGGCATCTGGTCCCATCTCTTCATGGTAAATGGATGCGGGGAAAACAGAAACAATGACGGACTATTTTCTTGGGCTCCAAAATCACTGCAGATGGTAACTGCAGCCATGAAATTAAAAGTCACCTGCTGCTTGGCTGAAAAGGTATGGTAAACCTTGACAGCATATATAAAACAGAGACATTACTTTGCCGACAAAGGTCTGTACAGTTAAAGCTATGGTTTTTCCAGTAAGCATATATGGATGTGAAATTTGGACAATAAAGAAGGCTGAGTGCCAAAATATTGATGTTTTCAAACTGTGAAGCTGGAGAAAACTCAGAGTACCTTGTACAGCAAGGTAATCAAACCAGCCAATCCTAAAGGAAATCAACTCTGAATATTCACTGGAAGGACTGATGCTGAAGCTGAAGCTCCTATAATTGGCCACCTGATGGGAAGAGTAGACTCATTGGAAAAGACCCAGGGCTGAAAGAGAAAGGATGATGGAGGACAAGATGGCTGGATGGCATCACTAACTCAATAGAAATGAGTTTGAGCAAGTTCTGGGAGAGAGTAAAGGATAGGGAAGCCTGACCTGCTGCTGTATATGGGGCAGCAAAGAGTTGGACATGACTGAGCAACTGAACAGTAACAACTACACCCTCCACTATGGGACTTGTGGCATATGGGATAGAATGGAACCAATGAAAATATGGCCTACAGAAACAAACCAGTTACAGAAGTTCAGCCTGCCTGATGTGCTAATAACGATGTCCTGGTGATCTTATGTGGCTGGCTAACTTGTTAGCTTGCAAGCAGGGCAGAATCATTGTCCCTTACAGTTCTGGACAACTGTAGGTACTCTATGTACACCTGATGAATTTTTAAAGTATATAAGGCAGTATTCAAATATTTTTCTATTTAGTGAATCATGGATATATAAAAAATCTCCTATGAGTAATGTTTCACTAAAGAATATTTTGCTTAGGCAGATAATTTATTTTCTGATACACAGTAACAGAGCTTGATATAACCAACTGAACATCTTATGATTGCCTTACCTCTTTTATAACACTAAAGAGTAATTTCTGTAGGAATAAATAAAGCCCATTTTTTATTCTGAGCAGCCAGACTGTACTGTAATCTAGTTAAGATTATCAGATTAATACTTATAATAATAAATTAAAAAATCTTTGAGTCCCACTGTCCAAGCCAATGAGATTAGGTTCAGATCCTATTTTGTTTTATTATGAAAAGACAGAATGTAATATTTAACTCTAAAAACAAGTGTTGTTTTTTTTTTTTTCTAGCATCATTTCAAGTGTATTTTTTGCCTAGTGAAGATTCTCACTTCAGCTGAGTCATGAGTTACCTACCCTTGTTTTTAGGCATTTTAAACTGCAAATACCAGCAAGAATTAATCAACTTCTATTTCTTTTGTTCTCAGATTATCTTCCTAAATCAGAGGCTTCTGATCTTTAACTTAATCCTTTGACTTAATTTATAAGCATAATAATGCAACATGCACAATGAGTTGAGCACACTGTTTTTTGGAGATAATACAGAGTAATAAAAAATAAAACAAAGGGGAATTTGAGCAGGGGGAAATAAAATCAAGAAGCTAGTATTAAAAGATTTTTTATGATACATGTTTTCCTTTCAAGATTCAGTTCAGTTCAGTCACTCAGTCATATCTGACTCTGTGACCCTGTGACTCGCAGCACGCCAGGCCTCCCTGGCCATAACCAACTCCTGAGGTTCACCCAAATTCATGTTCATTGAGTCGGTGATGCCATCCAGCCATCTCATCCTCGGTCGACCCTTCTCCTCCTGCCCCCAATCCCTCCCAGCATCAGAGTCTTTTCCAATGAGTCAACTCTTCACATGAAGTGGCCAAAGTACTGGAGTTTCAGCTTTAGCATCAGTCCTTCCAATGAGCACCCAGGACTGGTCTCCTTTAGGATGTATTGCAGTCCAAAGGACTCTCAAGAGTCTTCTCCAACACCACAGTTCAAAAGCATCAATTCTTCGGCGCTCAGCTTTCTTCACAGTCCAACTCTCACATCCATACATGACCATAGGAAAAACCATAGCCTTGACTAGACGGATCTTCATCGGCAAAGTAATGTCTCTGCTTTTGAATATGCTATCTAGGTTTGTCATAACTTTTCTTCCAAGGAGTAAGCGTCTTTTAATTTCATGGCTACAGTCACCATCTGCAGTGATTTTGGGCCCCCCAAAATAATGTCTGACACTGTTTCCACTAGTTTTGAGCTGTTAATATATTTGTAAATTCTACTAGACTAGGCTTCCCTGGTGGCTCAGTGAAGAATCCACCTGCCAATGCAGGAAACTTGGGTTCAATCCCTGGGTCAGGAAGATCCCCTGAAGAAGGAAATGGCAACTCACTCCAGAATTTTTGCATGGGAAATCCCATAGACAGAGGAGCCTGATGGGCTACAGTCCATAAGGTCTCACAAGTTGGACACAACTTAGCAACTATACAACAACAAATTTTACTAGGCTATTAATTTGAAGCGGATTGGAGAAGGAAGAGCACCTAGAAAGAAAAGAGGCCTATTAAACACTGGCAAGTCTTTGAATGTTCTTAGGCATTTAACAGTTGAATATGTTGGCTGTTAGGAAAAGTACAGGATAGGCACAACACCCAGATTCCTGAGTAGCTAGTTTTGAAACAAATTTCTCTATTCCCTCCGTAAACTCTTATTTTTTTCTCTCAGAGTCACTTTCCACAGTTGGCATACGTGAGGAAAGAAGAGAGATGTTCTTGAGTGTGTTACCTACTGCGAGTTATCTGCGCCTTTTTCTGTGGTTCAAACTGCAGCTGACAACACAGTGTATTTTAAATCAATAAAGAAGGACCAGCCCTCTTCCTAATGCACATTATTCAACTCTTACTGTTTTCAACCATCTCATACTCCGCCAACAATCTGCTTAGCCAGTGCTCCCAAGCTCTAATAAACCTCAGAATCATGTGGAGAGCCTGTTAAACCTCAGACACTTGCCCCTGTCCCTTGATTTCATATGCAAGGTGGGGACATGGATTTGCTTCAGGAACAGCTCTAAGCGATGATGATGCTGACTCTGCAAGTATCACTGTGGCACACGCCGTCATCAAGAGCACAGAGCAGCAACTGGACCAGACTTTGAGGCTTTTAGCTTCTACATTTTTCTCCTTATGAAGATTAATGTGAAGACTGGGTGAAAGGGGAAACTATGGCTTTTATGCTACTTATCACTGTGATAGCCATAAAGAAAAATGCCACATTAGGGAAGCCTGGCCTGCTACAGTCCATGGGGTTGCAGAGTCAGAGAAGACTTAGCAACTGAACAACAACAAAAAGAATTTTTGTTTGAATTCCAAGGGCTATACTCAAGCTATCGTTTTAGCTTTAAAGTTCCATTAAAGCCAACATGATTGTGTAGTAAATTGCCACATATTGGAGTATTATAAATGTATCTGGTCTCTGATATGTTCTATGTATAACCATTTTCTGCATAGCCTAAGGTTGAAAATGTGGTAGCTACTAATAGTTCATTGAATTAATAAAAATAATAACAATTATTATTATTATCAGTACCTAATATTTATTAAGACTCTACTAAGGATCAAGGGCAGAATGAGTGCTTTCTCAAATATTATGTAATGTGATGTCACTAAATAACACCACAGTAGAAATAGAAGATCCGATTTTTACTTTGGTCATATTATAGTTCTCTGAAAAATGAAAGTGTTACTTGCTCAGTGGTGTCTGACTCTTTGTGACTCCCATGGACTGTAACCCACCAGGCTCCTCTGTCCATGGAACTCTCCAGGCAAGAATACAGGAGTTGAGTAGTCATTCCTTTCCCAGGGCAGGCAATCTCTTTGCTTTCTGAGCCATCAGAGAAGCCCATGACTCTCACAATATATATAATTGGCTACAAAACTTACAGAACTCTATTTAATTGTGTGTAGACATAGCCTTTGAAAAATAATTACACTCCCAACCCATTTTTTTAGGTCAGCACTATCTTAATACAAAAACTAGACAAAGACTTTACCACAAAAAGATCATAGACCTTGTTCCTGAGCACAGACACAAAAATCCTTAACTAAAAAACTTCTGGAAAACAATCATAGAAAAAAATCTCATAACTCAACACAACAAAGAGATACCACTACAAACCTAAACAAGTAATTTAAAAAATTTTAAAAGACTATACCAAGTGCTGGTAAGAAGGCAAAGCATAGATCCTTCATATATTTCTGAGGAAATGCTAAAACGTACAGCCCCTTTGGAAAATAGTTTGATAGATACTTTAAAAATAAATATATATTTATACAACCCACTAATTTCACTCTTAGATATGTACTCAAGAGAAATGAAAATGAATTCTCATATAAAAACTCATTCAAATGTTTAGAACAGCTTTATTTATAGTCACCAAAAACTGGGATCTGATAGAATGCTCACCAGTTAGATAAAGAAGGTACACTGCGGCCATGCAATGGAATCTCACTCAGCAGAAAAACAGTCTACTGATACATGCAACATCCTGAAAGAATCCAAAACATACTGTGCTAGGTAAAAGGATCCAGACATGAGGGGTGACAAAAATATTCTGCTTCCATATATGTATTTTATTTAGATGACCTTTTGGAAAAGACAAAACTGTAGGCACAGAATTTAGATAAGTGGTTGCCATGGACTAGGAATGTGAAAAAGTGATTGATTGTAAATGAGTATGGGAAAACTTATTAAGACAATGGAAATATTTTATATATTTTTTTGGTGTGGTTATTACACAACTCTGTATGATTATTAATGTCATTGACATATAGATTAAACTATGTGCTAAATGAAACTTGTCACATTTTTATTATTTTTTCTTTTGGGGAAAAAGTTTGTATTAAGAAGTGTTTTGGATGGGATAGGTTGGGAGGTGGGATGGCTGCTCAAGTGTGAGAGGATATATGTATACCTATGGCTGATCCACACTGGGGCTTCACTGGCTGATCCATGTTGATGTATGACAGAAACCAACACAATATTTTAATCATCCTTCAATTAAAAATACATTTAAAGAAAAAAAAAAAAAGAAGTGTTTTTGGGCAGCCCAGATGTTAGGAGCTGGGAAATTTTCCCCATCTCTTCTGATCCTCTGAGAAATCCACATTTCAGTTGTCAAAAGCCTAGTCATGGTCAAATGATGCATTAACTTTAGTCACAAAAATCTAGTATCGCAAAGAATTTGTTATGGCCTAAAATTTAACAACAAAGGATTAATTTTCCCAATCTAGCCTTAAGTATTTTTACATTACAGGGAGAAAGTATTTTCTCTAGTAGGACTATGTAACCGCACTGTTATTTTCCTTATGCCTTTTCATCAGAGAAATCTAGAACAAAATGATCTCTTTGCGGATTGTATGTTTCCTCAAGCTCTAAAGAAAAGTCAGCACAGGGTGCTATCCTCCCATTTTGCTAACTGTGCCCACAGAACTTTACCCTCTCCTGGTTTGGCTTTGTCACTGCTGACTTTTCAATCAGGATTGGCTTCTTAATCAGGACTGGCTTAATCCATTCAGCCAGTTCCACAGTTCCACGGACTGTCTGTGATTTGCAAACCCACTTTTAGTTATCAATTTATTTTCCAGTTGTATAACATCCAAGGCTCACAGAGTCTAGCTCATGTAAGTGACAAGGCCAGGAATTGTAATTTTTTAAATCTTTTCATTTTCTTTTTTGACCCCCTTAACTCATTTCTCCCACCCTGCAACCCCACCTCTGGCACTCACCAATCTGTTATTTGTATCTGAGCTTGGTTTGATTCTTTGCTGTTTCAGTTCAGTTCAGTTCAGTAGCTCAGTCGTGTCCGACTCTTTGCAACCCCATGAATCGCAGCACGCCAGGCCTCCCTGTCCATCACCAACTCCCAGAGTTCACTCCACTCGCGTCCATCGAGTCAGTGATGTCATACAGCCATCTCATCCTCTATTGTCCCTTCTCCTCCTGCCCCAAATCCCTCCCAGCATCAGGGTCTTTTCCAATGAGTCAATCCACATATAAAAGAGACCATGGGGCATTTATCTGTCTCTGTCTGATATGTTTCACATAACATAATGTCCTAGAGGACCACCCATGATGTTACAAGTGGGAAGATTTTATTCTTTTTTAAAGCTAAATAATATTCCATTGTGTGTGTGTATATATCAAAATTTTCTTATGTTTTTTCTTCTTTTAGCCACACCAGGCAGCATGTGCGATCTCAGTTCCCTAACCAGGGATTGAACCTGGACCACAGCAGTGAAACCTTGAATCCTAACCACTATATTACAAGGGAACTCTCAATATATATTAAAATTTCTTTATCCAATTACCCATCAATGGTCGCTTAAGCTGTTTCTATGTCTTGTCTTGAAAGAGGAGAGTGAAAAACTCACATAAAATTCTACATTCAAAAAGCTAAGATCATGGCATCCAGTCCCATCAGTTCAGCTCAGTTCAGTCACTCAGTCGAGTCCAACTCTTTGTGACCAAATGAATCGCAGCACACCAGGCGTCCTTGTCTAACACCAACTCAGGAAGTTTAATCAAACTCAAGACCATTGAGTAAGTGATGCCATCTCATCCTCTGTCATCCCCTTCTCCTCCCACCTTCAATCTCTCCCAACATCAGAGTCTTTTCAAATGAGTCAGTTCTTCACATCAGGTGGCCAAAGTATTGGAGTTTCAGCTTCAACATCAGTCCTTCCAGTGAACACTCAGGACTGATCTTTAGGATAAACTGGTTGGATCTCCTTACAGTCCAAGGGACTCTCACAAGTCTTTTCCAACACCACAGTTTAAAAGCATCAATTCTTTGGCGCTCAGCTTTCTTTATGGTCCAACCCTCACATCCATACATGAATACTGGAAAAACCACAGCCTTGACTAGATGGACTTTTGTTGGCAAAGTAACGTCTCTGCTTTTTAATATGCTGTCTAGGTTGGTCATAACTTTCTTTCCAAGGAGTAGGCGTCTTTTAATTTCATGGTTGTAATCAACATCTGCAGTGATTTTGGAGCCCCCCAAAATAAAGTCTGTCACTGTTTCCACTGTTTCCCCATCTATTTCCCATGAAGTGATAGGACCAGATGCCATGATCTTAATTTTCTGAATATTGAGCTGTATGCCAACTTTTTCACTCTCCTCTTTCACTTTTATCAAGAGGCTTTTTAGTTCCTCTTCACTTTCTGCCATAAGGGTGGTGTCATCTGCATATCTGAGGTGATTGATATTTGTCCCAGCAATCTTGATTTCAGCTTGTGCTTCCTCCAGCCCAGCATTTCTCATGATTACTCTGCATATAAGTTAAATAAGCAGGGTGACCATATACAGCCTTGACGTACTCCTTTTCCTTTGGAATCAGTCTGTTGTTCCATGTCCAGTTCTAACTGTTGCTTCCTGACCTGCGTACAGATTTCTCAAGAGGCAGGTCAGGTGGTCTGGTATTCCCATCTCTTTAAGAATTTTCCACAGTTTATTGTGATCCACACAGTCAAAGGCTTTGGCATAGTCAAAAAAGCAGAAATAGATGTTTTTTTCTAGAATTCTCTTGCTTTTTTGATGATCCATCAGATGTTGGCAATTTGATCTCTGGTTCTTCTGCATTTCTAAAACCATATGAACATCTGGAAGTTCACGGTTCACATATTGTTGAAGCCTGGCTTGGAGAATTTTGAGCATTACTAGCATGTGAGATGAGTGCAATTGTGTGGTAGTTTGAGGATTCTTTGGCATTGCCTTTCTTTGGGATTGGAATGAAATTGACCTTTTCCAGTCCTGTGGCCACTGCTGAGTTTTCCAAATTTGTTGGCATATTGAGTGCAGCACTTTCACAGGATCATCTTTTAGGATTTGAAATAGCTCAACTGGAATCACTTCATGGCAAATAGATGGGGAAACAATGGAAACAGTGACAGACTTTATTTTCTTGGGCTCCAAAATCACTGTGGATGGTGACTGCAGCCATGAAATTAAAAGACACTTGCTCCTTGGAAGAAAAGCTATGACAAACCTAAACAGCATATTGAAAAGCAGAGACATTACTTTGTCAATGTCTCTGGGTCCATCTAGTCAAAGCTATGGTTTTTCCAGTTGTCATGTATGGATGTGAGACTGAGCGCCAAAGAATTGATACATTTGAACTGTGTGTTGGAGAAGACTCTTGAGAGTCCCTTGGACTGCAAGGAGTTCAAACCAATCAATCCTAAAGGAAATCAATCCTGAATATTCTTTGGAAGGACTGATGCTGAAGCTGAAGCTCCAATATTTTGGTCACTTGATGCAAAGAACTGACTCATTGGGAAAGACCCTGTGCTGGGAAAGATTGAAGGCAGGAGGAGAAGGGGATGACAGAGGATGAGATGTTTTGGATGACACCATCAACTCAATGGACATGAGTTTGAATAAGCTTCAGGAGTTGTTGATGGATAAGGAAGCCTGGTGTGCTGCAGTCCATGGGGTTGCAAAGAGTCAGACATGACTGAGTGACTGAACTGAATGTCTTTTCTACTGTAAATAACGCTACAATAAACATGAGAGTGTTTTTTAAAGGAATTGAAAACAATTTTCTTTTTTATTTGCCTGCAGCCTTTATAATTTAGGAAAAGTTGTAGGTATTCCTTCGTTGAGAGGATGTGCTTGCTTAATGTTTTAGTCATTTGATACAAGCAAAACATTATCCAGAGTTTTAACAGGAGCATGAATTTTGAGGGAGGAGGAGAGTTGTGCATTTTCTTATCTAAGATATACAAGTTGTACACAATCCTTGCTTAATAATTGTTTAATATTTATTGTTGCCAAATACCTGAATGATGCATCAAAAAATAATAAAGGTAACATTCAAAACAAATTTTTATTTTAGCACCATTAAGGATAATAATGCTAATTAATAATACTTCTCAAAAATTAAATTGTGTTTATAATAATACAAATAATCAATCACCATGGGAGGATACCTATAAACCAAATCATCATTTTGAACTGAGTAAATAAATAAACCTTATTCTGTTTTTCCTACATGAACAGTACCACTGGATAATTCAAAGGTAAAGGAGGGGAAGTTTCTCTTAACAGAACACTACAGCTGATAAAGCAAGAGAAAATGATAGAATTAAAGTATCACTACTTAGAAATAGGTTATAGATCCAGAGATTAATCATCAATGGCCATTAAGATCACAAAGAAAGTTAGACAATCAGACATTATGTGTTCTGAAGGGAGAAAGAAAACATATATTAAAAATGAACACACATACACAATCGGAAGATGATTCAAATGCTTTAGTCATGACAAGAGACAGAGGAATATGTAAAACATAGCACAGAACGGTAACCATACTATCCAGGATGTGAGAAATGATTTTCAGAACAAAGGTATTCCATTTCTTTGACACATTAGTCATAATGGAAAAAAGGGAGTAAGAATGGTCTACAGATTGAGAAAGCCTTAAGAAGCATATCATTCATGTTCAATGTGAAAAGCTTATCTGGTTCATGTTGCAAACTATAAGTGAGATATGACATCTGTGAAAGAATAATGTAAACAGTAGCTACTAAGTATTCTTAATAATGTCTGACAATTATACTGAATTCATGATTATAAGAAGAGTCTTTATCTTTTAAAGATGCATACCAAAATATATAAGAAGTGAAGGAAAGGGTTAAGAGCTGGGCCTACAGATACAATAGGATTGGTCATCAGTCTGTAATTATTGAATCTGGACAATGGGTACAATGGAAGTTCATTAAAATTTTGATTAAACCTTTAAGTTAATTAAACTTAAGTTTTTTTAAGTGCTTAAAATTTTCATTAATAAAAAATTAAGGAGATACAGAAATAAAAATAAATACAGAACACAAAAATAAAATGGTTCTTGAGCTTATTGTAGGTGGCTCTAACAATCATATCACAATTTCAAACCTTAATACAGTCAGTACTTCAAGGTATGAAGAGGCTTGATCTTTATTATTTTCTCCTTTAAGATATAAAATTCATTTGCCCTTTCTAATCTTGTAACTAATGAGCTCTTCAGTTATACTTCTCATTCAATATTTTAAAACCGGAGTTCCTTTCAAGATGACCCTTCAAAATGCCCTTTATCGTCATCAGTTTGTTTCTTAGCCTTACACTAGCACTGCTAGTATCGGGAATTAAACAGTCTTATACAACTTTTTGCAAAAATGTCTTATACAATTCATTGTAAACATGCAAAAAGTGGCTGGAAAATTAACTCTGTTTATCACAACAACTCTTGAAATTCCTTTATAAATTATTCCAAATGTTGTCTTCTTATTATGGAGCCATGTTCTATGCTTTTGGCTTTGCTCACTGAAAGCAATACTAGTTTCTATGAAGGAAAGTCCACTGTATTTTCTTTTGTCTTTTCCTTAGTCAATACCATTTCCATGAGAATAAATATTTTTTTCCATGCCTTTATTCAGCAAGTGTTCAGGACCTACTAAGGGTTCTGAGGAGGATATGAAAAGGAAGGCCATCATTGCTTTAAATTTTACCAGATAGCAGAATAGAAAAATATTTTTTAAAGTAGGAAAGACAAGTAAGTTAATAATAATTCAGTCTGAAGTATATGTAAATTTATTAGTCCTAAGGGTTCTGGGTGAGGCTGAAAGGAGAAAGTGAAAAAGCTGGCTTAAAATTCAACATTCATAAAACTAAGATCATGGTATCCAGTCCCATCATGTCATGGCAAATAGATGGCGGGAAAAGTGGAAATAGTGACAAGTTTTATTTTCTTGGGCTCTAAAATCACTGTGGATGGTGACTGCAGTCACAAAATTACAAGACACTTGATCCTTGGAAGGAAAGTTATGACAAACCTAAATAGCATATTAATAAGCAGAGACATCACTTTGCCACTAAAGGTCCATATAATCAAAACAATGGTTTTTCCAGTGGTCGTATATGGATGTGAGAGTTGAACCATAAAGAAACCTGAGTACCGAAGAATTGATGCTTTTGAATTGTGGTATTGGTGAAGACTCTTGAGAGTCCTTTGGACAGTAGAGAGATCAAACCAGTCAATCCTAAAGGAAATCAACCCTGAATATTCATTGGAAGGACTGATGCTAAAGCTGACTCTTCAATACATTGGCCACCTGATGCAAAGAACTGACTTATTGTAAAAGACCCTGATGCTGAGAAAGATTGAGAGCAGGAGGAGGAGGGGGCGACAGAGGATGAGATGGTTGGATAGCATCACCGACTCAATGGACATGAATTTGAGCAAAGTCAGGGATACAGTGAAGGACTGGGAAGCCTGGTGTGCTGCAATTCATGGGGTCACAAAGAGTCAGACGTGACCGAACAACTGAACAACAAAGGTTCTGGACAACCTTTGGAAGAAAACCAGTCTTCCTTGGGTTTTAAAATTAAATTATTTCAACTGGTGAAGATGAAGCAGAACAACTTTCAAAGTGAAACAATACTAGATTTAAAAGATCAATAAAGTATATGAGTTAACTCTGGTTGAGCAAAAGTGCTGGATAAGGCTTATTGGAATGAAATAGAATGAAAAAGTCTTCACTGCATTGGATCCATTGGATTGATTGGATTGACTGGGTTGCTGGAGTTGAATTGATTATGTTTAATTAAAAAAGAGATGAGCCCTTTCTGGGTTGCCATTTCCTTCTCCAAGGGATCTTCCTGACCCAGGGATCAAACCCTGGTCTCCTGCACTGCAGGCAAATTCTTTACTGACTGAGCTACCAAGAAGGTCTTAATTAAAAAAGAGAAAAGCCATTTATGGGAAATAATAACAGGATAGGTAGATATGAGAACAAGGAGCTTGAGTCTGACTGGTTAGAAAATTGGAAAGAGCTGTGTTTTCTTAAACTATGATTCACACAATTAAAACTCTAATTCAAACTTAAATTAAACAAATAGTTATTGAACACATTCTAGAGATACTATTAACTTTATAACTCTAAGAAAATTATTTTGAGATAATTTTGTGAAAAATTATCTCAAATATATCCTACTTTTTAGGATGAACTTGAAGAGGAATAGATTGAAGTGACAGAGTTCAACAAGAATGTCATTGAGTCCCTCTGGGATAAGAAAGGTGATCAAGCAGTGAAAAGCAGACTGCCAGATTTCAGTAACTTGACTCCCTTGGTTGGGAACCAAGTACAGCTAAATTTATATCAAATTCTGTTGGACTTCTCAGGTGGCACAGTGGTAAAGAATCCATCTGCCAATGCAGGAGACTCGAGTTCAATCTCTGGGTCAGGAAGATTCCCTACAGTAGGAAATGGTGACTCCTTCCAAAATTCTCATCTGGAAAATTCCATGGGCAGAGGAGCCTGGCAGGCTACAGTCCATGGAGTCACAAAGAGTCAGCGACTGAGCATGCACCAAGGAATTATAATAAATGTCTAATGCATAATATTAAAGTAATCTTGTGTCAGTTTGCTTGGTAAATATTTTATACTCACCCTTTATCATGAGCTATCAATAGTATAAAATAAAATAAATCACCCATGTTTTCCCTTACTGGTCAACAAGCAATATTATTCAGTAGAGAACATTTTCCAACAGTGTAGTGAGTTCCCAAATGGATCATATCCCAGAATGCCTAGACCGTTGATCTTCCTGCTTCAGACACCATTCCTATTTGCATCCATTAATTTACAAAGGGTACTGAAGGCTTCAGAGAAAAGAACTCAATATAGTTTGCATTTGTAGTTAAAGTATAAAGCAGAAGGAAGATCTAAGAGTCCTAACAAGGAGTACTCTAAAGTTCCTGGGAGATGATTCATTTTGGAAGAAAAAGGCCTTAGGCATAGCAAGTTGGACTAAAGCTTGTCTGAAAACATTTATAGTGTAGCCTGGTAGTTGTTACTGACCTTAACTCAAAACTAGCCATCCTTGGGTATATGTATTAGAAAAACCAGCACACAAGACTAAAAGAGTATTTGGCTAAGTTCCGCAACACTGTGGTGTCCATCGTCTCTCCTTAGAATCAGTGGTGGGGATGGACATCCTCGACTTTAAAATACTGTTAAGGCAGGCACCCCCGTGGAAGAAAGAGAAAACAGCAACGAAAGGAGGCACCAAGCACTGATCCAGGCTTAAAGGACAATGAAGCCAACAGCGGTTTCAGGGAGCCTCAAGTATTTGCCAGATAATCTTAAAGTTAGGATATCCTAGGATCTTTAGGATCTCTTTAGGATCTCCTAAAGTTAAAAGTTAGGGAAGGAAACCTCCAATAGAGATCTGAGGGTGTATAGTTATGCATACCAACATCAAAGACTGTCAAACAGCAAGGTTGATTGACACAGAGCTGTCAATAAAGGGCACACCTGGTAAATAAATTGCAGGTGTACCACAGAATCCTTCATCTCTGAGGGAAGACGGAGCCCTGGGCAGCAAAATCGCAGTTCCCACCCCAGCAGGAGACAAACACTTCCCCTCTGGTTGCTCCAGGACAAAGCCCTGCTTGCAGCTAAGGAGGTGCCCTATCACCTGGCCAGTTGAGAGTCCCAGAGGGCAGTCGCATGGAGCTGCTAGAGGTGTGTTCCAGGAACCAGGATGGAAACCCGAACCAAGGCACGGGGCAGTTCAAAGATAAGATGGAGACTGAGAACGTGGAATAGGACCTAAGTCTGGTAAGCTCAGGTCCATGCAAACAGCAGGTATCACTCTTTAACTGGATAGGTTAATGTTCTGTGTGCTGATGTAACCTTTATGAGTGATATCCAAGACGGTGGCAGGGTGACTGCCCAACCATGTGTGCACGTTCTATAAGTGAAAGCATCAACACTTCAGAATGCTGAATATGAAAAATTCTGTTGCATTCACAATCTGTTCACATTATCCTAAGAAATTTCCATATTTCACTTACTAATAAAAGAAAGAGTTCTAACTATGTTTAAAAATAATTCCAAATCTTGTGCACTCTTGCATAGTTGTGAAAAAAAAATTATCACTGTCTGTTGGAACAGTCTAGATGATGGGGAAAATTTTAATTACTTTACTCAACACATATTTACTGAACATCTATTATACTCCAAGCACTTCTCTGGGTTCTGGGAACTCAGTAGTGAAGAAAAGAAACAAAAGTTTATGACTTCTTGGGATAGGTCAGTAATGAACAAGTATGGTCTATATGTTTTGGATAATGAATATTGCTAAATGAGAAAAACAAACCAGGAAAGTTGATGAGGTTTCCACTTTAAAGTGGGATTACCAGGTAAGACCTTACAAATCTAAACCCGGGTCCAGATCTAATAAAAAATGTCAGGCACTCTTCAAATGTTAAAAACTTATTTATTTTAAAAAGCTATTTTCAAGTAAACAAGCTCAAGTTTTTACTTTTGAGGAAAGATCTTATCAGAAAACGTTATACCAGTGCTGTATTTAATATCTTTCCTAAATCTTTGGTTGTTCTTATAGTAATATCATCATATAAGGAAACTCAAAAGACAACTGACAAATGTCCTCTGAGTTTCCATAGTGAAGGAGAGAACACAGATATCACCTGGATATTTCTAACTGCTGTCATTCTTTGTTTATAAAGATGCTTGTTTTATTTTTTTGCCTTTTTAAAAGATGTTTTTTTTGAGGTAGACCATTTTTAAAGTCTTTATTGAATTTGTTACAATATTGTTTCTGTTTTATGTGTTGGGTTTTTGGCCACTAGGCATGTGAGATCTTGGCTCCCTGACCGTAATGGAACATGCACCCCCTGCATTGGAAGGCAAAGTCCTAACCACTGAACTGCCAGAGAAGTCCCTAAAGAAGCTTATTTTTATGAAATTGTCATGATTTATGTTTTTTTAAATTTTTAATCAAAGAATAATTGCTTTACAATATTGTGTTGGTTTCTGCTATATATGAACATTAATTGGCCATAAGTGTATGCATGTCCCCTCCCTCCTGAACCTTCTTCCCACCTCCCACTCCATCCCAACCCTCTAGGTTGTTATAGAGCAATGGATTTGAGCTCCCTGCATCATACAGCAAATTTCCACAGGCTATCTAATTTTACATATGGTAATGTATATATTTCACTGCTACTCTCTCAATTTAAAAAAGTGATTTTCATTTGTTTTGTAGCCCAAATTTCTCCTTAAACTATTATTCTCTGCTGTTCTCCCTGGAATCAGAAAGGACTGAGGTCACAGAATCATAGAATATAGCTCTTTCCTCTCCTAAACTGCCCACTCCTTAAGGGCAGATGTTGTGTCTTCTATTTATCTTTATATTCCCACACCTGGTCACCTCTTACATGCGGGAACCATTCATCAGAATTTGTCTATGAGTTAACTGTTTTAAATATTCTCCCCTTCTTCTAAAAGTAATACATGTTCACTGTAGGCCTCCACAGAAAAACTTAAAGAAGGAAAATTGCCCACTAGTGACACTGAGCAGAGGAAGGCCCAGGACACCAGCAGTAGGTCAAATGCCGGGCGGAATCACTCTGGAGCAGAGCAAGCACTGATCTTATTCCCATTCCAGCCTCCAGAAAAGAAAACTCAGCCAAAGAATAGAAGAAAGAGAAGTCTGCTTGTTCCATTGCCTGCCCCTCCTGTTTATGCCTCAAGGTTCCCTGTAACCTGCTCTTTGTGGACACAGCTCTACGCAGCCATCCACCCATCATTGCAGACCAACTCCATCTTTGCAGGTCTCCTTTCCAAGCTGCAGCTGATTCAATGAGACCAAAGTGCCCGCTCCTGGGATTTCTCTGGTGGTCCAGTGGCTAGGACTCCATGCTCCTAGTACAGAGGGCAGAGGTTCAATCCCCGACTAGGGAACTAGATCCCAAGTGCCATAACTAAGAGATGCTGCCACAGCTAAAAGATCCTGCCTGCTGCAATGAAGAGCAAAGATTCTATGTGCCACAGTTAAGACCCTCTGCAGCCAAATAAATTATTTTTTAAATACTATGTTTTAAACACACACACACACACACACACCAAAAAAAAAACAAAGTATTCCCTTTGTCCAAGTCCACAAGCTAAGCCCCCAAGCCCTCCATCTCATTCCTTCCTGCCTGGGCATATCACTAAATATAAAATTGTTCCTGTCTTCTATCTACTCACAGTACTCTCATCACACACAGACAGCCCTGCACTTGATCTCCCCTGGCCCAGCTTCCTGCCCATCTCTTCCCATTCAGACATTGTTTAGATGAGGAACAGCATGGTAGTAGACACACTCTTCTGTATCTTCTACCCTGACTGAGTGTTGTCTGGCTTCCTGAAACCTGAATCTCCCCTGAGGACAAGCCTCTCAACATATAGCCAATCATGCCAATCATATCATGTACCACAGAGACTAGAAAAGGAGTCTCACCTATTTAATTCTCCAGTGTCACTTTCAAACAATTACACTGTCCTACTCCCCATATATCTGTCTCTTTATTGCTGTTGCCCAACATTCAAAGGTCTCTCAACCATTTATGAAAAATTGGGTTACTAGACTCATAGTCTTCCTTTCCATTCCAAGGCTGCCACTATCCTGACTGAACCAATGTTCAGTATGAGGGGAATTCAGCCAGTATTCCAGCCTCTCATCTCTTTGACCATGCTATCTTTAATGACCCTCAATTCTACTCCATTGGCTTCACTACTTTCCATATTCCCACAGATATACTGTTGAAATGTCTCATAACTAGAAAATAAAACTGCTAATTCAGATGTCCCAGTTATCTACCCAATCACCTATTCTTCCAGTGAGCTTGCCAATGACTCTCATAATTGATCTACACCATAAGTAGAACCAGTCCAGAATTTCAACATTCTCTTTCAATATCTGGAACTCTTTTGTTCCGTGTTCCTTTCATCCCTCCCATCTGGTAAAACCTCAGCCTAGAACTAATCCATCCTTCCCTAATCCTGCACCCAGTGAAGCACAAATATCAGACTGACCAAGAAATATTTACAGGAGACTGATGAGGCAAGTTTGTAGAGTACAGGGACAGGCTTACTCATAGGACAGTGGCATTACAGGAGAGAATGGGGGATAAGTAAGCTTCAGAGCTTTTCCTAATGAATTCATTGGCTAAAGAATAAAAAAAAAAAAGGACTCATTCAGTCCTTCCACATTCATTACAGAATTTGGATAATTGTAACTAATACCAGCTAAAATTTCACTTTGCTCCATCCAAAATAGCTGATTAGGAAATTTTCAAAAGTGATTAGCCTGATTAAAGTAGAAGGCCAAAAAATTCTTTTCAGATAATTATAAAACCACTTTATGAGTAAAAACTGCTAAACATGAATAAGATAATTACCAAAAATACATTCATATAATTTTAAAGACATAACTGACTTCTCCCTTTCCTGCCTCCATCAGCAATGTATTAGAGGCACTTAAAAATAATAAAACTGCATTTTTAAAGTTAATATTCTAAGTCAACTTGTCACTAGAACAGATAACACTTTCTCCAAATTAGGATAATGTAGCCTTGTTTTACTGCATTTAAAAAGAGTTTTAGAGATTCCACACTTCATTTTCTTTTCTTTTATGCAGGCTTATTGTTTTTCTGTCCTAAGTCATGTCCAGCTCTTTGTGACCCCATGGACTGCAGCATGCCAGGTTTCCCTGTCCTTTACTATCTCCCAGAGTCTGCTCAAACTCATGTTCATTGACTTGGTGATGCCATCCAATCATCTCATTCTCTGTCATCCCCTTCTCTTTTCCTTAGTCTTTCCCAATATCAGGGTCTTTTCCAATGAGTCTACTCTTCATATCAGGTGGCCAAAGTATTGTAAGTTCAGCTTCACCATCAGTCCTTCCAATGAATATTCAGGGTTGATTTTCTTTAGGATTGATTGGTTTGATTTCTTTGCTGTCCAAGGGACTCTCAAGAGTCCATCACCACAATTCAAAAGCATCAATTCTTTAGCACTCAGCCTTCATTATGGTCCAACTCTCACACCCATACATGACTACTGGAAAAACCAAAGCTTTGACTACACAGAACTTTGTCAGCAAAGTGATGTCTCTGCTTTTTAATATGCTTGTCTAGGTTTGTCTTAGCTTTCCTTCCAAGGAGCAAGCATCTTTTCATGCAAGCCATTTCATGGCTGCAGTCACCATCCGCAGTGATTTTGGAGCCGAAGAGGGTCAACCCAATGGATTTAGACTTTAAAAGTTATGGAGAAGACTACTCATTTGAGTAAACCTAAACATTAGAAAATATGTTAAAAAATTATTCAGTTTCATTATTTTTAAGTGAAATTGTAATTCTAAAGTGAGGAAGCTGAAATTTGTTTTTACCAAGATGTAGAATTATGTCTTATCAACAAGATATTTGCAACCACTGTTGTGTGAAATCTTATCTGAAATACCCTATTGGAAAAATCTCTAGCTTTTCCAGTTTCTGAGCCTCTCAAAAAAAAAAAAAAAATCCATCCACAGTACTTTTAATGTAACCAAAACAGTGTTCTTGATTTTATTCTCCGGCCTTGACTACTAAAGAAAATTGACTATTTCTACAAAAAAAAAAAAGAGAAGAAATCACTTTCAAAGGATATAACTTATCATTATTAAAAATATTCAAGAGTACCTCTGAGGAATACTTCTAACAGCTGCTTCAAATGTATTTTGAACAATTAATATCATTTAAATAAATATGTGTCATCCCAGTGAAGCTGCCTAAGGAAGTAATACCCAGCTAGAGGTCGAAGTTCTAATGTATTTACTAAAAGGTTATACTGCTGGATAGTCACAGTTTTTATTTAGTCAACAAATACTTACTGAGAACCTATTTTATGCCAGCACTGTGTGAGGTGCTAGGTATACGGTGGTAAACAGAGATAGTTTCTCCACTCCTGGAGCTTACAGGGTAGTGGGGCAAACAGAGATAGGTCAGTAAGTAAAAAAATATAGAATATAAAAAGTATGTGCCACAAAACATAGGAACAGAATGAAGGGGTAAAAGACCTCAATGAAGCTGTCTCAAGGCAGATTGGTCAAGGAGGTCTTCTTAAAGGGGGTTCCATGTGAGTTGAGATCTAAAGGCTAAGATAGAGCCAGTCATTTGGTGAAGGGGAAGCTTAGTCCAGCCTGAGTAAAGACCCAAAGGAAGGAAAGAGTGGTTGATTCCAAGGAACTGAGAAATCATGACTGTGGCTGCAGTGTAGACAGACAGGAAGGCAGAGGAGAGATATGGGCCAGTGAGGGAGGGGTGACCAGCAGTGCAGAGAGAACCTGCTGAGACCTGGTCTAGAAGTCTCTGCCACCATGATGCAGGCTAGTTAAAAGCAAGGAACAAGCAAGACACTCTCCAGCATAAACCACAGCAGGATCCTCTGTGACCCACCTCCCAGAATACTGGAAATAAAAGCAAAAATAAACAAATGGGACCTAATTAAACTTCAAAGCTTTTGCACAACAAAGGAAACTATAAGCAAGGTGAAAAGACAGCCTTCAGAATGGGAGAAAATAATAGCAAATGAAGCAACTGACAAAGAATTAATCTCAAAAATATACAAGCAACTCCTGCAGCTCAATTCCAGAAAAATAAATGACCCAATCAAAGACTGGGCCAAAGAACTAAACAGTCATTTCTCCAAAGACATACAGATGCTAACAAACACATGAAAAGATGCTCAACATCACTCATTATCAGAGAAATGCAAATCACGCCGTACCGTATCACGCCAGTCAGAATGGCTGCTATCCAAAAGTCTACAAGCAATAAATGCTGGATAGAGTGTGGAGAAAAGGGAACCCTCTTACACTGTTGGTGGGAATGCAAACTAGTACAGCCACTATGGAGAACAGTGTGGAGATTCCTTAAAAAACTGCAAATAGAACTGCCATACGACCCAGCAATCCCACTGCTGGGCATACACACTGAGGAAACCAGAATTGAAAGAGACACGTGTACCCCAATGTTCATTGCAATACTGTTTATAATGTGTTTATAATGTGCTTCCAGGACATGGAAGCAACCTAGATGTCCATCAGCAGACGAATGGATAAGAAAGCTGTGGTACATATACACAATGGAATATCACTCAGCCGTTAAAAAGAATACATTTGAATCAGTTCTAATGAGGTGGATGAAACTGGAGCCTATTATACAGAGTGAAGTAAGCCAGAAAAAAAAAAACCACCAATACAGTATACTAAGGCATATATATGAAATTTAGAAAGATGGTAATGATAACATAGATGTATAGAACAGTCTTTTGGACTCTGTGGGAGAAGGCAAGGGTGGGATGATCTGAGAGAATAGCATTGAAGCAAGTGTATTATCATATGTGAAACAGATTGCCAGTCTAGGTTCAGTGCATGAGACTGCTGCTCAGGACTGGTGCACTGGGATGACCCAGAGGGATGGGATGGGGAGGGGGGGTAGGAGGGGGGTTCAGGATGGGGAACACATGTACACCCATGGCTGATTCATATCAGTATGGCAAAAACCACTACAATATTGTAAGGTAATTAGCCTCCAACTAAAATAAATAGATTTTAAAAAATAAAAACAAGGACTATAAAATGGTCTGTGCATATTGATTAAAGATATGTAAAATGCTGTGCAGTGATAAAGAGATCACAGAAATATTGAAAGCATTTGTGTTTGAAGATGAAATTTTGTAGTATTTCTTTTGGAATTGGTTAACCAAATAATAATGTGATCACGTTTAGTAAAGCAATGGTTTGCTGTAATGTACTTGAAAAGCTCTTTCTCTGAACTAGAGATTCACTTTAAAATCTTGGCTGCACTGATTGCTAACAGTAGTAAATCCTGTTGGCATTTCACTTAGGTTCTATCAATCCCTCATGCCAGCACTGGGTGTCAAGCTCCCTGCCTCTACATACTTTGCTGCTAACTGCTCATTATGGAAATCTTAGGATTGGCCTTGGACTTTGGAGCAACCGACAGATGAGAGCTGGAGGTACCCAGGAGTGTGTTGTCCTTCACAATTTATGCTGAGTATAAACACCTAATTATTTTCGCTGGAAAGACAACTCTGTGATGTGCAATGTGTACCTCAGGGCCTCAGGGGCATTAGGCTGAGACCAGCACTTTACTGGAAAGCAAACCTTTGCTTGACTTCTTCCCCTAGTTCCTTCTTAGATTCTCTTGGGGATATTCTAATGCACCAACTGAACTCAAATCCTCAGTTCAAATTCTTTTAAGGAATAACTAGATATAACCATTTCTTAATTTATATATACAAGCTTTTACTTATTCACCTACACATTCTTTCACCTATCTAACTGAGCCTTTAACGTGTAGTGTGCACTATACAGGGGAGTTAGTGTATAATGAAAAAATATATGTTAGTCTACCCATACATCTAAGGATAATACATCCTAAGTTAATAAAGTTAAATATTTTATTAATCAAATAATTTATTTTTATATAATTAATCAAATTAGTTAAATAAAGTTATTTGTACTTGATTATAGCTTCCCTGGGAGAAGGAAACATCAACCCACTCCAGTATTCTTGCCTGGAGAATCCCAGGGACGGAGGAGCCTGTGGGCTGCAGTCTATGGGGTCGCACAGAGTCAGACACGACTAAAGCGACTTAGCAGCTGTGGTAGCACAGCTTCCCTGGTGACTCAGATGGTCAAGAATCTGCCTGCCACGTGGGAGACCTGGGTTCGATCCCTGGTTGGGAAGATCCCCTGGAGAAGGGCATGGCAACCCAGTCCAGTATTCTTGTCTGGAGAATCCCACAGACAGGGGAACCTGGCAGGCTACAGTCCACAGGGTCACAAAGAGCTGGACACGACTGAGTGACTAAGTACACACATATTTAATCAACTAACCAAATGAAGAAGGTACAGCTAAAGATGTAATACTTCCAGAAATGTCCATACTCTAAATTGTTCCTGAAATAGATATATCTTGAACTAAAGCAAAATATATGTGGTATATTTAAAGCTTTTACAGACATAAAATCACTACATAAGTTTAAAATAAAAATGGACCATGTGTGAGCATATATTACTCATAATTATCATGTATTTTTCAAGTAGCTATACTTAAAAGTACATTTATTACTTTTGTCTCTGTATGTGGTTTGCAGAATACATTTCCCCATGTTACTTCTAGGTTAACTAGAGCTGTTATGTGAGCTGTTTCACCAGTAATGTGCCTGAACTATTACACATTTTCTTTGGAAAAATACTAAATGTGCAGGTAAGGGTAGTATTGTTATTTGATAAAGCAAGTAAGCAAACAAAACCCAACAGAAATAGGAAGAAAGTTGCTTTCACTCTTTGCTCAGTCCTGGGTGGAGAAGCCTGGTAGGCTGCAGTCCGTGGGGTCACTAGGAGTCAGACACGACTGAGCGACTTCACTTTCACTTTTCACTTTCATGCATTGGAGAAGGAAATGGCAACCCACTCCAGTGTTCTTGCCTGGAGAATCCCAGGGACAGGGGAGCCTGGTGGGCTGCCGTCTCTGGGGTCGCACAGAGTCGGACACGACTGAAGTGACTTAGCAGCAGCAGCAGCACAGTACTGCATGACCTTCTCATGGGAATATCATTTCGTCTCCTGGCCTACATCAGCCTGACACATTTGTCCTTGATTCTACCACCCCACCTTCAACACAATCACCTCTTGTTCAGTATCTGTTGTTCCCACACAAGACTGCAGCAATACTTCACTTGAGCCCCTCAAATTCCATAATAGCCCCCCTCGACCAATGCCCTTTTGGAAAGGAACTCATTAAGAGACCTAATTTACCCGTGTCTTCCCTGGAGAGGATGAGTCACACATGATGCTTCTATTCTGAGATGAAGAGCCTAAAGTGCACAGCAGCAGCTGAAAAGAATCCTGGCAGGTGAGGATCACAGTGGTAAGTGATCTTTCTACTGCTAACCGCACACAGTTCACTGTCATTAACTCCATTTTGAATCAACTATATAATTTTTAAATGTGAGTGTTTTATGCAGCTTTTCCTTGTGACCACGTATTGAATGAGTGGGAGTCTCTTTTTCATGGGTTGTGTGTTGTATTCTAAAGTTAGGAAAATGAGACATGTGAACTCAAATAAATACATGAGCATTTCTCTGATACAGTAGTCTCTCATTTTCCCAATATGTTGGGAAATTCTCATTTTCTGGATGATCATAGGAATAGATTTTGGTATGTATTCTGGTCAGTCCCCTAGAATATTTTCCTCTGTAGTTGTTTGTGTTGCAGTGGGGCTTCTTGAGTGGCTCAGTGGTGAAGAATCCATCTGCCAATGCAGGAGATGCAGGTTCAAGCCCAGGGTCAGGAAGATCCCTTAGAGAAGGAAGTGGCAACCCACTCCAGTGTTCTTTCCTAGAAAACTCCATGGACAGAGGAGCCTGACAGGCTCCATGCGGTCAAAAAGAGCTGGACGTGACTGAGCAACTGAGCACACACACACACTGTTCCAATACAGGGGGAGTCTTTTTCCTCACTAACTTCACAGGCCCTAAAAGCACTGCATCATAAAAATAATAGGCACCAGAAAAGTCTGCTGCAGATATAAAAGGGATGGATGTCTTTTATCAAAACAAAATGTTCTTTGCTCACTAGAAATTGATCTGCATCTTATTTTTAAAGTTGGGTTGTGTGCTCAGTTGCTCAGTTGTGTCCGACTCTTTGCAATCCACTGATGATTACCCCTGGATTTCCTTTCTTAACTGAATTTCTATTCTCTGGGTCTTAAAGTATTTCTTTATTTCCATGTGGACATCAGTCCAAATGTGGAAAGTAATTATTACCTGTTGATTCCCACCCAAAACAGTTCTATATAAAATGAAATTGTATGCGGTAGCAGAACTATTATTGAAGGTCTGTAAACCTCAGAGAAGTTAAAGACATTATATCACTCAATAAACAACTTAAAAGAGCCTTTTAGATAGACCCTCCTCTGTTTTTCTAATATTTATTAAATATAAAAATATGTCATGCTCTTATAAATGATTCATACCATGAAGAAAGATACATGGCGAGAACTAAAATTCACACCACACATCTTCATACTTTCTTGCTTATCTTTCCCAAAAGGTGTCACGAATATTGTGGCACATTCTATTCATTGCCAACCCAAAAGCCAGGCCCTCCCTCTACAAGACTTCTTTTGCTCAGGGCAACTCTACTCTCAACTCCAGGGTGCAATCATGATTCATCTCAGCTACTCATGTCAATTGCTTTTTCTGTGTTAGATATTCATTTTCTGGACATTCTTTACAGTGAGTGGTGAACGATTTGACATCAGTCAGAGCAATGAATCAGCTATGGTGTGTAATAGTGTGCTGTGCAGGGCATGGGACTGGCCTCTAACACAGGAAAATGCATGTGCCTAATTTTAGTGAACATACATACATATACACATTCACACAAAGATTCATTCACATTTATGTACTCTTACATTCATACTTGTTCTCAATCTTTTTCTCACCTTCTCAGGTTCACAAGATATCAAACCCTTCCTTCCACATTCCCTCTCTCTGCTTCTCTCTTTCTCCCCTCTTCCATATTCTCTGGTGTATCCACACTTTATCTCTCACACATACTCTTTGTTGAACACTCACCTAACACTTTCTCCCTTTGGCACTCTTTCTTATATACCCTTTCTCTGCATGCACCCTCTTCCTCTTACACTCTCACACTCTACAAACATATTTTCACAAAGTCTCACACCCACTCTCATACACTTATCACTCTCTCTTATGTACTGTTTTACACACCCAACCTCATATACAATCTTTTACTGTCTTATATTTTCACGTATACACAGGTGCTACATATTGTGGTCGATTTTCCTACTTTTACATAAATGTTTTGTGAAAAAATAGTTAAACAGAAAAAAGGAAATCATGAGAGTAACATGTCTGGAAGTGGATTTGACCAGGTTTAAACTATATTCTGATTCTAAAACATACATAAACTACATTCTGATTTTAAAATATAATCAGCAGTTAAGTGATACTGAGTGTTTCAGAAATTTTCTAGAAGGAATGTAATCTCCAGTCTCTCATACAATTATGAAACAGAAAGAGACTAAAAAAATCACCACTTTGATAAATCCTCTTACAATAAATGAAGAATTTGAGAAATAGCCAGGTTAAGTGATTTCTCATGATTTAAATGGCTAGTTAAATAAGGCACTATGGAAATTGGTCTTGGGCCACTGTTCACGTTAATTATATATCACAATGATTAAGAGTTTGGCTCATGGAGTCAAACTATATTGGAATCTCTGCCTTGTCACCCATAAATCTATTGCCTGTAGGCAAAATCACTTTCCTGAACTTTAATTTGTCCATCTCTAAGAATAGTATAAGTATCTATACATAAGTTTGCTGTAAAGAAGAAACTAATCTATGGATTGTCCTTAGTCTAGTTCTTGGTTCATAAAAAATGTTCAGGAAATATTAACTATATTGCCTACCAAATTTGTGTACCTACTTTCAGGATGCTGCTTTAAATTATATCACTCTTAGTTTATAACAGTCAGGAAAGTAAGAGGGAGAGGAATGCATTCTATCTAAAGTTTCTGTTCCCAGAAATTGCACAAGACTAATAAAACCTAATAGGAAGAGGAGTATGTCAAGGCTGTATATTATCACCCTGCTTATTTAACTTATATGCAGAATACATCATGAGAAACGCTGGGCTGGAAGAAGCACAAGGTGGAATCAGGATTGCAGGGACAAATATCAATAACCTCAAATATGCAGATGACACCACCCTTAAGGCAGAAAGTGAAGAGGACTAAAAAGCCTCTTGATGAAAGTGAAAGTGGAGAGTGGAAAAGTTGGCTTAAATCTCAATATTCAGAAGACAAAGATCATGGCATCTGGTCCCATCACTTCATGGGAAATAGATGAGGAAACAGTGGAAACAGTGTCAGACTTTATTTTTGGGGGCTCCAAAATCACTGCAGATGGTGACTGCAGCCATGAAATTAAGACGCTTACTCCTTGGAAGAAAAGTTATGACCAACCTAGATAGCATATTGAAAAGCAGAGACATTACTTTGCCAACAAAGGTCTGTCTAGTCAAGGCTATGGTTTTTCCAGTGGTCATGTATGGATGTGAGAGTTGGACTGTGAAGAAAGCAGAGCGCCGAAGAACTGATGCTTTTGAACTGTGGGTGTTGGAGAAGACTCTTGAGAGTCCCTTGGACTGCAAGGGTATCCAACCAGTCCATTCTGAAGGAGATCAGCCCTGGGATTTCTTTGGAAGGAATTATGCTGAAGCTGAAACTCCAGTACTTTGGCCACCTCATGCAAAGAGTTGACTCACTGGAAAAAACTCTGATGCTGGGAGAGATTGGGGGCAGGAGAAGGGGACGACCGAGGATGAGATGGCTGGATGGCATCACTGACTTGATGAACGCAAGTCTGAGTGAACTCCGGGAGTTGGTGATGGACAGAGAGGCCTAGCGATTCATGGGGTCGCAAAGAGTTGGACACGACTGAGCGACTGAACTGAACTGAATAAAACCTATCCTTCTCGGGTGGAGGGCAACCCGAATCTCTCTGAGAAGGGAATGAGAGCCGCTGGGACCATTTCAGGTTCTTCAAGGTACCATCTATAGTAATCTACACTATAAATACTGAACACTCTAGAAATGAATACATGACCCCTCCTTCTTGAAGCCAGACATGGAACATCCTTCATGACTTTTGAATCAGACTCAGAAGGTCTGATTTAGGAGGATGCACAAAAAGGCATGTCAGATCAGATTTTGGAGAACTCAGAAGAAATCAGGAGGTAAGAGAAGAGGGAAGCAACATTGGCCCACTAAGTGAAAGCAATAGAAAATAAAATTCTTGATTGTGAGATAAAAGCAAGTAGAGAAAGGATAATATATATGCCTTAGAATTTCATTATAGTAAATTACTAAATAGAAGTCTCTTGATAATATGTTTTTTTCACTTTGAATGAACAATTAGAAAGCAAAAATAGAATTTTTTTTTTTTAATCTTGTCATTTCCTCCACTCTGGCTAAAGTAATCCTCATAAAGAAAGTAGGTAGAGAAAAGGTCACCCCATGGAATCCCAATATTTGTAATGACTTGTCTGTTTTGAGTGATGTGAAGAAAATGGAGACTTAGGCCTGAAGATTCAGCTACTTCTATCTTGTGAGCCATGAGCTGCATCCCAGTAGGAAGAGTCATTCAGTAAATGGATGATGTCACAGCAGTCTTAGCAGGGCAAGAACATGCTGGTGGCCAGAGCCCATCTTGTGCAGTACACCATTCTGTGGAATCACATGGAAATAATGGGCTACATTTCACTCAGCAATTTAGAATATAACCTCACGTTTTGTGTTTTAAAATAAATTGAGCCTGTGTAGATGGACTGAAAAAGAGTTGGTTCAAGATAAAGGGCTACAGAGTCAGCATGTGCCTTGCCTGCTATGTAAAGTCACCTTTGAAAAACAAAAGAATATCCTAAAAAGTGTCCTCAAAAACTTTGCTTAGAAACCTCTACTAAATCGACTTAAAAGCACAACCAGTATCTGTGTACTCAGTTGCTCAGTTGTATCCAACTCTTTGTGATCCCATGAACTGAACTGTAGCCCGCCAGGCTCCTCTGTCCACAGGATTACCCCAGCAGGAATATTGCAGTGGGTTGCCATTTCCTCCTCCAGGGGATCTTCCCACCCAGAGAATGAACCTGTGTCTCCTGCAGCTCCTGCACTGGCAGGCAGATTCTTTACCCTTGAGCCACCTGGGAAGCCCATAGCCAATATAATCCCACCCATCATTACCAACAGTAAAGAAGTAGGTGTGTGTGGAGGAAGGCTTTAGGATGTGGGTAAATTTACTTTTCAGCCTTCCTTTCCCTGCAGTTCTGTCTTTTAGACACATTGTCAGAATAGACAAGCAGCCACCCTTCCACCTTCACTCCATAGGAAATGAGCACTTAAGATAATTGAAACTGACAACAGACCCACCAAGCTGCACAGTCCAGGGTGAGGTCTCCTGTGCCACAGCACCAGCCATAGCAAGCTCTTCAGAGAGCAAGATTATTCCCACTTCAGGGACACACAGATGGGGACAGGCAGATGCAGGACCAGATGGAGTTGTGTGATTCTGTCTTAACAGAATTAGGAAAACAGGGGAATTTCAGGGGAAATTACTAATGGGAAAAGATCTGTTCAGTCTCTAGCAGGAACATAAGGAAGACTATAATGGAAAGTTGTAATTAACTTTTGCGTCTTGAGCCACGAAAAGAAATGTGATCTCACTAACTGTATTATCACCTCCCAGTAAGCCTCTGGATTCAATTTTGGTTTTGTGGAGATGGGTCCTCTCAGAATAAATAAAATCCTATCCCAACTTCCCTACAAGACCGCTCCTTATGCTAATCTGTCTCTTTTATAACCCTACAATCCAATCTGACTACATCTACTAACATTTATTTTTACAATTAAATGGAAGGAAACATTCTTGTGAAAATGTAAAACAACTTTGGTAAATCTGGCATCTGCATTTTTCCAGTCCTCAAAATTATAAAACTTTGCCTTTTGAGTGTTTTTATTGCAATTATACAAGCATTTCCAGAGCTTTTGCTATATTTTAGGTTAGGAGATAGATTCTGCAATTCCAACGATAAATAAGTCAGTTTCTGCCTTCAAGGAGCACACAGTCTTAATTTCCATGTTCAGTTGATTGATAATGGTTTCTCTAAGGTACCACTTCTCCATCGTACTTGTTCCCTATTTAAAGGGGTTTCCATAGAGCATAATAGCCACTAATGGTCTATGCTGAACTGTGCAAATTCATCACATTGCCCTAGCCTGTTTCCAATTCTCCTGACCACTAATTTATTATTAGTTCTTACATTCCCAGCCCTACCTCCATCAGGTCTTTGAACAAACTGCTATGATTATGGTATTATTCTTCTCAACTACAATTATTGTCCTCCACCCTGGCAGCACACTGCATTCTCAGCTTGTCTTAGGTATGCCCTTGCTAGTTCAGAATAGAACTGGCAGAATTCTAATATACCTGACTTCAACCTCAAGGATACAACCCAGAGACTACGAAATTAACCATCAACTCCAAAGTCTTCTTTGTTTCTCTCAGTCTAGGCTGTCTCTAGGGTGTGTGAGTCCTCCTATTTATGCTAAGCAATTTTATTTTAAATGGATTATAAAATCCTTGAGTCCATGTGAAGTATGATTATTTATCAAAAAAATATTTTGAAACATGGATAGAGAAATCCTTAAGTATTTGTTGATTGCCCAGAGATGATTCTTCTGGCAACATCTATTCTTATTCAGGTCTAGGAACCATCTGGTCATGTTCTTTACTATCAAATGTGTCATTCCTATCCAATTTCACATCTCCCCCTTTGAGAAAAAGGTAATAGTGCTGTCATTACCTACAAGACTAGGGTCTTCAGAACATGTTTGGAAACAACATGGATCTTGTTGCCTCTCTGGTGCACTGATAACTGTTTATTTAGTTCTTAGGAACCCAAATCCCAGAACATTTCTGAGCATCTGGTCTATAGTCTATATAACCTTAAAGGAGGACTGAGAGTGTCCCAAAGAGGAAAAATAAGGACCAGGACTTACAAACATTTCTGGGCATCTTATCTGGAAAATGCTCATTGGCAGCCCTGTTCAGAGGCTTTGAAAGAGTATAAAATTTTATATAAAGGTTCTACTCAAAGTCTAGGGTCTCTGGTTTATTCCTAAGGGATAGAGACCATACTTGCTTAGAAGGCAGTATTGTTCAGTGGGATCGGAGCATGCAAATAAAATTCTTAATGATTTACTTCATCATCCCAAGCCTTCTGAGGGAAGCAAAATCTACAGTCACTATAGCCTCACTTCATTACCTCAATCTGGCAAAGAACAATGGGCCTAAGGAACTAAAAAGTTAAGAAGGCAAAAAGGGGAGCCAGGTAATGGGAACTTGATAATGAGCTGTGAATCTACAAAGAAACAATGGAAAAGGAAGAGGTCAGTAACTTATAAACATGATAGAGATAACAAATACTACACTAGAAAAAGATATTCCCCCCATAACCCAGTATCTTTTTTCATTGTTCCAGCTCCTCTCCACTTCCTAAGCAAATTTATTATTTTAAAAGTATTATGTCGAATTTTGGAGAGACACAAACATTCATTCCCTAACAAACCATGAGTTATAAAGGACATTTACAAAAATACTAGGATGACCCTGAAGGATGGGATGGGGAGGGAGGTGGAAGGGGGGTTCAGGATGGGGAACCCATGTACTCCCATGGCTGATTCATGTCAATGTATGGCCAAAAAAAAAAAAAAAAAAAAAATACAATACTATAAAGTAATTAGCCTCCAATTAAAATAAATTAATAATTTAAAAAATAAAAATAAAATGAAAAAAAAACCCCACAGGCAATAACTTGAAATCCTGGGTATATTTGAAGAACTTATTATCAATTATGTCATGAGTGTGGGACCTTCATGAATAGGATTAGTGTCCTTATCAAGGAGACCCTTTCTTGCCCCTTTCACTATGTGAGAACACAGCAAGAAGTCTGCAGCTCAGAAGAGGGTTCTCACCCTGATCTTAGACTTTCAGCCTCCAGAACTGAGAAACATTTCTGCTGCTAAAATAAATTAATTAACTATTACTTTGAAAGTTAACTTTAGATATAGTGTTGCCTTGAATAGATAATTTTTTTAGTCATACCAAAAGGAAAATCTTCTGGAGCTGGACAGAGTTGGACACACCTACTTTAAGCAGTTGTTACCATCATCTATGCATCTTTCATGGGAGAGAATTACATTTTGAATATTGAAAAACAATGTTTTTCTTATTTCTCTTATTATACTAAAAATTTAACTCATTTAAGAATATTACTTAATCTGCCCTGAAATTACTTAAATACCATTATTATTTAATGTTTTTAATTGTAAATGTTTTAAGTGTATTAAAGTTCTATACTTACCACTGCAGACTACCTAATAATACCATCATCTTTATATTATAAAAGATCATTCAAATGCCCACAAAAAGAGGGAAAATTACAGTTCATCAAAATTTAAAGTAAAAATATCATATGATAAATTTACATTTCTAGTTCAGTGTGAAGAGATTACTATTTTATGACTCAGCAACAAGCAAAATTACAAAATTAATATGTGAAGAAACAGCAATATTCCTACAACTTTCCTCCTTATCTATAATCAATATTTCAACAAAAGTTTCTGGTTTTATCTTAGATATTATTATTTTAGCCACTGAGATGGATATGACCTTTTCTCTTTATACTTAATAAATTTACAAAATGTATACCTGCACAAAATAGAGATCAAAAAGCCCAATATCCACTTTGTCCAAGGGAAAACCAAGGGTCCAATAGATTTCTTGCCTTGCTCTCCCCAAGAGAAAGAAATTGGATAGAGATCCTGATTCCAAGACTAGCATGCTTCTTTTTAATCTACCAAATAAGAGACAAACACATTGTGGATATAGAAATGTCAAAAGTATCTACAAACTAGAAAAGTTAGCAAATGAATTTAACATGAATGCCAGCTTAAAATTTACATGAAAGTTGATTTATTTCTCCAAGATGGAATTTTGACTGAGATTGTGTTGAATCAATAGAGTAATTTGAGGAAAATTGATATATACGTAAATACTATTGAGTCTTGCAATCAAAACACATGATGTATCACTCCTTTTATTTAGATCTTTGATTTCTCTGAACAGTGTTTTGTAGTTTTTAAGTATAGATCTTATATATCTCTTATTTTATTTATTCCTAAGCATTTGATATTTTCTGATCTTGTGTTAAATAATATTTTAAAAGTTTTATTTTTCATTGCCTTCTGTTAGCATATAGAAATAATTAACTTTTGAATGTTGATTTGTATACAGGATATTTGTAAATCTGTTGCTAATTATTTCAGTTTGTTGCAGATAGTTTTGGATTTTTTATATTTACAATAGTATCACCTACATTTCATGGGAGTTTTGCTCCCTTCTTTCCAATTTTTATTAATTTCCAATTTTTCTTACTGTAATGACTAAAATATCTAAGATACTATAAACAGTCATGGTGAACATCATTTTATTCCCAACTTCAGGAAGAAAATTTTACTGTTTCACCACTAAATATGAGTTCTATGTAGACTTTTTGGTACATACTTCTTTATTAAATTAAGAAAGTTTTCTTTTATTATTATTTTGCTGAATTTTTAAAACAATGAATGACAATTTAGCAAATGCTTTTTATACATCAATTGTGTTATTATGGTGAATTACACTGATTTGTTTTCAAATATTAATCTCTCATTTCTGGAATAAACTCTACTTGGTCACAATTTATTTTTCTTTCTTCATATATTGCTGAATTTGATTTGTTAATCTTTCATTTAGCATTTTTGTATCTAAGTTTACAGATATTGACATAATTTTCTTTTCTTGTAATGTGCATATAGAATTGAGGATGAAATGGTTGGATAGCATCAATGATTCAATGGACATGATTGGGCAAACTCTAGGAGATAATGAGGTACAGGGAGGCCTGGTGTGCTACAATCCACAGGATCACAAAGAGTTGGACATAACTTAGCAACTGAACAACAACAACATACAGAATTTGGGATCAGGATATTTCATCCAAAAAAGTAATAGGGGAATGTCCTTTTTTTCTGTATTTTCAAAAAAATTTTTTAAATTAATTTTTATTTTTTAGTTTGTTTTGCTTTACAATACTGTATTTGTTTTGCTATATATCGATATGAATCAGCCACGAGTGTACATGAACTCCCAATCCCGACCCCCACCTCCCCGCTCCCACCCCACACCATCTCTCTGGATTATCCCCGTGCATCAGTCCCAAGCATCCTGCATCCCTCATCGAACCTAGACTGGTGATTCGTTTCACTTATGATATCATACATGTTACATGCCACTCTCCCAAATCATCCCACCCTCTCCCTCTCCCACAGAGTCCAAAAGGCTGTTCTATACATCTGTGTCTCTTTTGCTGTCTCGCGTACAGGTTTATCATTACCATCTTTCTAAATTCCATATATATGTGTAAGTATACTGTATTGGTGTTTTTCTTTCTGGCTTACTTCACTCTGTATAATCGGCTCCAGCTTCATCCACCTCATTAGAACTGATTCAAATGTATTCTTTTTAATGGCTGAGTAATACTCCATTGTGTATATGTACCACAGCTTTCTTATCCATTCATCTGCTGATGGACATCTAGGTTGCTTCCATGTCCTGGCTATTATAAANGTCTCTTTTGCTGTCTCGCGTACAGGTTTATCATTACCATCTTTCTAAATTCCATATATATGTGTAAGTATACTGTATTGGTGTTTTTCTTTCTGGCTTACTTCACTCTGTATAATCGGCTCCAGCTTCATCCACCTCATTAGAACTGATTGAAATGTATTCTCTTTAATGGGTGAGTAATACTCCATTGTGTATATGTACCACAGCTTTCTTATCCATTCATCTGCTGAAGGACATAAACAGGAAAAAAACATTATTTTAAGTAAAAAACACTACTAAGTGAAACTGCACATTCTTAATACTTGATATTCTAACTATTAAAAGTAAGTATTTTAGGTTGGTTTCACTTAGTGGCATTTTTTACTTAAAATAATGTTTTTTTTCCTGTTTATCTTTCCTGATGGACACAGACAGGGTCTGTAACATAGCAGTTTCTGGCACATGAATCTGCTGAAGAGACACTCTTGTCTTCCCAGACCTTCTGAGAATGAGCAGGCAAACACTTATTATGATAAACAGACTCCAAGCTCCACTGAAGGTAATGAAAATATCTAATTTGTTTATTGCTATATTCTCAGTTTAAAGCATGCTGTAGTCATTTAATAAATGTTTGTTGAATAAATGAAAAAAATAATGTGCAGTTTGAATGAGCAAGATAGCCTTGGTCCTTCAATGCAGCCTTCAAGTGAAAAAAAAAATGCCAGGAACTGTTTCCATTATGATGTCATCATGTCAGTCAAGCTTACTCTTCTTCCAAATTTTAGTGTGGTGATATTGGCTGCTGGTGGCATTTTTCTCATTAGTCCTTACTTGGAGCATTTTTCTCATTAGCTTGGAGCTCTTCCTTGGAGCATTTTTCTCATTAGCCCTTGCTTGGAGAATAGAAGGATATTTAAAGTGAATTCACCCTGTCTTGGTTTGACCAGTNCCTATGTTCTCCTCTAGGAGTTTTATGGCTTTTTTTTTTTTTTTCTCTTTAAATATCTGAAAAAATTCAGCAGTGATACCATATATGCCAATAAATTTTCTTTTGTAGGAATGTTATTTAAATTCAGATTCAATTTATTTAACAGATATAGCACCATTCATAATATAAACTTATTTTTTACATCCCTGTAGGATCTATAGTAGTAGTGTCTTCTTTCTTGCTATTGAACAGTTGTTTTATTTCCTTAGCCCATTTTTATAGAAATCTATTTCATTAATATTTTCAAAGAACTCATTGTTAGCATTTATAATTTTTCTCTGTTTAATTGAGTTTTTCTCTTTATCATTTCTTCCCTTCTTTTTTCTTTGTATTTTATTTGCATTTCTTTTTCTAGTTCCTGGATATGGAAGCTTAGATAATTGATTCTTAATGTTTCTTCTTTTCTATTTACACTTTAAAGCTATAAACTTTCCCCGAGTCCTGCTTTAGCAGCATCCCACAGGTATTAACATGTCATATTTTCATTATTAATGAGTTCAATATTTTTTCTAATTTTTTTCAATATTTATGCTTTTGTGTTTCTTATCTTACCGCATGGTACAAGATCAAATAGAATCAGGGTAAGTACACATGCTTAACTTGTCCCTAATATTTCTATAACTTGAATATAATTTCTGCTTACATTTCTCAGGGTCAATGCCATCCCCCCAAGACCTTCCCTTTATCACTTCCACAAAGGCAAAACATCACAGTCATGGGCAGTGGGGCCTCTGGCCACTTCATGTAGACTCTTGACTTTAGGGCCAGCACCTAGGTCAGGGATCAAACCAAATTTCTCAGGCCCTAACTGTTCATCAGCAGGGTCCAGAGCCACATCGTGGGGTCCTGGGTAGATGGAGGAGAAACATGGAAATCAAGGAGCTATCTGGTATCTCTCAAGCCCTCTGACCAGAGTCAGTTTCCTTGCACATTTATCTGTGAGTCTACCCCAGAAAGAAATGTTTCATCTTTCCCTGGTTCTCGATGGTATCATCTTCCTTTTTTGAAGTTACAAACCACTGGACCAGCGTTGGTGGTGGTTTAGTCACTAAGTCATGTCCAGCTCTTACAACCCCACGGACTGTAACTCACCAGGCTTCTCTGTCCATGGGATTTTCCAGGCAAGAATACTGGAGTGGGTTGCCATTTCCTTCTCCAGGGGATCTTCCCAACCCAGGACTTGAACCCTGGTCTCCTGCATTGAAGGCAGATTCCTTACCAACTGAGCTAATGAGGGAAGACTTTTTGAAGTATAGTTGTTTACAATATTGTGTTAGTTTCAGGTACACAGTAAAGAGATTCAGGCATGTGTGTGTCTGTGTATCTGTGTCCATTTTTTAGATTCTTTTCCGTTACAGTATTATAAGATAATATAATTTCTTGTGCTATAGAGTAAATCCTTGTTTATACATAGTGATGTGTTTCTGTTAATCCCCTATAAGTGGAAATTGCTCAGTTGTGTCCAACTATTTGCACACCCATGGACTGGAATTTTCCAGGCCAGAATACTGGAGTGGGCAGCCTTTCCCTTCTCCAATGGATCTTCCCAACCCAGGGATTGAACCCAGGTCTCCCACATTCTAGGCAGATTCTTTACCAGCTGAATCACAAAGGAAGCCCGCTTTCTCCTTTGCTAACTATAAATTTGCTTTCTATACTTGTGAGTCTGTTTCTATTTTGTAAATAAAATCATTTTTATCAGCTTTTTTAGACTTCACATATAAGTGACATCATATAATATTTGTCTTTCTCTGTCTTCATTCAGTATGATAATCTCTAGGTCCTTCAGTGTTGCTACAAAAGGCATTATTTCATTCTTTTTAATTGCTGAATAATAGCCCATTGTTTATATATACCATATTTTTTCCTAATTTTAATTGTTTTTTATTTTCCAAGATTATTTAGAAATTTGATACTTAATTTTTTTATTTTATTATTATTATTTTTTTTTTTACTTTACAATATTGTATTGGTTTTGCCATACATCAACATGAATCTGCCATGGGTGTACACATGTTCCCAATTCTGAACCCCCTCCCACCTCCCTCCCCATACCATTTATAAATGTCCTGGTTATTGTTCTGTTGTTGGTTTCTTGATTAATTCCACTGTAGTTAGAGGCTATATTTGTATGACTGCAAACCTTTGAAATTTGTTGACATATCCTTTGCTGTTTAGCATGAGGTTTGATTTGGACTTAGAGTTGATGCTGAAATGATAAGACTTTGCAGAATGTTGCGATGGTTTGAATGTACTTTGCACATGAGAAACACATGAGTTTTGGAGGGCCAAAGAGTTGACTGTTGTGTGTTCAATTGTGCTCCTCACAAAAAAATCTTACACAGAGGTAATAAATTAAATTGAGGTCATTAGGGTGGGATCTAATCCAATATAACTACTTTCCTTATAAAAAGAGAAAACTAGTACACAGAGGGAGGCACTATGTAAAGGCAGCCATGGGATGACACAGGCAGAGACTGGACTGATGTAGTTACAGTCCAGGGACTGTCAAGAAGTGCCAGCAACAACCAATAACTAGGAAGAGGCAAGGAAGAGCTCTCTGCAGAGTTTCAGAGGGAATAGGCCCTGCCAATACCTTGATTTCAGTTTTTTAGCTTCATAACAGAGACAATAAATTTTGTTCCTTTTTTCCAGCCATTCACTTTACTGTATTGAGATTTTGTTATGATAGCCCTAACATACTTGTACAATAGTCCAGTTAATTGTTCATCCCAATGGAGTTATTTGCCCACTCAAGTCAAAATCATGTACTGAAATTACAAAGTAGAAAACTGACTCAAAATCAGAGACTGATTCAACTAGAAAAATTAACATTCTGATGTCTTAAGTCCATTCCAACTAGACCAAATTCCCATCTCTAGTAAGTGGAAGCAAAGATTCCACCTCAGCTGCCTCCTGATAAACAATTTCCTTTTCCACTCAGCTACTACATTGAGGCTTTTTCTATTGATAAATATATTAGGTAAGCATTTCTGTGAATACAAGGGCTTTCCAGGTGGTGCTAGTGGTAAAGAACCTGCCTATCAATGTAGGGACATAAGAGACACAGGTTCAATTTCTGGGTCAGGAAGATCCCCTAGAGGAGGGCACAGCAATCCATTCTAGTATTCTTGCCTGGAGAATTCTACAGACAGAGGAGCCTGGAAGACTACATTCCATAGGGTCACACAGCATCAAACACGACTGAAGCAACTACGCATGCAAGCACACACGTGAGTACAGGTGGGTTTTAATGTTTGGGTCTGGGATGTCAAGAAAGTTGAAGAACATTTTCTTCATGATGGAGGGATGAAACACTTAGGAAGGATTCATCTATCCTTGAGGTTTCCTCTCCTCTCATATTCCCTGGGCTATCCCAACTCCCCAGAGCTGGCCAAGTTGATCTCCCCACCTCAAGGCTCTGTCCCCCTCCCAGGTCCTGTACAAACTATAACTTGATTTCACCAGACTCAGACAAATGCATCGTGATATCAAGTCACTCTCATTCCTGGGCTCAACCAGGACAGAGCATTCCAAAGGGCAACCATTGTTCTGATTGCTAACTCTCAGTTCACCCCAGGTAAACAGTCTTCTGCCTGGGCAACGCAGCCACGCAGGCAGTGTGCCCATCTACACTTCTACTCTGGCCTTCAGAAGACAAAAGCATGGTCTTATGACTCATGTCAAAGTCGTCTACTAGTCTGGTCTGTGTTTGGTACTTTGTAGATGTAAATTTGAAATGCTCACAAGAGCCCTCATGTACAATTTATTATCCCTGTTCTTTACAGGAGTCAACTAAAGCTCACAAGGCTTAAATTATCTTAGTCATGCAGTTAGTGAATCAAGGACTGTCTCTAAGGTTCAGAGAAGCATAAAGAAAATATGTACTCCTTGGTTTCAATAGCCTCTTTGGGATGCTTAGTCTTTCAGATCTCCTCACCTTCTCCCTCGTCTTCCCAAGGTGTCATCCGGCAATGGCTCACTGAATCCTTTGTTGGCGTAGGAAGAGACCATCTTATTTGTACAATACTCAGTGCCCTGTGCAGCTCTCTTTGCCCTGAATCAACTCATATTTCTTGGCTGCCTGGTCACTAGTGACCCCAATGGCACCCATTACTGATAACTAGACTAGAAAATAAACTCATAACCTGTTCTCCTTTTAAGGCTCAATGGTTCTCTCTACTGGCTTGAATTCAGCTCTCAGTGGTGTTGCAAACACACTTTGGGCTGGCTGTGAATCCTAGGTAGTTTGCCAAAAAGTCCTTGTATACTGCATTCACTATCCTTTTGTACTTACAGTCACAACTTTTACTGGCAAGCTCCTCACCCAAATTCTTGGCTAATTTTCTGTCTTTTTTTCTTAGAGAAATCCTGGGATTTATCCCTATTTCAACTACATGAAAAACAAAGGTGGTTCAGAGGAGCTACACTAAGGCTCTCCCTCTGACAGTACCGCTCCTCTAATACAGACACAATCACCCACCTGTTGAGTCTAGGCTCCTTACAAAGCAGTTTAGGCTAGAATTTCTAATATCAACTGGTGCAAAAAAAAAAATGCTCTGCTTTGCAGTTTCTATATTTCCAGGGCTTCAGTTAGTCAACAGTGGTTCAGGCTTCATCTTTGCCCCTCTATTCCCATAATTCCTTGTACTAGAGTCGTATGTTTTCCCCCCCTTTCTCAAATAAATTCCCCTCATGTTATACCCTCCTTATTCCTGTACAAACTTTTTCTACATGAAAAAGAAGAGCTATACTCTATATATTATAGACAAAACTGTTACCTAGATGGTCAGGCCTGGCTTTTGATGGCCAATTATCAGCCAGAATGCTTTCAGCTGCAGTTAACAGACAATGTCAACTCAATTTGACATAGACAGTAATGGAGTAGCATTATCTAATGTAATTATACCCAAGGTAGGTCTGTTCCAGGTTGGTTAATTTGGTCCACGACCATGTAATCAGACAGGTTCCCTGCATTTTTCTGCTCTGCCATCTTGAGCCAGTTGACAGCCACCACTATTTAAGTGTCACTGGAAAGTACAAAACCCTCTAGCAGCTGAAGATAACTGTTTTTTCCTCTGTCAGATTCTTTCATTTATGTTTGTAAATTTTTTAAATTTAAATATAAAATACATGAGCAGCACATAAGAGTTGCTGTTGCCAAACGTTCTTGTCAAAAGTTGTATTGTCATTTATTTTTAATTACCCATTCTAGTGAGTAACTTACTGTGGGCTGGGTTTTATTCTTGGCATACTGAATAATAATTATTTATTGCTAATTAAATTAATGCACAGTGCTTCCTCTAGAATTATTTCATATACTACATGCCTATTTAAACTTACTCTCACTAACAACCACATGATATAACCATTAAGCCAATTCAAGCATTCAATTAGCTACCAAAACAACACTAGTAGGGCTTTTTATAACAAGGAAAATCTTGATTGGAAATATCCTCAACATCTCACTTCTCAGAAGTGCATCACATGCCTAGACCTAAAACTACTCTTTGGCAAAGAAAAGGAGAACAGCATGACTGGCTCAGATCATAACGATTCAGCCCTGGGCTGGTGCTGGCAGCCTTCCCTAAGACTTGTGACCCAGAGCAGTAATTGAACCAAATCAGTTTCTGTCAGAGCAGAAAAGGAAAAGGTACTGGTTATTGACTAGGCAAACAAAAGTGTACACTAAAATGCTAAAGGAATTATTATAATCATTTTATCTCTTGATAAATTCTAGGTTTCATAATCATTTTCTCTACTTAAAACCTTATTTTGTTACACTAAAGCTAAATGACTGCTATATTAGACAACTGGATGAATCAGACTAACTAGTCAGAAGATCGTGTACATGAAAATGCAAGAGAGAAAAAAATATTAATATATTTCAAGCACAGTTTCCCCACTGACTGAAAATCAGTCTGTCACCAAAATGTTATCAGCTATAGTCTGAATTTCAAATGAGGTAACATTTGTTAGATAATGTTGACTTCAGTCCTCGTTGCAGTTGGCTAATGATCAACATATAATTGGAAGTCAGAATGTCTGTGTTTAGCTATCTAATGCAACATTTGGCTGGTAGCAGTGTTATTCAACTTACAATGAGACATTTTTTTTTTTCTGTATGACATTTTGATTCTTAGCCAGCTGTGTAAGTTAAATAGCTGTGTAATTTTGCTATTGAGCATCAAAAATCACCAGTTCCAGATTTTGACTGTGACACATATGTTTATACAACCATGTATTTTTCTTTTTACAACTACCAGAAGTTCAAAGAATTACAAAATCCCTCAAGTCAGAGATTGAATCTTCATTCTCCAATAAATAATAAAGTCTTTAGAATCCCAATAAGATATGATTTTCTTCTGAAAATATTTTTCCATTAAAAAAATTAACTAACTCAAAAATCTTTTTGGTTATATTATTTATTAAATTAATACCTTCAAGATTTAAAAAGATTAGATGTGAAATTTAAAGAACACATTAGTTCTACTCTATCATTTCTGTTTTTTATGAAAAAGATCCTAATTTAGCCTTGTTATAATGATGTAGTCTTCTGAGAATTTAACCACCATTTCCTTAAATCTTCAAAGTAAATTTGATAGGATTTTACAAATTAGATAACAATTGTAATTACCCTTACTAGCTAATTAAATTGGTTTTACTTAAATAAACATTAAAATTAGTTAGAAACAAATACACCATTCAAATCTAATTTTGGATAAGAGCATTCACACAATTTTTTTCTAGACGTGAAAAAGTAGAACCACACATGCTGATGGGGTCAAGGACCAGATCTTTCCAAATTTCTCTTTCCACATATGTCAGCAAACAGCTGGATGCTAACAATAGTAGAGGTTGTGCTTTTGACCCCTTTAAAAATTAAAAAAAAAAAAGTTATACTTTGAGAAGGCAAAGAAAATAATGCATTAAGATTTAAACACTATATCTGTTTCAGGTTCCTCCCAAGCAGTTGGTAATAGTCTTTTCCTCTTGGGAATTCAGTCCCAGCCAAGTCCTGGTCCAGCACAGTTAGGTTGGTGCTCCTTTCTGTGTCTTGCTTTACCACATGGAAGCATACCTCCATGGACAGTGTCCTGGGTCCCCAAATGATCAGCGAGCTACATCCTCCCTAATCAACCTGCGTCACACATAGAGGACCCCAGAGCCTGTTTTGGCTTAACTTTCTACCCTGGACAATTATGGTCCTGACCCTTCCTCCAGGCAGATACCTTTTCTCCAGGGCTAGACTATGCTTCAGATCCTTCACCTCATTTTAGTCCTTCCACCCTCACACTCTAGATACAACACCCACAAGAATCATGGCCATCCTAAAGCTTCCCATTGACCACATGAGCAGAAACCTCTCAAACTGTAGTCTCACTTAGACATAACCTGATTTTGACACTCTACTTTAGACTATATTTTAGACTTTATTTTCCTCAGCCTCCACCAATTAATTGCTAATTCTGTCCTGTCCTCAACTCAAGTTTGTTGCCCTAGAAGGAAATTGTATTATGCATGCAGGTAGGTAGGGCTGGGCTAATCACAAAGGGGGAGAGTGCATATCAGAACACTTGCAGTTAGTTAAATAGCTGGTGCAAGGAAAGCTAATAACTGTATCTTCTTTCATTAACATAACTGGATTTTTTTTTTTAACTACAGTTCTAACTTTGTTGCTAGAGAGCAAACAGCTTGTAAGGGAACTATAATAAGAAAGGAGGATTAAAGAAAGCTGTGATTTTTACAGCTTCTAATAAATGTGTGATATAGCCAATCTGGAAGCACAGGAAAAGAACTGAGAGTGAATGAAATGCTATACTTAGGGGGTACTGAGGTCTCCACTACAATAATATGGTCTGAAGTTTCTCACTGTGGAGCACCAGTGATAATAATGAGTTAGTCCGGTTTATTAAGTAGGCACTTCATATGTACTAGCGAATTCTCATAATGTAATTCTCACAATCATTGGAGGTAAGTATTTTTTATACTTATGAGTATAAAAGTACTTATACTAATAGTATTAATGTAAGTATTTTTATACTTATTAGTATAAAAGTATTTTATACTTATAGTATTTTTATGAGGAAACTAAATCACAGAAAATATAAGAATGTTACTCAAGGTTACACAGCAATTAAATGACAGAGTGAAAATTCAAAACAGGTAGTCTGATTCCAGGGGGATCTTAGTCAATAGAAGTCAAAGTTAAGTCTCATGGAGAAATGAATGCACAAATTCCTACATGCCCTGTTTCACATTCAAATATTTCCAAAGGAATTTAGGAATAGTCTCCATTCTGTGGCTAGATAAAAAACAAATTTTGGAAATTTCCTGTCCCTCACTAAATGATCAACTTAAGGTAGCATTTGAGTGAAACATAGCCTCTTGCTTTCTTCTACCATTCTATCCTTAAATAGTTGAGTACTGTCAGCACTGTTTATTGGGCCTCCAAAGAGAGAGATTCTAGAAACCTGAAAATCCCTAAACCTTTGACCAACCACTTAGCATGGCTAATTCTTGAAGGATCAAAGTATAGTAGATATTCTGAGAAAAAGAAACACTCTTTACCATCAGTTAGAACTTGGTTTCCCACGCTGGTGACATTGGCTTTACCACTTATGACCTTGGGAACCCCTTTTTCCGCGTTAGAGTCAGGCCAAATGTTCTCTTTGGTCCTTTCCTGCTGAACCCCACCCTGACCTTCCTTTTGAAATCTTTCCTCTACAAAGGAAAGGAGGAGCATGCAAAAACTAGCTCACAGAAGGAGACTCTTCTAGGGGCTTGAGCAGTGCACTCCATCTGTCCTTCCCCTTGAACTGACCTAATCCTCAGAAGTCTTTCCAGATCAGAGTCCCAAGAATACCCAGCTCACACTACCCTACTACATCAGACTCTGTTTATAGAAGACACAGAAGCAGAGCAATTTGTGAAGTAATCACCAAAGGAAGAAAATACAATGAGGGAAGTATCTAAGAGTCTGCCACTTGAAAGACACTTCTAAAACTCTACACAGCAGTTTGACCCAGTTATGTCTGACATAATTATTATCCTCAGAAAGACAAGGTTATGCTTTAGTAATCTAAAATCTCAATGACTTATAAGAATAAATGTTTATTTTTTCTGTTGGCTTAAATAGTAAAGAATCTGCAAGCAATGTAGGAGACCTGACTTCAATTCCTGGGTAGGAAGATCTGGAGAAGGGAATGGCTACCCACTCCACTATTCTCACCTGGAGAATTCCATGGAGGAACCTGGCAGGCTACAGTTCATGGGGTTGCAAAAAGTCAGATGCAACTGAGTGACTAACACTTTCATATGTTCAATGTAGGTCAGACATAGGTAAAGAAAGGAAAAAGAGACATGGCCAACCTCAAGCTGGCTCTCAAAGCCAAAGAAAATCAGATTTTCACTCCTGAGGTTCAAAGGGCAAGAATGTGTTCCTTCCGCTGGGATGGGTATACATACCACACAATGCCAATGGAATAGGCAAGTATAATTTGCCCCACAGAAGCAAAATTTGAACAAAATTACAATATAGCACAGGTTGTGGTTTTTTGCCTATTGATATGTTATTTTCTATGCTGCATGATGAATTATCACAAATTTAGCACCTTGAGACAATATACATTTGACTCTCATAGTTTATGTGAGTCAAGAGTCTGGGCACAACTTATCTAAATTTTTTGCTTTTGAGTTTTCTAGGCTGAAATCAAGGTGTCAATCAGAGCTTCAGTCTTCACAGCCTTGGGGTTCTGATCAAGCTCACATGGTTGTTGGTAGAATGCAGTTTCTTGTCACTCACTGTCGGTCTGAGGCCCTCAGCTTCCCCAGGCCACACCCAGTTCCTTGCCCCATGAGTCCCCTCATAAAGACATCCCACAGTGGGGCAATTTGCCTCTTATAAGAGAGTCTTGAGAGCAAGTCTGCAAGGAAGACAGTCCTGCAGAGCATAATGTCATCACAGGAGTGGCATACCATCACCTCCACCATATTCTATCGCTTAGAAGTAAGCCAACAATTCCACGTACACTTAGGGGACAGGAACTGCACAGGGGTGTGGGTAGCAGGGGATGGAGGTCTCGAGGGTCAGCTTAAAATCTGCTCACCACAGGAGGTGGGGTGAGAAATGAGTGGGAAGTCTTAAGACTCCCTTTGGAAGATAGAGTAGTCTTGTTAATGTGTACTTCAAAGACCTGACCAAGAATTTCCAAGTATTACCAAAAATATACCCATACATGTAAAATTACTTTATTTAGACATTGATAGCACCAGTTTTATTTTAATCCCAGCACATTTCCCCTGCCCTGAAGCTGCTATTTTTTTATTAGTAGGAAAAACATTTAGGAATGTAGCTGGTCATGATATTGATGAAAATCATCTTTCATTCTTCACTTCCAGCTCGCTTTCTAGAAGAGGATTGTATTTCTCTTAATATGTACTGACCTAAATAGAGCCACATCTTAAGGTCTTTTTCATCTGTTCCCTGTGAACTGTCGATGATCATTTCCACATCAGTCACAGACAACGTGTGTCACTAGAATAGCTAATAAATACAACCGATGCACAGCTGCTTCTATCAAAATAAGAGAGAATGCCAAGCTCCTGCTTTCTACAATTATCGTACATTATGTGTTTATAAACCAAGCAGCTCAAATAAAAGGCACTGCCAGAAATCAGACTGAATGAAAATGTTTGCTTACCAAAAAGAAATTTCTAAATGTTAATTATGACCAAAGCGCTTTTTCCTAAGACCAAAATAATTCTGCAAAAGACTTTCAAATGTAAGTTGGCAACACTAAATCTGGCCATTTGTAGCAGTTTATGGTATATATATTGTGAGGAATGTTTTGACTAAAATTCATTTCAAAGGAAAATGCAAACATTTTACATAGCATAGACTGGGTTTTATTATAGTATTAATCAAATGCCTGTTAGATGAGAAGTATAATGCTCCTCTCACACTATAATAATAAAAGTACTCTTGTCTTTCAACAGTTTCATAATAAAATATTACTGTATTTATACACAGGTGCTAGATATCACTGACAACACGAATGACAATATGATTCATGACCCCAAAGGGTGCATGATGTTCTTGTTTTCAAAGACACCAGAAAGTAGCATGACAATTCTAACAAAAACTAGGCTTATAAGCAGATCAGCATATCATCTACTTGATTCATAACTGAAGACTAACCCAAACCATGGGACAACTCTTCATCTAATAAGGGTCAAAGATCAAAGTGTTTGAAAGTACTGTGTGGGCCATGGTATAGAGAAACAGGTATTCTTATATTTGGCTAATGAGACTAGAAACTGGGCCATCCTTTTTGGCAGGCAAATTGGTGACAGCCATCAAAAAATTAAAACACATATAAGCATTGACCTAGGAGTTCTGTCTAGCTTTATGTTTACATAATAGCATGAAGACATTTTCTCAAGGATAACCTACAAAAAACATTACATTGTTTAAAAAAACAAAGCACAGATGTGTGTATATAACATGGTCCCACTTATTTAAAGAAAGCAGAGAGAAGACATATACATATGTTTGCTTATATATACTTTTTTTTTCCTGGAAGGATAAACAAGGACTTGTTAGTACTAGTTATCTCTGGCAAAGGGAGATGAATTATGAGGTAGAATTGCATATTACTTTTTATTGTATAGCTTCTAGCAGTACTTGAAATTTTACCGTTTTACTGTTTCAAAGGCAAGTAGAATAAATAAGTAACAAAATGAAACCTACTTCCTCTGAATGAATCAGGTATACCGGAAGTCATTTCCAATTAAAATTATGGAGTTATATTTTGGTTTCTTGGCCTGCCCATATTTTAAATGTCCTTAAGTGGCAAAATGAAAGACAGGATAGTTGCCAATCAGAATGTTAATTCCTTTCTCTGGCATAGTAAGTGGTATTGATGCTTCATAGACCTATTCCAGGCTAGTATGACCTCAAAAAAATTCGTCTTGTTAGTTTCAGGGTCATCCTCTGAAGGTGAAAAAGGCTGAGGTTCTGAGATTGAGAGCATGGTCACCAGTGGACCTATCACATCACTGCAGAGGTTAAGAAGTCATTTGTTGAGGAAGGAGTCAAGAACCCTCTTAAAATGTGACTAGGAAACACTGACTTGAGAAGTTTCTTTATGCCCAAAAGATAAGACAGTCCCAAAATTGG
>SJXQ01006364.1:20227-67613 GCA_006408695.1 Aepyceros melampus | reverse complement strand
CGCTTACTCCTAAATCAGATTCAGACTGCCCCCTGGTGGTTAACTTGAGAAGAGACATTCCTTTCTGTTCAACTCTGTGGTCCTTGGTTCAGAAAAGCAGGACTTTGATTTCCTACTAAGACAATCAAATTTCCAAGAAACGGAAAGCACAATTATCTACCAGGTAGGGAACAATATTCCTGTATGGCAGTATGAGTGGAGGATGAGGTGGATGAGATAATAATTGGCAGGAAATATTTATGGTTTAGATAAAATGTTTTTAATGGTTTCCCTGCTTTACGAAGGCTCTTTTTTTCTAGTCTCATTCCCTTTTCAAACGCCACGATTTTAGTGCTGTGTGCTCGAGCTCGGAACTGCAGCTGACTCACTGGCCCAATTTGTACTCACGAGGGTTGATAACATGACACCTTGGTGTACTCTAAGTCACCAAAGATACATAAGCATTACCTCATCTTCTAAACGGAGAAGGCAATGGCACCCCACTCCACTACTCTTGCCTGGAAAATCCCATAGACAGAGGCGCCTGGTAGGCTGCAGTCCATGGGGTCGCTAAGGGTCGGACACGACTGAGCAGCTTCACTTTCACTTCTCACTTTCATACACCGGAGAAGGAAATGGCACCCCACTCCAGTGTTCTTGCCTGGAGAATCCCAGGGACAGGGGAGCCTGGTGGGCTGCCGTCTATGGGGTCGCACAGAGTCCAACACGACTGAAGCGACTTAGCAGCAGCAGCAGCAGCAGCAGCATCTTCTAAATTACCTGACACCCTTAGGAAGTATTTGAATCTGTGGGCAGGACCAATCCACTTGTTTTTGTCTCAGCAGAGTTGATGTCCTCTGAATTGAACGTTAGTATAAGCATTGGTGTCTGAACACTGTTACTGGAATACATGGCATCTTTATATAAATATCAACATATCTATGGCCTTCTAAGTACCATGTGTTAATAGAAAGATGAAGAAATATATGTTTGCAGATTCTTCCAAATGTTCAACTATCTGTTCTGCTTTACTATGCTTTGGTAACCTGTAACACTGCCTAAAGGCCAGACTTCTTGAAGTTGCTTTTTCTCCTGTGATGCTGGAATGAGAAATATGTTTTGACATCATTGGAAAACCCTACAGAGTTAGAAGCTGAAGGAGGGAATCTCCCACATTTCCAGGATCTAAGATAAGCTCCTCAGAACTTCTTCCCTGGTCCTAGTGCTTCTCTATCCTCATTTAAAAATATTAAAATGTAGTTACAATTTTTTATCTTTTTATTGAAGTAGTATAGTTAGTTTCAGGTATACAGCATAGTGATTTGATGTTTTTATACACTATGAAATGATCACCATAATGTCTAGATACTATCTGTCATACAGAGTCATTACAGTATTATTGCTGCATTAATTATGCTCTACATTATACCCTGGTAACTGATTTATTTTATAACTGGAAGCCTGTTTATCAATTCCCTTCACCTATTTTCCCCATATCTTGACCTTCTTCCCCTCTGGCAACCAGTTTCTTCTCTGTATCTATGAGTCTGTTCCTGTTTTGCTTGTTCATTGCTTTACTTATTTTTTTAGATTCCACACATAAGTGAATCTTTGTCTTTATCTGCCTGACTTATTTAATTTTGCATAATACACTCCGGGTCCATGTTGTTGCAAATGTCTTTTTTATGGCCAAGTAACAGCCCATCATGTTATCCATTTATCCATTCATCTATCATGAACTCTTACATTGATTCCATATCTTGGTTATCATAAAATAATGCTGTAGTAAACTTTGGGGTGCATATATATTTTAGAATTGGCATTTTCTTTTCTCCCAGATAAAATCCAGAACTGAAATTGCTGCATTATATGTTAGTTCTATTTTTAATTTTTGAGGAAACTTCATACTGTTTTCTACAGGGGCTGCATGATTTACTTTCCCATCAACAGTGCACAAGGGTTCCCTTTTCTCCACATCTTTACCAATACTTGTTGAGTGTCTTTTTTCATAAAAGCATTCTAACAGGTATAAGGTGATATGTCACTGCAGTTTGATTTGCATTTTATGATATTAATGATTTTGAACATTTTTTTCATGTACTTGTCAACCATCTGTATGTTTTCTTCAGAAAATTGTTCAAGTCTTTTGCCCATTTTTTTTTAATCAAATAGGGTTAGATTTTTTTTTCCTGTTAAACTGTATGAGTTTTTATAGTAAGTCTTTTGAATATAAGATCCTCACTGGGTATTTGATTTGTGAATATTTTCTTCTATTGGGTAGGTTGCCTTTTTGTTTTATTGATGTTTTCTTTTGCTGTGCAGAAGCTTTTTTAGTTGGATGTAATCCCATTTGTTTATTTTTTTCTTTTGTAGTCCTTTTGTGAGAAGACCAAACAGAATGAAATACTTAGGAATAAATTTAACCAAGGAGATGAAAGACTTGTAATCTAAAAATGATTAGACAGATAAAAGAAACTGTAGACAGCACAATTAAATGAAAAGATATACTGTACTTGTAGATTGGAAGAATTAATATTGTTAAAATGACCATACTGCACAAGGCAATCTACAACTTCAATGTAATCCCTATCAAAATATCAGTAGCATTACTCAAAGAATTAGGACAAATAATTCTAAAGTGAAAGTGAAGTCGCTCAGTTGTGTCCGACTCTTTCGACACTGGACTGTAGCTCACCAGGCTCCTCAGTCCATGGGATTCTCCAGGCAAGAGTACTAGAGTGGGTTGCCATTTCCTTCTCCAGGGAATCTTCCCGACCCAGGGATCTAAACCCCGGTCTCCCTCATTGTAGGCAGACACTTTAACCTCTGAGCCACCAGAGAAGCCCAATAATTCTAAAATTTGTATGGAAATACAAAAAAACCCTGAATAGCCAAAACAGTCTTGAAAAAGAACAAAGCCGGAGGTACAGTTCAGTTCAGTTCAGTCACTCAGTCGTGTCCAACTCTGCGACCCCATGAATCGCAGCACGCCAGGCCTCCCTGTCCATCACCATCTCCCGGAGTTCACTCAGACTCACGTGCGTCGAGTCAGTGATGCCATCCAGCCATCTCATCCTCGGTCGTCCCTTCTCCTCCTGCCCCCAATCCCTCCCAGCATCAGAGTCTTTTCCAATGCGTCAACTCTTCACATGAGGTGGCCAAAGTACTGGAGTTTCAGCTTCAGCATCAGTCCTTCCAGAGAAATCTCAGGGTTGACCTTCTTCAGAAAGGACTGGTTGGATCTCCTTGCAGTCCAAGAAGACCACACTTCAAAAGCATCAGTCTTCCGGTGCTGATTTTTATGATATGAAAGCAATGTTACTATATTCTCCTCTCTTTAAATACATAAAGTAATAAAAAAATCACAAATAGAAAAAAGTGACTACAAAATTCAAATAACAGAAAATAAAGAAGAAAATCCACCTTGAAAGACAGGGGAAAATATTCCCAGTCACAAACCCCAAACTAAGGTAGAAAAATGACCTGCCAAACAGAATGCGATGTGGACCTGGGGAAGGAATATTAGAGCAATACAACTGTTGTTGTTTTCATTCACTCAGTAGTATCCGACTCTTCGCGACCCCTTGGGCTGTAGCACGCCAGGCCTTCCTGTCCATCACTATCTCCTAGAATTTGCCCAAGTTCATGTTCATTGTATTGGTGATGCTGTCCAGCTATTTCAGGGCATCCTCTGATGTCCTCTTCTCCTTCTGCCCTCAGCTTTTCCAGCATCAGGGACCTTTCCAGTGAAAAGTCAGAAGACCAAAATACTGGAGCTTCAGCATCAGAGCTTCCAGTGAATATTCAGTATTATCTCAATTAAGATTGACTGGTTTGATCTCCTTGCTATCCAAGGGACTTTTGGGAGTCTTCTCCAACAACATGCACGCCAGGCCTTCCTGTCCATCACTATCTCCTAGAATTTGCCCAAGTTCATGTTCATTGTATTGGTGATGCTGTCCAGCTATTTCAGGGCATCCTCTGATGTCCTCTTCTCCTTCTGCCCTCAGCTTTTCCAGCATCAGGGACCTTTCCAGTGAAAAGTCAGAAGACCAAAATACTGGAGCTTCAGCATCAGAGCTTCCAGTGAATATTCAGTATTATCTCAATTAAGATTGACTGGTTTGATCTCCTTGCTATCCAAGGGACTTTTGGGAGTCTTCTCCAACAACACAGTTTGAAGGTATCAATTCTTTGTCCTCCTATCTTCTTTACGGTTCAGCCGTCACAACCATACGTGACCACTGGGAAGACAATCAGTTCAGTTCAGTCGCTCAGTCATGTCCGACTCTTTGCGACCCCATGAATCGCAGCACGCCAGGCCTCCCTGTCCATCACCAACTCCCGGAGTTCACTCAGACTCACGTCCATCGAGTCAGGGATGCCATCAAGCCATCTCATCCTCTGCGCCCCCTTTTCCTCCTGCCCCCAATCACTCGCAGCATCAGAGTCTTTTCCAGTGAGTCAACTCTTTGCATGAGGTGGCCAAAGTACTAGAGCTTCACCTTTAGCATCATTCCTTCCAAAGAAATCCCAGGGTTGATCTTCTTCAGAATGGACTGGTTGGGTCTCCGTGCAGTCCAAGGGACTCTCAAGAGTCTTCTCCTACACCACAGTTCAAAAGCATTAATTCTTTGGTGCTCAGCCTTGACTATATGGACCTTTGTCGGCAGAGCAATGTCTCTGCTTTTCAACATACTGTCTAGGTTTGTCAACGTTTTTCCTGCCAAAAGCAATTGTCTTCTAATTTCATGGCTACAGCAACAATCTGCAGTGATTTTGGAGCTCAGTAAGAGGAAATCTGTCACTTCTTCCGCATCTTCCGCTTCTATTTTCCATGCAGCAATGGCGGTGGGATGCCATGATCTTAGTTTTTAAATACTTAATCTCAGGCTGGCTCTTGCACTTTCTTCCTTCACCCTCATCAAGAGGATCATTAGTTCCTCTTTGCTTTCTGCCATTAGAGTGGCATCATCCACTCTGATATCTGAGGTTGTTAATGCTTCTCTCACCTATCTTGATTCCAGTTTGTAACTCATCCAGCCTGACATGTCTTATGATGTGCTCAGCATATAGGTTAAACAAACAGGGTGATAGCAGACAGCTCTGTCATACTCCTTTCTTGAACCAATCAGCTTTTCCATACAGGGTTCTAACTATTGTTTCTTATCCCACACACAGGTTTCTCAGGAAACAGGTAGGATGATCTGGTATTCCCATCTCTCTAAGAGCCTTCCACAGTTTGTCATGATTCACACAGTCAAAGGCTTTAGTATAGTCAGTGAACAGAGATAGATGTTTTTTTCTAAATTTCCCTTGCTTTCTCTATAGTCCAGTGAATGTTGGCAATTTGATCTCTAGTTCCTTTTCCTTTTGTAAACCCATCTTGGACATCTGGAAGCTCTTGGTTCACAAAATGCTGAAGCCTAGCATGCAAGATTTTAAGCATGACCTTACTAGCATGGCAGATGAGTGCAACTGTCCTCTGATTAGCATATTCTTTGATACTACTTTTCTTGGGTATTGGGATGAAGATTGACCTTTTCCAGTCCTGTGGCCACTCCTTGGTCTTCCAGATTTGCTGACATAATGAATGTAAAACCTTGATGGCATTATCCTTTAGGGATTTGAATAGTTCTACTGGAATTTCATTGCACTCACTAGCTTTATTAACAGCTGTGCTTCTTAAGGCTCACTTGACTTCACACTCCAGAATGTCTGGCTCTGGGTGACTATCCACACCATTGTAGTAATCTAGTTCACTAAGATATTTTTATATACTTTTTATATACTTCTTCAGTGTATTCTTCCCATCTCATTTTGATCTCTTCAGCATCTGCTAGGTCTGTTTTCCTTTATTGTGCCCATCTTTGGGTGGGATGTTCCCTTGATGTTTCCATTTTCCTGAAGGGATCTAGTCTTTATGTTTTTGCTGTTTCCTTCTATTATTATGCACTGTTCATTGAAAAAGGCCTTCTTGTCTCTTCTAGCAATTCTTTAAACCTAAGTTTGAAAGTGAAGCCACTCAGTTGTGTCTGACTCTTTGTGACCCCATGGACTGTAGCCTACCAGGCTCCTCCATCCCTCCATCCATGGGATTTTCCAGGTAAGAGTACTGGAGTGGGTTGCCATTGCCTTCTCCAGGGGATCTTCCCAACTCAGGGCTCGAACCCAGGTCTCCCGCATTGTAGATAGACACTTTACCCTCTGAGCCATCAGGGAAGTCAAACTAAGTTTAATTGGATGTATTTTTCCTTCTCTCCTTGCTTTTCGCTTCATTCTTTCACTATTTGTAAAGTCTCCTCAGATAACCACTTTGCCTTCTTGCTTCTCTTTGGGATGGTTTTTGCTACCACCTGTACAGTATTACAGACCTCTGTCCACAGTTCTTCAGGCACACTGTTAACTAGATCCTAATCCCTTGAATCTATTCTTTACCTCTACTGTGAATTCATATGGGATTTGATTTAAGACATACCTGGTTGGCCTAGTGTTTCTCCTGGTTTTCTTTAGTTTAAGCCTGAAAATTGCTACAAGAAGCTGATGATCTGAGCCACAGTCAGCTCTAGCTCTTGTTTTTGCTGACTATACACAACTTCTCCATCTTCAGCTACAAAAAATGTAATCAATTTGATTTTGGTATTGACCATTTGGTGAGGTCCACATGGAATGTCATCTCTTGTGTTGTCAAAAAAGAATATTTTCTGTGACTAATGGAAAACTCAGCAGTGGCCATAGAGCTGGAAAAGGTCAGTTTTCATTCCAATCCCAAAGAAAGGCAATGCCCAAGAACTCTCAGACTACTGCACAGTTGCACTCATCTCACACACTAGCAAAGTAATGCTCAAAATTCTCCAAGCCAGGCTTCAACAGTACATGAACTTCCAGATGTTCAAGCTGGAATTAGAAAAGCCAGGGGATGAGAGATCAAATTGCCAGCATCCGTCGGATCATTGAAAAAGCAAGAGAATTCCAGAAAAAAAAAATTTACTTCTGCTTTATTGACTATGCCAAAGCCTTTGACTGTGTGGATCACAACAAACTGTGGAAAATTCTGAAAGAGATGGGAATACCAGACCACCTGACCTGCCTCCTGAGAAATCTGTATGCAGGTCAGGGAGCAACAGTTAGAACTGGACATGGAACAACAGACTGGTTCCAAATAGGTAAAGGAGTACATCAAGGCTGTATATTGTCACCCTGCTTATTTAACTTCTATGCAGAGTACATCATGAGAAACACTGGGCTAGATGAAGCACAAGCTGGAATCAAGATTGCTGGGAGAACTATCAACCTCAGAAATGCAGATGACACCATGCTTATGACAGAAAGTGAATAACTGAACAGCCTCTTGTTGAAAGTGAAAGAGGAGAGTGAAAAAGTTGGCTTAAAACTTGACATTCAGTAAACTAAGATCATGGCATCCAGTCCCATCACTTCATGGCAAATGGGGGGGGAAATGGAAACAGTGAGAGATTTTATTTTGGGGGGCTCCAAAATCACTGCAGGTGGTGACTGCAGCCATGAAATTAAAAGGCGCTTACTCCTTGGAAGAAAAGTTATGACCACCCTAGACAGCATATTAAAAAGCAGAGATGTTATTTTGCCAAAAAATGTCATTCTAGTCAGAGCTATGTTTTTTTCCAGTAGACGAGTATGGATGTGAGAGTTGTACCATAAAGAAAGCTGAGCACGAAAGAATTGATGCTTTTGAAGTGTGGTGTTGGAGAAGACTCTTGAGAGTCCCTTAGACTGCAAGGAGATCCAACCAGTCCATCCTAAAGGAAATCCGTATTGAATATTCATTGGATGTTGAAGCTGAAACTTCAATACTTTGGCCAACTGATGTAAAGAACTGACTCATTGAAAAGAACCCTGATGCTAGGAATGATTGAAGGCGGGAGGAGAAGGGGACGACAGAGGATTAGATGCTTGGATGGCACACTGACTCAAATGGACATGTGTTTGAGTAAACTCTGGGAGTTGGTGATGGACAGGGAGGCCTGGTGTGTTGCAGTCTGTGGGGCCACAAAGAGTCAGACACGACTGAATAACTGAACTGAACTGAGTGCATTCTCTTGGCAGAGTGAGCAAGACAATAGGGCTCTTCTAAAACCAGAACCAGGGGCCAGAACACTGAAGAGGGCTGAATCGAAGGCAGCAGGGAATAGGGAGGGTACAAGTGAATGGCGCACCCATACAGAAAGGACCATCATAGGTCAGTTCTAGCCAGTTTTGCCGTGGAGGAAAAATTGCCTTTGAGGACTACCAGATGATCTGTTTTTCAAAAAGTCGCTGGAAAATGGATTTTTATGTGAAATGTTCCTGTCTTTCAAACACTGTGTGGGCCAAACCAAATTATCTGCCAGCTGGATTCCCATCTGTAGGCTGCCATTCTGTGATCCCTGTTCAAAAACTAAGTGGCATAATCCTCAGCAACCCATCTAATCATTCTTTGATTAGACAGACAAGATCCAGGAGTGGAAAAGAAGCATCCTCTGAGAGGTCTGATTCCACATTATAACCAGGTGGGGAAGTACATTGCTTTATGACTAGGCTTTCAGGCAGGGCAGTTCCTTATGTAAGGAGGGCGAGAGGAAGTGGCAACATTGATTCAGTTTCTGGGACTCTCAGGACTACATTGCGAGCTTCCCTGACTCTTCAGGGTGTGAGCACTGTGGGCAGATGTGGCTCGTGGCGGAAGACACATTCAATCTGGTTGCGTGTTGGAAATAAACCTAAATCAAACTGGAAGTGCTTCAGGTTGCCGCTTTCCTCACCCTTCCCCTCCTGTGCTTTGGCAATCATTAGCCTGGATGGAATTACTGCAGAGATGATGAATCACCAGAAGACACAGCAAACATGGGCCAGTGAACCAGCAGGTATCCATGCCTACCATACATAAAGGAACAGAGGCAAAGAGAGGAACATCCGACCTTACATTGGCTCCTCCTAGAAAAAGAGAGTCAGGCAGGTGAATTTCTCCAGTTTCAAAGAAATGAAAGACAACAAGCTTGAAGAAGAAATGTAAAACATCAAAGAAAGAGCAATAACGCAGGAAAGCTATGGGCCTTTCTGTTCAAAAATCACTAAATCAAGGGTTCTCTCTGATTATGATGTTCTTGCTTTTTGGCTGACTTATTCTCTCCTCCCCACAATGACTGTTCTCTGGATTTACAAACACTTTATTCAGTCTGTTGATGGAAGTTTCTTCCTATTTCTCTCTCCTTTCTTTTGTCCCTCTTCAGGCTTCTTAGATTTCACAGGCCAATCTTCTAAGAATCCTGTCTTTTGGGTGATTAAGCTTGCTTTCTTTACTTGTGCTTTGGATACCAGTCTCATCCATTTTCCCAGAAAATGTAAACTATGGTTTATATTATAAACCATGTAAACTATGGTTTATATTTTCTCCATCTTCTACATTCAACCTCTCCCTCTCAATAGGAGCTAGTCATTTATCAAAATGCTCAAATTTCTCTTATTAAAACAAACAAAAACTAATGACCCCAAGGGGAAAAAAAAACACCCCTAACAAATGAAAAACAAATGCTTGTTACCCACATCTATGTCTAGCTACCAGATCTCTTCCCTTTTTACTGCTCTGCAATTTGCTCTGGTTTTCCTCGACTTTCTTGTTGCTTAACTAGTTGCAGATTGCCCCACCTCTCCATCAGATTGTCTCTGCTGAGGACAGCAGTGACTCCTATGTCTCTCTGCCCAGGAGATATTTTTCAGTCAACTTGTCCTCTAGGCTGATTTGATTCTGCTGGCCACTTCACCTGCTTGAAAGCATCTCATCTCCTGGCTTTGCAGGCCCCACACATCCTGTCACTCAGCCTCGCTGGCTTCTCCTCCTCTGTCTCCCTCATAGGCTCCTGAGGGCTTAGTCCTGGATCTTCCTCCCTTCTGCTCAGATTCCATCCTGTCTCTCTTGGTTACACCGGTAATCATCACTATAGCCATCATGTGTGTGCTTGACTCTCCAATCCACATCACCAGCCTCTCTTCCTTTCCCACTGCACACCCCACTCAGGGGCAACATCTGGCCTTCTTCCAGAGCCATTGCTTATCTTAGTGTGAGCTCTTTCCACACACATTCATTCTGGGTAGGGCAACCCTTCTCAAACTCTCTGGGAGGTTTTTTTTTTTTTTAATTATCTAATCGATCACAGACTGATATTTTTATGAGGACAATAAAAAGGAAACACTACAAAAGTAAAATGAATAAAAAAAGACACACAAAATCCAAACCTCACTTTTTATTAGATTCAAGAAGTATAAAATGACTCTGTCATATTGCTCCAAAAACTTCTAAATGCTTACCCTCAATTACTGTACAGATGTCCCTGCAGCATGGTAACAAAAAGTTCAAGGATAGGAATCAGTTAAATGCCCCTCATGTGCGCAGAACTCTGTCCCCCTTTGCTTGGTGTACTCATCAGATTTCAACTGAAATGTGTCCAATTTAAAGAAGCTTTCCCAGATCTCCCTAAGTCACTTACATGTATGATGTATTCTGAAAGCTCACATGCCCCTCTCCTGGCCTGCCTTGAGCAGTTTTTATATTTGTGACCTTTGCACCCTCAGGTAAGCACCATGGTGGCAGGATCTGGGTTTCTTCTTTTTCTATTCACTCCTGTATTTTCAGCACACAGTGCACATTCACAATTACTTTTTCAGTGTGTAAGAAGGACAGTGCACAGAGAGTTAGGTTGCCTGTTACTTAAGTCTGCCCATAGATTTCAGGTGAATTGACTTTTCAGTGAGGTGCAGATGGTGGGAAACAGCATTTGGTGAAGGAAGGGGGATATAGAAAAGCACAGATGCACTAAAGCACAGAGCTCTTCTGAGGAAAGGGAACTGGTTAGGGTGCTTATAGCATGAAGTGAGCTTAGGTGGGGGAAAGGGCTGTGATTCTGTAGGGCGGGGATATAGAAGAGAAGACACACTGTGGGCTGTTAAAGTCCTTGCTGTCAAACTAAGGAGTTCAGATTTTATTACTTCTAGCGAAAGTCATTCTTTCTAATGATAGAAAGTCATTAAATAATTTATAGCAGTAGAATACATGATTGGATTTGATTTTGTCAAAGATAATTGGTGGTTATGTTGAAGTAAGATTGAAAAGGTCAAGGGGGCTGGTTCTCAGAATAGCCTACTTCATGAGTAACTGGGTGCCCATGGGGAATGAAAAGGAACAGGTGAATGGGGAAGGATTTAGATGTGGCAGCTCTGGGATGAGATTCTTGGGATGAGGCGAGACCATTCTAAAATTATATTCCCTGCCTTAAGAGGCTAACACAGGAGGGTAAAGAAAGTCTCCATAAAACCCAGGGAAGAGATTTTAGAACTCCTCTCTGGATCCTGTCTGGAGTCACAACTGAACCAGAAGATTTTAAGTCTTAGCACTTACTAGCATGTGTATAGTTAATACCAAGGACATTAAATTTAAAACTTGGCCTTCAAAAAAAAAAAAAATAAATAAAATTATATTCCCTGAGATGGCAGCATTGTGAATTTCTGTTTTATTACTTTAGTTCTCTGACCATGGAATCTTTTGCTTCACCAGTGTTAGAAGTGAGCTCTTGGAGTGTATCTTTCTTAAGACCATAAGTCATAATATTAGCACAAATAACCCTACAAAAAAGTTATGCTTCATCCTCTGAATATATCACACATCTTTATCAAAGACTATTTCCTCTAAATAACAATAGGTACTGATAAAACTAGTCTTTCATGCCCGGACAATAATCAGATGTTTTTTTTAAGTTGATCTATGGGGTTCCATGACCTCTAAAAATGTCGGCATCAAAACTGTAATGTTGTATATCCAAGGTTTGGAGAAGTTGTCTCATATTCTCATTTCAGCTTGGGCAGTCATTCTGTGCTGCTCCAGGAGAGCTACTGGGGCTTTGACCAGCCATGGATCTGCCGGTGGGAGATAAGAATCGCATTGAAAGGCTGACCGGAAGACAACCGTGGTGGAGTGGGAGTCACTCCATGTCTGACTGCTGCATTCTTGATCTCTGACATTAGTTGATAATGCCTGCCACCAACCCAACTTTCAAAATGCTACCACCAGCTTTTGATTTCCCATTTCAACCTCCTTATTCTGTGCGTGCTATGTTGCTCTTTGCAGCCCTATGGACTGTAGGCCGCCAGGCTCCTCTGTCTGTGAGATTCTCAACTGAAAGATATTGGAGTGGGTTGCTTCCAGGGGGTTTTCCTGAGCCAGGGGTCAGACCCGAGTCTTTCTTGTCTCCTGCATTGACAGGTGGATTCTTTACCACTAGCGCCACCTGGGAAGCCCTTACTGTATATGTGCCTTTTATTAAAATTTGCCCCATGCTCTCTTCAGATGTTTCAGATGGGGTATTCTTTACATATAAATATCTTAACCATATTGTATGTAAATAATACTACATCCTTTGACATAATCTACTGTACTTTTTTTTTTGAAGAAAGAACTGGTATTATTTTAGCTTCCAGTTTTGACACCTTGCATGAGAGCTGGAAGAAACAGGCTGAAACTAAGAGGCATTCGTAACTTCAAAAAAGTTGTAGAAAATTTTGACACAAGCATATGAGCTGATTCAGTTTTATGTGGCAGGGAGAAATGTACATTGCCTTATATCTTGATGATGCTGACTGCTACCTTGTGGACCACTTTTTCCTTGTGGAACTGGCCAGATATTAAGTGAATGAACTGAAGGTAGAGGCAGTTAGGGGAAAAAAAGCCCAGGAAACCCTAGGGAAAAGTAGAATCTCTTGTTTTTTCTTATTTTCATTACCTTGGATGTTAGCTTCCTGGGAGAAGCTTCCACTGTGGAATTCTTTCTGCTTTTGCTACTATGGGCACTTTAGTTGTTCAGATTTCCCCAGATCTAAATGAGGCCTTTGCTTTGACTTCCTGCTGCTTCCAGATGGAGACCAATTTTGAAGTCAACCAAGCAGCTTCTCCAGCTTTGGGAGGTGGCAAAACTTTCCTTAATTTGAATTTGACCTCAGGAAAAAAAAGAGAGAGAGAGAGAGAGAGAGAGAGAGAGAGAGGGAGTTCACAGATTGGGCACAGTGACGTGGTGGACCCTCATTCCTGCCCTGAAGAAGTCAGGAGTGGAGGGGCAGGAGCTGGTGGCATGGTGATGGAGGGGAAAAGGAGAGGGTAGACTGGAGAGGTGTTTAGAAGGTAGCGTCTCTAGGATGAGGCTCTCAGTGTCTTGGGGACCTGTGGATGAGGAGGGGTCCCTGTGAATTCATCCTCCCTGGAAAGGCAGCCTTGTGTTCTCTGCCATCCCCAAACTCCTTGTTCTCTGTAGCGGCAGCTACACTGATGAGTCTGTGTCAGCTGAAGTGGAGGGTTCTGGAAGTGGAGGCAGGCAGTGTTCATAAAATTTGTGAAAAGAAAGTCATAATCACCATGGTGTACATGCAGGAAAATCTCCCAACTCCTCATTCAGTGAATCTGAGTTAAATTATCCTAAAAAGTAGCACTTAACACTAGGTTTGAACAAGAAACTGTGTAGAGAATCCAGACTCAATTAAAAAAACAAAAGTGAGACCTTTTGGCTGTGGGATAGTTTATCCAACGCAAAGAGCAAGTGTCTCTATCAGGAACGGCTTGGAGTCAAGTGCTCCATCTCCAGTCACTGTGCTTTGAGTTACCTCAGAACACAGCACAGGAGTGAGCAGTCTCTTCCTCTGTGATCCTGTGACACTTGGCCATCGCTTTCATGCGTACATCACACTGTACGATTATGTCTTCCTCTTCAGCTGGAGCTCGTCAAGGGCAAGGACTGTTGCTCACTCATCTTATGTACTTGGCCTTCATGCAGATCGAGGCTCAGAGCTGGCATTCTACAAGCATTTGTGGAATAAGTTTGATGATGCTGACTGTTCTTGAAAGCCCCCCACGAGGAGTCTCAAGACTGCTCGTGTTGCCGATAGCACTGTGGCCTCTGTGGGAGGAGGTCTTTAAGACTGTATCAAGAAGCAGGGTCACCATCCCGAACTGAAATGAGTCATGCTTAAAACCTGAAAACTGCACAAGGTTCTCTCCTAGCCACTAGAACTCACACTGTTGTCCAATGCAATGTGCATTTGTATACCAAGGAGAAACTGAGTCTATCAAAGTTTGGTGACTGGTCCAACTAATTCACTGATAACAGAACCCAGAAACTCTATGACACAGGACATACTCGTTTGGTGCTCTTTGCATCGAGAGGCAATGCAACTGGCAATCCTTGATGATCACTTGAGTCCTCATTTGCTGGCTTATTTGTGTGGTTACTTTATTAAGGTTAGTCTCCCTGAAGGACTATGTCACTTCCTGCTCACTATTGTTTCATAGCACATCATAAAACGCCTTTCGTTAGTGGTCACTCAGAGACTATTTGAGGAGAAAGGGAAGTTGGGAAGGAAAGACATACTATAGTCTACTTTGGCTCACATCTTCATTTTTCATCAAAACCACTACCCCTTTCCCAAACCCAACCACTTGACGCCCTCCTGTGTCACAGAGTTCCACAGATCTTACTTGTACTTAAAGGGGAATTTTCTCCTATTATTATCTAGCCACTAGATGTACATATCACTTAAGTAACTTCTTTAATCCCTTTCAACAGGACAGGGTAGAGGTGAATTATAGCCTTTCCTCTTAATTAAAAAATTAGGAGAGACAATGCCTTCTAAACACAAAGAGCTAATTTGTTAATTCCAGACAAGTGGACAGGTTGGAAATTGGAGGCTCTGAGAGATGGTGTGGCAGCTGTCTGATGTAGGGGTACCCAGGATGGATGCTGTTGTGCTATTTCAGTTAGGAAATTCTGTACTGCACAGCACTTTCTGGGGTACACTGCAGGACATTTAGCATCACTGCCTGCCATTCATTAAATGCCAGCAGTGCCTCTCAATCATTGTGACTGCTAATGAAATTTCAATTTCAAGTATTTCCAATTGCCTGGTAGTGGGAGGAGCGTGGTACTCAGCTAGGCTGAGCACCGCTAGGGGGAGATGGTACAGGAGGTGGAGATGAATTTGCCGCCTCTGGATGAATTGCATTTTTAGTGGGTCCTTTTGGAAACTCCATTTATCATTCCTAATGTATGATTCACTTTGATTATCTCAAAGCCAGAGTACAGGGCAGGGAGTTATCTCACTAGATTCTTCAACACTGAATACTACAGTTGCTTTTCAGGAAGCAAGCCTCCTAAATGGACTTAGTGCTTTCAAGTATTCAGAATTTCCTGTTAGAAATTTATGATGGTAGATTTGCCATGTTCTTGTCTTTTCTGGTTGTAACCTAACTTCAGTTTCTGTTAAATGAGTCTAAGTGTCTAGATCACTTAATGGTAGTCTAGGAAAGCAATTTCACTTGCAGCTTTGAGCTCCTCTCTCACCTCAGCAAAATGACTCCTTCTTCAATCCCTTCAGCCATTTGAGAAGGAGAATTTTTGTGTGTTTATAAGGTTAGGGCAAACTCCGGGAGATAGTAAGGGGCAGAGAGGCATAGTGTGCTGCAGTCGATGGGGTCACAAAGAACTGAGTAAGTGAACAGCAACAACAATAAGACAGGGGAAGAAAGCAAAAGGAGTAGAGAAAATGGGCAGAGGAGAATTAAACATCATCTCTGGAATTTATAGTCAACTAAATATCTAACCAACAAGGAACAGAGAAAGGTGTGTTTTCAGAACTGGTCTTCATTTTGGGCAGTGCTTTATTGCTCTGGCTCTTGCAGAGGCCATGTGACCCACTGGGCAGGGTCAGCCTGCTCAGAATCCCACCTCCTGAGATGCACAGGGGTGTCATAAGTATGCCTGAAGATCAGGCAGTCAAACTTTGTGAAATAGCCATTGGTTTAAGAAAATGAGGGAAGAAACAGTGCTTCCAATTAAAAAAAAAACAAAAGAAACAGTGCTTCCTAGACATGGAGACTTGTTTTTCTATCACTTTTTTTCACTCCTGCCTGCCTGACCATAACTTTTAGGTCACTTTGAATAAACATTAGTTTCCATATATTATTTTTGAAGGAAACATAATATTAAATACTGCATTTTATTTTATAAATGTGAAGGCCATGGTATCAAAATTCTAACACCGACAGTAAAGGCAATAAGAAATAATTGCCTCCAGATTCAGAATTTTCGTTGCCAGTGCTGGAAATAGAATCTTAACCTTACAGCATGTTCCCTATATGTGTGAGCCCTGGGTATGGAAAGGTCTCTAGAGAGTGTCACAGCATGATGATAAATGCTAGAGGCCTGGAGTTCTGGTTGTCAGACTGCCTGGCTTCAAATTCTGACTTCAGTATCGATTAGTTAATCTCCCTTTCTGGCCTCAGTTTCCCCATCTCTAAAATAGGAATCATGAAAGCACCTACATCCCAGGACTTCTGTGATGACCAAACAAACCAAAATATGTCAACTTCTCCAAACATCATCTGACTCATGGACAGTACACTACAAGTATCAGCTATTTTTGGTTTATAACTTGGGTAAAGCTTAATTCACAGGCTTCTCTTTTAACTCTCTTTTCTATGCACACAGATGTCTTTTGGTCCTGGTGTTAATAATCATGATGAAAAGTCTTGGCTTGAAAATTCTTGAAATGGAAACTTGGGAGAATGTATTCAGAATATGTCCTGTTGCCCTGTCTCACTCCTTTCTCTCCTGTGCCTTTTTCTCCCTCTGGCAAACAACCTTCAGAACATTGTGAATCTGAGAGTTGTGTCCTGTTTCTTTACCTTTCTCTACCCTTGGGGCGCCCAGACCTCCAGGAACACACAACCTATCTCCAGGAGACACCTCCCCCTTTCTGGCCCTCACGGATCCTGCTTGGTCTTCCCTCACTGATCCAAAGACCTGCGTTAAGTCATTTACCCCAGGTTGGGAAGCTAACTGTGATGATGACCCCATGTGTTCCCATATCCTGGGATCTTTGCATTCTGTCCTTGAATCCCAGCAGAACCAGCACCATAAGTGAAGGAAATGAATATCAGTGGAATTTCAGGCATCATGTCACGGCAGCTGTGAGGATTATTTTTGGACAGGGCCCCCTTTGAGTGTCCCTCAGAATGTACTACATAGGCAGCTGCCCAGCCCACTCAGCTTTCCCACGTGTTTCAAGTGGTGAATGAGGCAAAAAGAAAAGCTGGTGCTTTGAAGGGAGGGTGATAATACTGTTAAATAAATATTTAGCGTTTCTTTCCTGGATATGGCTAAATCCCAGCTCAGAGATCAGTTGGGTTGCTGATAAGAAGGATCCTTGCTTAATTCTCAGAAGGATTGTGAGTGAGGAATGAAAACATGAACAGAATTAGACGTTTAATTATTTATAAGTCACTGAGTAGCCAGGGGTTATAATATCTCCATAAAGGGACGTCATGTTAGTCCAGGATTATTCTAGTCACCTCCTAGAAAGATTTACCATTCGAAAATGATAGGCTGGAATGAGTTAGGGCCTCGTTTAGTTTGCTCTAATTGGAGTCAACTGTCAGGGTCTGTAATGGCTTTCCTAATCTTTTAAAAGGTCTGGATAAAAGATACTCCATTTCAAATTTGCTGCTTTGTCAAAAACGATGGTGGCATTTTTCCTGTTTGGGCTTCCCCGGTGGCTCAGTGGCAAAGAACCCGCCTGCTAACGCAGAGGATGTGTGTTCGATCCCTGGGTCAGGAAGATCCCCCGGAGAAGGAAATGGCAACCCTCTCAATATTTTTGCCTGTTTAACACTGAAGTTGTGAAACATGGAATGTTAGGTGTTATGGTAGATAGTCCCCAAAGATAACCATCTACGGCCCTCCTGTCTCCCTCTGTGAGTGCTTTTCTCATATCAAATCTGGACTGTTGAATCTGGGCTGACCTTGGAACTTGCCTTGACCAATGAAACATTTCACAAATGATGTTCTGGGATTTCGGAGTTGAGAACCCTGAGAGAACCAGGAGCTCTCCTTCTCTTGGAGCCCAGTTGCCTTGCTGTGAGAGAGTTCAGACTGGACTATGGAATAGTGTGAGAGACCCTGAAAGATGGGGTTAGCTTACATACCCCCAAGGTGAGCCCCCAGTCAAATGCAGCCACATGAATAGCCTCAGCTACACAACAGAAGACTTGTGGGCTGGGACCAGCCAACTCACAACTCACAGAATTATGAGCAATAGGAAATTACTGCTTTACCTCCAAGTGCCAGGATGCCTTATAATGTAGCACAGTAGTATCTAAGTCAGGGGTTGATCGTCCCGATTCCCTGCAGTTTTCACTTCTTTTCTTGCACTTCACTTCTGGGACTTGCCTGGGCTGAATCACAGGTCCTTCACACCCCTGGCTAGAAATGTCTAGCTGAGAAGGTATTGATGGGCTAGTGATGCTCCAGAAAAGCGTGCCTTGCTTGTGCCATCAAGCAGGGCATAGCCGGGTCTTTCCAATGGGCGGGAGGGATGTGAAAAAGGATTCATTCACTTGCATGTGTGGGGTTCAGACTGCGAGCTGTTCCATTATAAATAAATGAAGTGTGTTTCATCTAGCTATTGTCTGTAGCCTTCTGGTATGTTTGGCTTCTCAACCGTAAACAGTTCTTCCTATGTGTTAGCAATACAGTGAGCCACTCAAAAGTGCCTGTAGGAGAGGTCCTTCTTTTCTCTTTTTTCCCTTCTCTTCTCTCCTCAGCAGCACTGGAGAAAGGAAATGAGAATCAAGCCTCCTGCATATACTTCCAGACAGGACAGAGTTTTCCAACATATGTCCTTCTGAATGTCGTTCTGTTACGTGGAAAAGGAAGATTTATGGGCACTCAGGTTTAGGAAGAAAATGCTAATCAGAGGTTGGTTGGTTGGTTTGTCTTTTGCTGGATTTTCAAAGCCTTTGATATATTAACAAGCTTTGTGAATCTCTGGAAGCATTTGTTACTTTGCTTTCTTTACCTATTACTATCACAAGTTATCCCTTCATCTCAAATAAAAGAGCATCTCTAGGGAAGAATATTTTATAGAATATTCTTTGGGCACTGTCCATTTGTAACAGGAGATTGTTGTAAACTGTTGGAAACTCAGTCATAAATTTGCATGAAGGAATGCAGATGTTATGATCAATTATCTCTTGCACCAAGAGAAGAGTGGAATTGATGTCCTGCCAGAATATCAGATGTACACCTTTTATGGAAATCAGTTCTTTTTCCATATGGAGAGGGGAGAGCAAAGGATGCTGAAACACATGCTTATTCCTCATTCTTTTTTTCGAGTATCCTGCTCTATAGGAAAATGTCAAGAAAATGTTTTCACAGTCTGTCTTGTCATTTAGAGTGTTTAGGTGTCACCTGACAGTGATAGTCATCCTGACCTTAGGCTCAGGATTCTCCTTTCAGACTTCTTCCCATGGTGAAAAGCAGAGAAACTTCAGACTCTGCCTCCCTAGCTGATTCCCTAGCTCTGTGCTCATTGAGCGATTGCTCCTGTCATCTTGAAAGTTCAACAGTGACAAGCCCTTATGACCTGTGGTGGTGGGTCAGAGGTTGTATCATAGCGGCTAATCATGGCTATGGCCTGATTTCTGACCCTCAGCTATAACCTGAGGTTGAATTCTGTCTTATGGTGATTATGGGTTCTGACCTAAATGGTAGCAATTCTGTTCTATTCCTCAGATTTCTTCAGAATGGGATTTTGTAGACTGGTAGGGAGGCCGGATCACATTTAGCTATGCTAACCAAAAGGTGTAATTAAACTTTTCTTCAAGAGATGCTTCTGGAGGACCGCTAAACTTAATGAAATCCTCTTGCTGCGTTTCCAAGAACATTGCCCAGTGCAAGATGGGATTGACCCAGCGGTATAGCCTGCTTGAGCAGTTACAAGGCACACACTCATGACTTTCATCGGGGTGAAATAGATGCCCTTTAGATATCCTTAGGATGAGAACATATAAAGTGTCTCTAGGTTAATGGAACACAAGTACCCTGTAACTCTGAGTGCAAGGATGGTTGGTAAAACTGGACTGAAGGCCAGGCAGAGGGCTGAATTCAAATGACTTCCTTTGCTTCTCTGCTGAGTTGATAACAATCCAGCCTGCAACGATGGTCTGAAATGAGTCATTCATCCCACTTCATTGATTATAAGAAGATAAAGGAAGAGAGAAAGGGATAAAATGGCCAAAGTGGTAATCCTGCCAATGAGTGAAGTGGAATGCTCTAAAAAATTAGACCAGTGACTTTTCTTCCTTGGCAAGAATTAAGTAAAAGAGTGCAAAGAGAAGAAAGGAATGGATGCCCCAACATTCCTACCTTGTGGGGAGAGGGAGCTTGAGCTGAAAGTCAGTAGAAATATGATATGAAAGAGAATATCTCTTTTTTCAACACAAACACATTTTCTTAAAAATGCAAAGCCCTCCAAATTAGGTGAAACAGGAAACATCAATCTGCCAATTGAAATGCTATGTTATTTTGTAAAAAGAAGCTAATAAAATTTGTCATTTTTACTGTAATGATGTTCCAAAGCATGCAGTCTGGCATAGGCTGTGACATAGCCTTAGGGTTAGGAAATATTTAATTACTGATGATTCATAATTACTTCCGTTCAAAAACTTGACCCTTCCTGACACCATCTGGATGAATGGTATGACTGCGTGACTCAGTAAAGTCTGGCTAATGTGTCTTTAAAAAACAATTTTTTTTTCATTTCATTTTTTTATTAAAGGATAGTTGCTTTACAGAATTTTGTTGTTTTCTGTCAAACCTCAACATAAATCAGACATAGGTATACATATGTTTCCCCTTCCTCTTGAACCTCCCTCCCATCTCCCTCCCCAGCCCACTTGTAACTCTGAGTGCAAGGATGGTTGGTAAAACTGGACTGAAGGCCAGGCAGAGGGCTGAATTCAAATGACTTCCTTTGCTTCTCTGCTGAGTTGATAACAATCCAGCCTGCAACGATGGTCTGAAATGAGTCATTCATCCCACTTCATTGATTATAAGAAGATAAAGGAAGAGAGAAAGGGATAAAATGGCCAAAGTGGTAATCCTGCCAATGAGTGAAGTGGAATGCTCTAAAAAATTAGACCAGTGACTTTTCTTCCTTGGCAAGAATTAAGTAAAAGAGTGCAAAGAGAAGAAAGGAATGGATGCCCCAACATTCCTACCTTGTGGGGAGAGGGAGCTTGAGCTGAAAGTCAGTAGAAATATGATATGAAAGAGAATATCTCTTTTTTCAACACAAACACATTTTCTTAAAAATGCAAAGCCCTCCAAATTAGGTGAAACAGGAAACATCAATCTGCCAATTGAAATGCTATGTTATTTTGTAAAAAGAAGCTAATAAAATTTGTCATTTTTACTGTAATGATGTTCCAAAGCATGCAGTCTGGCATAGGCTGTACATAGCCTTAGGGTTAGGAAATATTTAATTACTGATGATTCATAATTACTTCCGTTCAAAAACTTGACCCTTCCTGACACCATCTGGATGAATGGTATGACTGCGTGACTCAGTAAAGTCTGGCTAATGTGTCTTTAAAAAACAATTTTTTTTTCATTTCATTTTTTTATTAAAGGATAGTTGCTTTACAGAATTTTGTTGTTTTCTGTCAAACCTCAACATAAATCAGACATAGGTATACATATGTTTCCCCTTCCTCTTGAACCTCCCTCCCATCTCCCTCCCCAGCCCACCCCTCTAGGTTGATACAGAGGCCCTGTTTGGCTATCTATTTTACATATGGTAATGTACGTTTACATGTTACTCTTTCCATATATCCCACCCTCTCCTCCACTCCTCCCTATGTCCATACGTCTGTTCTCTATGTCTGTTTCTCCATTGCTGCCCTGTAAATAAATTCTTCAGTACCATTTTTCTAGATTCCATATATATGTATGTTAGAATATGATATTTATCTTTCTCTTTCTGACTCACTTCACTCTGTATAATAGATTCTAGGTTCATCCACCTCACCAGAGCTGACTCAAACACATTCCTTTTTATGGCTGAGTAATATTCCATTGTGCATATGTTCCACAACTTCTTTATCCATTCATCTGCCAATGGACATCTAGGTTGCTTCCATGTTCTAGCTTTTGTAAATAGTGCTGCAATGAACAGTGGTATACATGTGTCTTTTTCAGTTTTGGTTTCCTCAGGGTATATACCTAGGAGTGGGATAGCTGGGTCAGAATGGTGGTTTTATTCCTAGTTTTATTTAAGGAATTTCCATATTGTCTTCCATAGTGGCTGTATCAATTTATATTCCACCAACAGTGCAAGAGCATTCCCTTTTCTCCACATCTTCTCCAGCATTTAATGTTTGTAGACTTTTTGATGATGGCCATTCTGACTGGTGTGAGGTGATATCTCATCGTGGTTTTGATTTGTATTTCTCTAATAATGAGCGACTGAATTAACTACTGGCAATGTTGAGCATATTTTCATGGGATTGTTAGCTGTCTGTATGTCTTTGGAGAAATGTCTGTTTAGGTCTTTTCCCCCCCTTTTTGATTGGGTTGTTTGTTTTTCTGGCATTGAGTTGTATGAGCTGCTTGTATATTTGGAAATTAATCCTTTGTCAGTTGTTTCATTTGCTGCTATTTTCTACCATTCTGAGGGTTGTCTTTTCACCGTGCTTAGAGTTTCCTTTGCTGTGGAAAAGCTTCTCAGTTTAATCAGGTCCCACTTGTTTACTTTTGTTTTTATTTCCATTACACTAGGAGGTGGGTCATAGAGGATCTTGCTTTGATTTATGTCATCGAGTTTTCTGCCTATGTTTTCCTCTAAGAGTTTTAGTTTTTGGTCTTACACTTAGATCTTTAATCCATTTTGAGTTTATCTTTGTATATTGTGTTAGGAAGTGTTCTAATTTCATTCTTTTACATGTAGCTGTCCAATTTTCCCAGCACCATTTATTGAAGAAGCTGTCTTTGCCCCATTGTTTATTCTTACCTCCTTTGTGAAAAATAAGGTACTCATAGGTGCATGGGTTTATTTCTGGGCTTTCTACCTTGTTCCATTGGTCTATATTTCTGTTTTTGTGCCAGTATCATACTGTCTTGATGACTGTAGCTTTGTAGTATAATCTGAAGTCAGAAAGGTTGATTCTTCCAGCTCCATTCTTCTTTCTCAAAACTGCTTTGGCTATTCAGGGTCTTTTGTGTTTCCATATGAATTGTGAAGTTTTTTATTCTAGTTATGTAAAAAATGCCATTGGCAATTTGATAGTAATCACACTGAATGTGTAGATTGCATTTGGTAGTAGAGTCATTTTCACAATATTGATTCTTCCTGCCCAGAAACATGGAATCTCTCTCCATATGTTTATGTTGCCTTTGATTTCTTTCATCAGTGTCTTATAATTTTCTGTGTGTAGTTCTTTTGTCTCCTTAGGTAAGTTTATTCCTAGATATTTAATTCTTTTTGTTGCAGTGGTGAATGGATTGATTCCTTAATTTCTCTTTCTGCTTTTTCATTGTTAGTATATAGAAATGCAAGTGATTTCTGTGTACTGATTTTGTATCTTGCAACTTTGCTAAATTCACTGATTAGTTCTAGCAATTTTCTGATAGTATCTTTAGGGTTTTCTATGTACAGTATCATGTCATCTGCAAACAGTGAGAGCTTTACTTCTTTTCTGATCTGGATTCCTTTTACTTCTTTTTCTTCTCTGATTTCTAGAGCTAGGCCTTCCAGAACTATGTTGAATAATAGTGGTGAAAGGGGACACCCTTGTCTTGTTCCTGATTTTAGGGGTAATGCTTTCAGTTTTTCACCATTGAGAATAATGTTTGCTGTAGACTTGTCATATATGGCCTTTACTATGTTGAGGTAGGTTCCTTCTATGCCCATTTTTTGAAGAGTTTTAATCATAAATGGATGCTGAATTTTGTCAAAGGCTTTTTCTGCATCTATTGAGATGATCATATGGCTCTTATCTTTCAATTTGTTGATATGGTGTATCACATTGATTGATTTGCATATATTAAAGAATACTTACATCCTTGGAATAAACCCAACTTGATCATAGTGTTTGAGCTTTTTGATATGTTGCTGAATTCTGTTTGCTCAGATTTTGTTGAGGATTTTTGCATCTATGTTCATCAGTGATATTGGCCTGTAGTTTTCTTTTTTGTGTTGTCTTTGTCTGGTTTTGGTATCAATGATGGTGGCCTCATAGAATGAGTTTAGAAGTGTTCTTTCCTCTGCAATTTTTTGAAAGAATTTTAGAAAGATAGGCATTATCTCTTCTCTAAATGTTTGATAGAATTCTCTTGTGAAGCCATCTGGTCCTGGGAGTTTGTTTTTTGGAAGATGCTTGATCACAGCTTCAATTTCAGTCCTTGTCATTGGGTTGCTCATAATTTCTATTTCTTCCTGGTTAAGCCTTGGAAGATTGAACTTTTCTAAGAATCTGTCCATTTCTTCCAGGTTATCCATTTTATTGCCATACAGTTGTTCATTCAAGAGAGAGAGAGGTATTACCTTGATCCTTTTGCAGAGAGGGATAGGACTCAGGTTAAAATGACTTGTTAGGGTTGCTCAGCCCAGTATGCCAGAAATTAAACCCATTGTTCTTTGTACTGTATCATACCTACCTTAGTCTTTCCATATAGTCAATTTACTACCATGTCTCCTTGGATCTGTCTTTGAAGTCCTCCTCCAATCCTGCCTGCTCCCCCCCCCCATTTAAAAAACTGACCTAGAGCTGGGAAAGGATTGCAATCAATGGAAATCAGGAACAAGTCTACAGAGAGCTTTCTCACCCAGCCTGTCTTAGGATCTTCCACTCTCAGCCAGAACATGGGGAGTATTTCTTGCCAGTGTCTCTCTAATATAAGGGAGGAAGCGATTTCTTAAGTGGAGATAAACCATAGCTAGCTAACTGAAGTGCAGGAAAGTCCTAGCACTTCTGACACTTTTTTAGAAAGCTGAGCTTAACAGGCAGAAAGGAGGAGTGAAAAAGCAACCCTTTCAGCTTTGTATCTGCAGTTTAAAGTCGGTCACACAGAAGGCCTTGTGGGTGTAAAGTTAATCTTATTTAGTATCTTTTCTATGATTTGGGATCAGTGAGAGGTGAACAGAACTACTTGTAATTTTTTTTCAGGGGCATCAGACTTTGCTGGAGACACAAGAAGGGCAAGGTATTATTTTTGAAGCTTCAATTTAAAAACCTATTGTAATGAAGTAAAGCTAAAAACAAGCTCTCCTCATTTTGTGAAATTTTCTTGAATGGGATTGAAGGGCTTGTTGCAAACAGCATATTTTGCCTTGGCAGGGAGTGGAATGAGATGTCTACTGGGAAAGGCAAAGATGTATAGTATTTTGTAAGAGGTGTCGATAATAATGTAGGTTGAACCATCCTTTCAGTGGATCAGATTCCAGCTTCAGATAATCCACATTGCTGATTTTTTTTAAGTATAAAACATTTGAAAGAGAAAACTTAAGAGTAATGCAATGAACTATATACCCATTGCTCACCTCTATCATATTCTATCACTTTGCCATATTTGTTTCAGTATAATTTAAAATAAGTGAAGCATGGTAGATACAGGGAAGCCCCCTGTTACTATCTATCTTTCCTCTATGGTTCCCATCCTCCTTTTCTTCAAAATATAGGTATACAAATATAGACATTCATTTCCATTGTGTTTTTAATTTTTTAGTTAGCATCTTAACCAAATAACACACAGAGAGGTGAGCAAATCATGAGTGACATGTAAGGATAGAAAATATGCATATAATGATTATGTCCATCTCAATTGATGTTTGCCCATGTAATTGCTACCTCAGTCAAGGTACAGACTTTTACCAGGACTCTAGAAAGCTCTCTTGGGTACCCTCATAATTATTCTCTCCTCCAAAGCTAGTTATTATCCTAATCCCTATGATCATTGATTAACTTTGCTTTTTTTTTTTTTTAACTTTTTTGAATGGAATCATGTACTATTTTGTGGGAGACTTCTTAGGCTCCGTATTGTTTGTGAAATTGATATGTGTTGCTGCATATTACCAGTTCATTCTTTTCACTGCTGTATGGTAGATTTTACAAATAAGAGTTTACTTAACCTATTGTACAGTTGATAAATATTTGGGTGTTATGACTCTTATGAACACTGATGCCAAGACCAGAGATGACAGTGGGTGAGGCAAGACAGGTGTTTGGGGTGCAAAATGTAAGGAAGCACTCACTGGTCAAGATCACACTGGCACTTTTATGATCCTGGGAGTGAGCAAGCACTAGGCATCTTCCCTTACTTCCCCCTCCTCCTGGTACTGGCCAAGAACACCTTTACCTGTGTCTTTGCCTGTAGGATAATCTTAGGAATGGAACTGATAGATCACAGGATCCATGAATGAGCAATTTGCAGCAACATGGATGGACCTAGAAAGTGTCACACTGAGTGAAGTCAGTCAGACAATAAAGGAGAAATATTGTGTGACATCTCCTATATGTGGACTCTAAAAAGAAATGACACAAATGAACCTACTTACAAAACAGAAAGAGACTCAGACTTAAAAAATGAGCTTATGGTTGCCAGGGGAAAGGATTGGGGGAAGGGATAGTTAGGAAGTTGGGATGGACATGTACACACTCTTGTATTTAAAATGGATAACCAACAAAGACCTACTGTTTAGTGAATGAAACTCAATGTTTTGTGGCAGCCTGGAAGGAAGAGGAGTTGGGGGAGCATGGATACATGTGTATGTATGGCTAAGTCCCTTTGCTGTTTGCCTGAAACTATCACAACGTTGTTAACAGGCTATACACAACGCGGGAGACCCGGGTTCAATCCCTGGGTCAGGAAGATGCCCTGGAGAAGGAAATGGCAACCCACTCCAGTACTCTTGCCTGGAAAATCCCATGGATGGAGAAGCCTGATATGCTACAGTCCATGCGGTCGCAAAGAGTTGGACACGACTGAGCGACTTCACTTTCACTTTCACATACCCCAATACAAAATAAACAGTTAAAAAGAATAAAGTTACTGCCAAACGGTTTCCCAGAGTGGTTAAACTAATGTCACACTTAACAGTGTGGAGTTCTAGGTGCTCTACATCTTTGCAGCAGCTGATATTGTTAAGGGGTTTCTATTGCTGTCCGTTGGTCATTTAAATATGCTTTTTGAGATACCTAAGTCTTTTTCCTTATTATTAGTTTAGTTACCTGTTTTTCTTTTTTCTTGTTCACTTGTAGGGATTTATTTATTGCAGATTCTTTGGCTGTATATGCATCTTAAAGGCTTCCTTCTCTTTCTGGGTTGACTTCTCATTCCTTCATGGCTTATTTTGATAAACAGGAATTTTATATTTTTAATTCCAATTTACCAATCTTTTATTTACAGTTAGTGTCTTTTCCTCCCATTTAGGAAATTTGTGCCTAACTGGAAATTCATGAAGATACTCTGTTATCTTCTAAAAGTTTTACTCTTCTTAAAAAAAAAAAAAAAAACAAACAAACAAAAAACACCTATCTGGCTGCACTGGGTCTCAGCTGCAGCATGCAGGATCCTCTCTATGGCGTGCCGGCTTCTCTAGTCGTGGTGGATGGGCTCCGGGGCAAGCGGGATAGTCCTTGTGTGTGGGCTTAGTTATCCAGGATATTTGGGATCTTAGTAGCCCCAGCAGGGATTCAGCCCACCTCCCCTGCATTGGAAGGTGGATTCTAGCCGCTGGACCGCTACGGTGAAGTAGAGTTGATTTACAATGCTGTGCTAGCTTTAGATGTACAGCCAGAGCAATTCAGCATGCTGATGCTCAGTCACTGAGTCATGTCCAACTCTTTGCAACCCCATAGACAGCAGCACACCAGGCTTTTCTGTCCTTCGCTATCTCCCTGAATTTTCTCAAACTTGTGTCTATTGAGTCAGTGCTACCATCCAACCATCTCATCCTGTCATCCCCCTTCTCCTCCTGCCTTCAATTTTCCAGCAGGGTCTTTTCCAGTGAGTCGACTCTTTGCATCAGGTGGCCAAAGTATTGGAGCTTCAGCTTCAGCATAAGTCCTTCCAGTAAATATTCAGGACTGATCTCCTTTAGGATGGACTGGTTGGATCTCCTTGCAGTCCAAGGGACTCTCAAGAGTCTTCTCCAACACCACAGTTCAAAAGCACCAATTCTTCAGTGCTCAGCTTTCTTTATAGTCCAACTCTCACATCCACACATGACTACTGGGAAAACCATAGCTTTGACAATAAGGAGCTTTGCTGACAACGTAATGTCTCTGCTTTTTAATATGCTGTCTAGATTTTTTCATTACTTTTCTTTCAAGGAGCAAGTGTTTTTTAATTTCATGGCTGCAGCCACTGTCCACAGTGATTTTGGAGCCCAAGAATATAAAGTCTGTCACTGTTTCCATTGTTTCCCCATCTATTTGCCATGAAGTGATGGAACCAGATACCCTGATCTTAGTTTTTTGAATGTTGTTTTAATATGCATATTCTTTTTCATTTTCTGTTTCATTATAGGTTATTACAAGACATTGAATATTGTTTACTGTGTTATGTAGTAGGACCTTGTTGTCTCTTTATTATATATAAGCAGTTTGTGTCTGTTAATCCCAACTCCTAATTTATCCCTTCCCTACTATTTTCCATTTTGGTAGCCAGTAGTTTTTTACTCTGTGAGTATGTTTCTGTTTTGTAAATAAGTTCATTTGTGTTTTAGATTTCACATATAAGTGACATCATATGATATTTGTTTTTCTCTGATTTACTTTACTTAGCATATTCTCTAGGTCCATCCATGATATTGCAAATAGCATAGTTTTATTTTTTTAATGCCTGAGTAATATTCCATTGTATAAATATGCCACAGTTTCTTTATTCACTCATCTGTTGATGGGCATTTAGTTACTTCCATGTTTTGATTATTGTAAATTGTGCTGCAGTGAACATTGGGGTCCATCTATCTTTTTGAATTATGATTTTCCCTGGAAAAAATCCCAGGTGTGGAATTGCTGGATCATATGCTAACTATTTTTAGTTTTTTGAGGTATCTCCATACTGTTTTCTATAGTGGCTGCAGTAGTTTACATTCCAACAGCTGTATAGAAGGATTCCTTTTTTCAAATTCTTGCCAACATTTATTGTAAAATCCTTATTCTTTTAATATTTATATCTAGAATCCACGTGAAGTTAAATTTTGTGTATGATGTAAGGAAGGAGTCAAAGCTTGTTTTCTCCCCATATGTTAGCCAATTGCTTTAGCATAATTTATTGAAGAGATAAACCTTTCCCCATTGTGTTACAGTGACAACTTGTCATAAATTAGGATATGTTTTTAGGTATTATGTTTAGCTCAACTGCTCTGTATGTCTGTATATCTTACTTTGTACCAACAAAGGAAGCTTACATTTTTATATTCAATTTTTGTGGTTTTTATTTTCTTCTCACCTAATTGCAATGGCTAGGCTGTCCAGTATAATTTTGAGTAGAAGTTATAAGAATTGGCATCTTTGTGTTACCCTAATATTAGGTAGAAGTTATTCAGTATTTCAAAGTTAGGTATCTTATTATCTGTAGGTCTTCCTTAGATGCTCTATTAAGTTGAGAAATTTGCTTCCAAGTTTGTGAGTACTTTTACCATAAATGGGTAGTAAAACCATGTCAAATTTTGTTCTATATCTATTATAGTGATTATTAATTATTCTCCTTTAGTATGTTACTCTGATGACTTGTGTTCTTTGAGTCTCAAAATTAAGTCAATCTTGGATCCTGAAATTAATCCCATTCATTTGTGCCATATTATCCTTTTTATTTATGTTTATATTATATTTGTTAATATCATTATTATTGAGTCTGTGCTCATAAAGAATATGGTCTCCAATATGATTTTGTGATCTCGATGTCAGCACTATGTAAGCCTCATAGAATGAGTTGGCAAGTTTTGTATACTCCTCCATTTTAAAAGAGTGACCTGAAATTGATATTTCTTTCTTAAATGTTTGATGGTATTCACCAGTGAAACCATCTTGGAGTGATATTTTCTTTGTGGAGAAATTTTTAATTACAATTTAATTTCTTTAATGAATATAGATATACTTACATTGTTCTTGTTCCAGTTTTTGTAAGTTTTTCCAAGGAATTTATGCACTTAATGTATGTGGCATAAAATTGTTCATAATTTTTCCTTTTAATGGCCATAGTATGTTTTTTAGTTTATGTGGTGGTGTTTTCTCATTAATTCTTGATATTTAGAATTTGTAGTTTCTTTTTTTCATTGAATCTTGCTAGAAATTTTTCATTTTATTTTTTTCAAAATAGAAATAGTCTGACTTTAGTCATTTTCACTATTTATTGTTTTCTATTTTATTGATCTCTGTTGTCATTTTGATATTTTTTTTGTCTTTTACTTGTGGGTCCAATTTACTCTTCTATACCCCCTTAAAGAATAAGCACAGATCATTTATTGTGGCCTTTAAGTTTAAATTTCCTTTCAAGTACTACTTTAGCTGTATCCTTCAATTTCATTGATTTTTCTCTGTGCTATATCCACTCTGCATCTAAGCCCATAAAAATAATTTTTCATCTTAGAATTCCCATTTTGAAGAAGGCTCCTTCATATAGTTTCATGCGTCTGTTGAAATTATCTATCTGTTCATGCATGTCATCCATCAGTTCAGTTCAGTTCAGTCGCTCAGTTGTGTCCGACTCTTTGCGACCCATGAATCACAGCACACCAGGCCTCCCTGTCCATCGCCAACTCCCAGAGTTCACTCAAACTCATGTCCATTGCGTCGGTAATGCCATCCAACCATCTCATCCTCTGTCATCCCCTTCTCCTCCTGCCCCCAATCCCTCCCAGCATCAGAGTCTTTTCCAGTGAGTCAGCTCTTCGCATGAGGTGGCCACAGTATTGAGTTTCAGCTTCAGCATCAGTCCTTCCAATGAACACCTAGAACTGATCTCCTTCAGAGTGGACTGGTTGGTTCTCCTTGCAGTCCAAGTGACTCTCAAGAGTCTTCAACACCACAGTTTAAAAGCATCAATTCTTCGGCACTTAGCCTTCTTCACAGTCCAACTCTCACATCCATACATGACCACTGGAAAAACCATAGCTTTGACTAGACGGACCTTTGTTGGCAAAGTAATACGTCTGCCTTTCAATATGTTATCTACCATACTTCACACTAAATTCTATAAGATATTCATATTTATTTTTAAGTCTCTGTCTTGATAAAAAATAGATCATTCTAGCAACCCAGACCTATTATGTAACTCCTGAAGTGAGAGAAACACCACAGGAAACTCCAAGATGTAAGTGAATTTCTCTAGTTACTGTCTGCATCCTAAGTAGAATGAAAGCTCAAGTAATGTTTTGTAGTTCAGTTTTGCTCAACTTATTCCTAGGATAGTAACGCTAGTCTGGATATTATGAGGAATTGGCTCTCACAGTTATGGAGACTGATAAGTTCTATGCTCCGCCATCTGCAAACTGGAGACCCAAGAAAGCCAGTTGCTGCTGTTGTTCAGTCATTAAGTCAAGTTCGACTCTGTGATCCGAAGGGCTGCAGCATGCTAGCTCTTCTGTCCTCCGCTATCTCCCACAGTTTGCTCAAATTCATGTCCATTGAGTCAGTGATACTATCTAACCATCTCATCCTCTGCTGCCCACTTCTTTCACTTTCAATCTTTCCCAGCATCAGTCTTTTCCAATTAGTTGGCTCTTCACATCAAGTGGAAGAAGCCAGTGGTGTAATTTAAATTCAAAGTAAGGAAGTTCAAGCCCAGTGTCTGAGAACCAGTGAAGATGATGGTGTAAATCCCAACCTGAGGGCAGGAGAAGACAAATTTCAGCTCAAGCAATGAGTATGAAAAAAAAAGCAAAAGTCTCAGTGTTATCTGACTCTTTGTGACTCCATGGAATTCTCCAGGCCAGAATACTGGAGTGGGTAGCCTTTCCTCCTCCAGGGGATCTTCCCAACCCAGGGATTGAACCCTATCTCCCACATTGCAGGCGGATTCTTTACCATCTGAGCTTATCAGGAAAGCCCTAAAAGTAGGGGCAAATTCCTCTCTCTCCCACTTTTTGTTATATTCAGGCCCAAAATGAATTGCGTGATGTGCACCCACATTTTGGAGAGCAGTCTTTTTCACTAAGTCCACCAATTCAAATAATAATCTCATCCAGAAACACCTTCACAGACACACCCAGAAATTTGGGCATCCTGTGGACAATCAAGTTGGTACATAAAATGAACCATCACAGTGTTTTATAATTTTCCCTTTTTATATATAAATTTTATTTTCTAATTGTTGCTAGTTCATAGAAATACAGTGATTTTAAAATTTTAATCTTGAATTTAGCAATGTTTTATACATTTAATTATTAATTTAAAAATTCCAGCAAGTCTAATAGGTTCTTTGGATTTTTCTGTGAATACAGTCATATTATTTGCAAATAAGAACTTTTTCATTTATTTACATCCTTAAACATTTTTTTGCTTTATTGCACTGGTCAAAATACTTCTGTATAGTGTCCATTAGCAGTTGTCAAAGTAGTTGTCATTGTCTCATTTGTGATTTTACCGAAAAAGCTTTCAGTATTTCAGCATGAAGTGTAAGGCTTGCTAAAATGTCCTCTTTCTTCTTTCTATTTCATCTATCAAGTTAAAAAATTTATTTTCTGTTTTTAGCTTGGTAAAGCTTTTTCCATGAATGTTTTTAGAGTTTTATCAAATGTCTTTTCTGCATTGCCTGAAAAGATATATTTTCTTTTCCTTTGGTTGTTATTGTGGTAACATTTATTAATATTGATTATTGCTCTTGAGTTCCATTTTCTAATACTTTGTAAGAATTTTTGTCTTTGTTTGTAAGTAATGTTGATTTTCAACTTTACTTTCTTGTAATATCTTTCTTAGTTTTGGTATCACATTTATCATATCCCAGTAGACCAAACTGGAGAGGCTTCCCTTTTTCTATACTCTGAGGGTTCTATTTAAGATTGCAAATATTCTATAAAATGATTAGTTTCCTATTAGGGCTGCCTTAAAAAATGATTACAAAATGAAAGGTTTGAAACAACAGAAATTACTCTCTCATAGTTCTGGAGGCAAGACACAAATTAAGGTTGGCAAGGCCATGCTATCTCTGAAGGCTATAGGAGAGGATTCTTCCCTGCCTCTTCCTACCTCCTGGGTAATAGTTGGCATTCCTTGCTTTAAGGAAACATCACCCCAACATCTCCATTTTCACATGGCAGTCTCTGTCAGGGCCCCTTCTCTTCTTCTTATGAAAATACCAGTTATATTTAGTTTAGGCCCTACCCCAATGCAGAGCACCTACTCCAATGCAGTGTGATCTGATCTTAACTAATTAAATCTACAGTGAACCTATTTCCAAATAAGATCACATTCTGAAGTTCTGGGAGGACAAAAATTTTGGAGGGATACATTTCAACCTAGTACAATAAATATTTTGAGAAATTCACACTTGGAATCAGAAACTCTTGGGAAAGTCTTTATTTTGAGTTCAAATTATTCAGTTAAAATTTTCTTTCTTTCTTTCTTTCTTTTTTTTTTTTTTTTTGGTCTCAGTTTTGGTAAGCATTTCAATAGGCTTTGTCTTTTTTCTTTACATTTTCTGTTTTTGGTATAAAGTTGTTCATTATATTCTATGAACTTAACAACATCAATGTAGGATCTGTAGTGATTTTTTTTTTCTGTTTCCTTGACCCCCTGGAGAAGGAAATGGCAACCCACTCTAGTATTCTCACTTGGAGAATTTCATGACAGAGGAGCTTGACAGGTTACAGTCCATGGGGTCTCAGCGAGTCAGACGCGACTGAGCGACTATCACTCACTCACTTCCTAGACTAGTCTTGCTAGGTGTTTATCATTTTTTCAGCCTTTGCAAAAAACAAACTTTTAATAGTGTCAAATTTCTCTACTGTAAGTTTTGAATTAATTTCTGCTCCTTATTATTTCCTCCCTTTTATTTTTTTATTTTTTTCCCTCCCTTTTATTTTTGTCTGGGTGTAATTTGCCATTCATTTTCCTTTTTAAAAAGTTTTAACTGGAATACAGTTGATTTACAATGTTGTACTAGTTGTACAGCAAAGTATATTAGTTACACATATATTCACCCTTTTTAAGCTTTTTTCTTTATAAGCCATTTCAGAGTATCGAGTAGAATTCTCCTGTGTTATAAAGTAGGTCCTTATTAGTAATCTATTTTATACATAATAGTGTGTATATGTCAGTCCCAATCTCCCAGTTTATCCCTCTCCACCTTATACCCTGGTAATCCTAAATTTGTTTTCTACATCTGTAACTCTATTTCTGTTTTGTAGATAAGTTCATTGGTATCCGTTTTTTATATTTCCACCTATAGGAAATGATATTTGATGCTTGTGAGATTTAGTGATGTTTCATGTGATATTTGTATTTCTCTGTCTGGCTTGCTTCACCAGAGTATGACAATCTCTAGGTCCATCCATGTTGCTGCAAATGGCATTATTTTATTATTTTCTGTGGTTGCATAATATTCCATTGTCTGTGTAAAAACAATTTACATTCTCATAGTGTAGGACGGTTCTCTTTTTTCACTGACATTTATTTCCTAGCTTCTTGAGATAATTGATTTTCAATCCTTCTTCTCTGTATCTTATCCTCTAAGCAGATCTTTAGTTAAATCCCATAAATTTTCATGATTACTCAGTTCATAGTATTTTGTAATTTTTGTTGTCATTATTTTGATCCATTGGTTATTTAGGACTGTAATGGATAATTATAAACATTTTGGAGTTTTCTATTATCTTCCTTACTGTTACTGATTTCTAGCTTAATTGTCAGAGAACATGTTCAAGATAATTTCAGTGCTTTGAAATTTGCTGAAACTGCTTTATGGCCCAGTTTATGGTCTATTTTATTAAATATTATAGATGTTCTTTGAAGAAATATTGACAATTTTTAAGACAATACAGGAGAAATTAAAATTTATAGAAATTAACTACTGAAGAAATACAGAAGTTAAACAAATGATTTATCTCTATATATAAGGTTAAATTTGCTAATTATGTTAAAAAAAGTCTTCTATGTCAACTATACCTCAATTAAAAAATAGAAATAAAATAAAAACTAGTTTGTGGGCAAATTTTGAAAAATCTACATATCTAGTGATTTTATCTATTTTAAAAATGTTATGATAGATGTTAAAATCTCTAACTATAATTAAAATTGTTATGTTTTCATTTATGTTTGATAAATTTCATAATTCTAAAATATCCCTTTCAACCTCAAGTAAAACTTTAAGTCTACTTTATCTGATTTTTATATCAACCCATTGGCCTTCTTTCTGTTAGTGTTTTCATTAAGTAGCTTTCCATTCTTTTTATTTATTTATTTATTTACTTAATTTCAAGGCATTGTTTTTATTTATTATTATTATTATTATTATTTTGCTTTACAATACTGTATTCGTTTTGCTATACATTGACATGAATCAGCCACGAGTATACATGAACTCCAATCCTGACCCCCACCTCCCCCCTCCCACCCCACACCTTCTCTCTGGATTATCCCCGTGCATCAGTCCCAAGCATCCTGTATCCTGCATCAAACCTAGAACGGTGATTCGTTTCACTTATGATATCATACATGTTACACTGCTACTCTGCCAACCCATCCCACCCTCTCCATCGCCCACAGAGTCCAAAAGGCCGTTCTATACATCTGTGTCTCTTTTGCTGTCTTACGTACAGGTTTATCATGACCATCATTCTAAATTCCATATATATGTGTAAGTATACTGTATTGGTGTTTTTCTTTCTGGCTTACTTCACTCTGTATAATCGGCTCTANACAGAGTCCAAAAGGCCATTCTATACATCTGTGTCTCTTTTGCTGTCTTGCGTACAGGTTTATCATTACCATCATTCTAAATTCCATATATATGTGTAAGTATACTGTATTGGTGTTTTTCTTTCTGGCTTACTTCACTCTGTATAATCGGCTCCAGCGTCATCCACCTCATTAGAACTGATTCAAATGTATCCTTTTTAATAGCTGAGTAATACTCCATTGTGTATATGTACCACAGCTTTCTTATCCATTCATCTGCTGATGGACATCTAGGTTGCTTTCGTGTTCTGGCTATTATAAACAGTGACGCAATGAACATTGGGGTACACATGTCTCTTTCAGTTCTAGAGGGAGAGGGTGGGATGAGTTGGCAGAGTGGCAATGTAACATGTATGATATCATAAGTGAAACGAATCGCCAGTCTAGGGTTGATGCAGGATGCTTGGGACTGATGCACGGGGATAATCCAGAGAGAAGGTGTGGAGCGGGAGGGGGGAGGTAGGGGTCGGGATTGGGAGTTCATGTACACTCGTGGCTGATTCATGTCAATGTATAGCAAAACGAATACAGTATTGTAAAGCAAAACAAACTAAAAAATAAAAATCAATTTAAAAAAAAGAACAATGGCTTCTTGATATCGGGTCTCTCTGTATTTGAAAATATGCAGATTTGTTCCAAGGTACTTTCTTCTTGGCATTTGTGTTGAACCAGTCAAATAGTGGTCCGTGATTTGTTTGCGGTAGATTGTGTTTAAAGACCAGCTGTTTCAATAAGACTTTTCTAGTCAAATTCCCATGGTGAGGACACTGTTCTGCTCAGAATGAGTCACCTCATTTCTGATTGCTGAATGCCAAACAGGCTCGTCTTCAGTGGTAGCATCTCCTCACCAGCCCCCAGCCCCAGATACACTGTACGTGACTGCACAGGGCTCTGAAGAGCCTGTTAGCTTCTTCCTTTAATCATGCTTCAGGATGCCCTGAGCAGCTACTTCCATATAATATGACTCAGGCTCTGCACATGGTCGCAGGGCAGAGGCAACATTTTTTTTTTCTTAATTGGGGTCTAGTTGCTTTACGATGTTGTATTAGTTTCTGTTATACAAAAAAGTGAACCAACTGCATGTGTGTGTATATATATATACAAACACTTGGACCTCCCTCCCACCCTTCTAGGTCATCACAGAGCATTGAGCTAAGCCCCCTGTTTCCACTAGCTATCTGTTTTATACACAGTACTGCACGTAAATCAATCCCAATCTCCCAGTTAATCCCATCCTCCCTCCCTCCTTCTGTGTCCACACATCCACTCTCTACACCTGCATCTCTATTCCTGCCCTGCAAATAGGCTCATCTGTACCATTTTCTTAGAGTCCACATACATATGTCAATACATATTTGTTTTTTTCTCTTTCTGACTTACTTCACTCGGTATGACAGACTCTATGTCCATCCATGTCTCTACAAATGATCTGATTTTGTTTCTTTTTATGGCTGAGTAATATTCCATTGTATATATATGCTGTTGGTGGGAATGTAAATTACTGCAGCCACTATGGAGAATAGTAGGGAGGCTCCTTAAAAGACCTAAAAATAGAAATACCATATGACCCAGCAATCCCACTACTGGATATATACTCTGAGAAAACCATAATTCAGAGGCAATATTTTAATGCCACAGTCTGGTTACTTTCTGGGAATTCACTGTGGATTAATTTCATGTTAAGTTTGACTTATAAGATGTGACACTGAGAAAATCACTCATGAACTTATAATTTTGAGAACATATGTGCACTCGACCCTCACAATGTTTACTGAGCACCAGCTATGGAAAGGGTGATTCTTTGCAAAAACTCAAAAACGACTAAAATAGAAAGCACTCTAGAATAAGGAAGATGTGAGAAGTAGTAGTAATGATGCCTTTTGTGTGTTTGCAAAACTTTTCTTTTCATCCGTCAGAACAGACTTTATTGTTCCCATTTTAAAGATGAGGAAGTTGAGGCTCAGAGGCATACAAATAATTAACTACAAACTGGCCAAATGAAACATGCCCTTTAGAGGTACGGGCCCTCTACCTCTTATCTGAGATTTTGGGGTCACTTGCGTGTAGGAACTTTTCAGACTCTAAAGAGATAATGGCATATGTGTAGGCATTCTTTACCACTGCACTTCTCTTGTGGCTCAGCTGGTAAAGAATCTGCCTGCAGCGTGGGATACCTGGGTTTGATCCCTGGGTTGAGAAGATCACTTGGAGAAGGGAAAGGCTGCCCACTCCAGTATTCTGGCCTGGAGAATTCCTTGGAGTCACAAAGAGTCAGACACAGTTGAGCAACTATGACTTTTTCTTTACCACTGGCGCCATCTGGGAAGCCCAACGGCCTGTATGTACTATTTATTAACTGACACCCACATCAGAGTCTGGGCATCCCTCTGTCATCAAATACATTGTGTTTCTGCAGCAAAAATGTATGAATATTCAAATTAGTGAGACAGCAACTATAAAGGGCTTCAGATCAGTTAGGTCAGGTTTGGCAGCCAAGTAACTTACATAAAACTTTTCCATTTTCGGAGTTAAATTTTGGATTTCAGAAGTTGAGAGAGGGATCCATGGGCCTGTTCCAGCAGCAGAGAGCTGGTCCATTGGGGATGGAGAACTGAGTCATGGGAGAGTTCATGGGGATGTGACATTGCAGCCAGACCTTAAAAAACTAGTGGAGTTTCAAAAACCAAAGATGTAATTCAGTAATCGACATCTTCTATAAAGCAAGTCAACAAGCACTAAATGGGAGAGGTGAGAAAAAAGTTAAACATTAATTAATTAATTAAATTAAAGAGACTTCCCTAGTGGTCCAATGGTTAAGACTCCATGCTCCCAGTGCAGAGGGCACAGGTTCCATCCTTGGTTGGGGAACTAAGATCTCTCAGGTAAAAAGCATGGCCTAAAAAATAGTAATAATAATTAAATAAATAAACAGGAAAGGTGGTGCAGGAGAAGCACTTCCAGCCATCTCACCCTGGTTCCAGATGATGTGGGCACAGCCCTCAAAGGCTCCACAGCCCCCGGGGCTGTTCTGACTTGCAGGTCTTCCCAGGCTTCTCCCACTTTTAGCACCAAGAGTCCTGTGTCCAGAGAAACCTCCGAGCTCCAGATACACAAGGATAGTTGGTGATCCAGCAGCCCCAGAGTCTGTTCTCTCTGTTGGTGGAGGTCTCATTCAGCAGAGCTCAGAGTTGCCTTTTGATCTGCGCTGCTCACCAGAGCCCTCCGTGGTGCGGGCTCCAAGGCGCTGGACTTTCCCGAGTGAGTCCTCGCCCAGTCCTGGAGCAGCCAGACCCAGAGTCTACCAACAAGAACATGAGGACTTTAAATATAGAACTTGGAAATAGCAGCATTTTTTTTCCTTAATAAATTTTATTGGAGTCTAGTTGATTTTCCAGAGCCCTCCGTGGTGCGGGCTCCAAGGCGCTGGACTTTCCCGAGTGAGTCCTCGCCCAGTCCTGGAGCAGCCAGACCCAGAGTCTACCAACAAGAACATGAGGACTTTAAATATAGAACTTGGAAATAGCAGCATTTTTTTTTCCTTAATAAATTTTATTGGAGTCTAGTTGATTTACAGTGTTGTGTTAGTTTCTGCTGCACAGCAAAGTGAGTCAGTTATACACACACGTGTGTGTGTGTGTGTGTGTGCGCGCATTAGTCATTCGGTCGTGTCCAAATCTCTGTGACCCCATGGACTGTGGCCTGCCAGGATCCTCTGTCCATGGAATTCTCCAGACAAAAAGAATGGAGTGGGTTTCCATTCCCTTCTCCAGAGAATCTTCCTGACCCAGGGATCAAACCCTGGGCGGGTCTCCTGCATGGCAGGCGGATTCTTTACCATCTGAGCCACCAGGGAAACCCTACACATACACATATCCACTCTTTTTTTAGATTTTTTTTCCCACATAAGCCGTTATAGAGTACTGAGTAGAATTTCCTGTGCCATAAAGTAGGTCCTTGCATTTTAAGTCGCATTTTTTTCTGTATAAGTAATTTATTCTTGGTAAGGAGAGTCTCCATTTGAATAATACCTAGATGGGTTATTGAGAAAAATTTTGCTGCTGGTTGACACAAAAGCATCAAGAAAGGCGGCAAATCCACACCAACAAAGCAAACTTCAGTAGAAAAGCTGAAGGTTTGGGAATATCCAGATGTTTAGTGTCCCGCGGGCACGGCCTCGACGTTGATCGTTCGGAATTAAGCTGAGGGGCTGAGGCAATGTTCTTAGAGCATTTCACACACAAAAATGTAAAGCTGGATTTAATATAGCCAAATGATAAAAGCCGAGTCCAGATAAAATTTTCTCCAGAAGAAGCAAACATGCCCGAACAACTTGGCTAACACCTATCTTTAGTCATGAGGATAATACTAATTACCACTGAGTGGCTTTGTTTCCTTGTATTAATAGGGTATCGTGTGGTGTTTCCTGTGTCTGGTTTCCCAGAGCATGGACTAAGAACTGTCACTACATTCTACACACACCCGCCTGGAGCCAGCACAGCCCACCTCCCGGGGCCCCGACACGTACAGGACAGAGTCCAGCCAAACTCCTCCCAGATCCTACAGGGCCTCACAGAGCGTGCTGATAGGAGCTGTTCTAATGCCAACGGTTACCAAGCTGTACATACCCTTTAAGTGACACCACCATTATTTACAAATGAGGGTGTGTCTGCCTTAAGACATTTTTGTCATTTTCAGAAATAAGCGTAACCACGACCTTGGGCAACACAAATAAGAAAAATTGAGAGAAGATGCAAGATGTACCCACAAAGCTGGCTTTTACAAAATCTGGTGCATTGGGCACCAAATCATTTTCAAGAAGAGAATTGGTGATATAGGGCCAGTTCAATGAGAAAGGGAAGGAAATAGGAAATAAAGACCTAATATATTACAAAATAATGAAGATATTCATAATAGCTGCAATAAAAAATAAAGTTGACGTCTAAATCATATCCATGGAACTCTTTCCCAGCTTCAAGGAAAGAACCTCCCCCCAGCCCCATCTCCACACGATAAAATGTGCTGTGCTCAGTCATTCAGTCACGGACTGTAACACTCCAGGCTCCTCTGTTCACAGGATTCTCCAGGCAAGAATACTGGAGTGAGTTGCCATTTCCTCCTCCAAGGGATCTTCCCAACCCAGGGATTGAAGCCGTGACTCCTGCATTGACAGGTAGATTCTTTACCGCTGAGCTACCTGGGAAACTCCAGTAATAAAATAGTAAATGCCAAAAGATTATTTATTATCTTGTCCGTTCATTCACTCATATATTTAACAAATATTTACTCAGAGTCTTCTATGTGTCAGATGCTAGCATGGAGTGTTAAAAGTACAAAAAGTTCACACTCCAGCAGGAGAGACAATCGAATAAAGACAATCATGGAATAAACCGGTAAGTGACGCAAGTTAAATTAATAACAGCCTTTCCCATTTGGAGATAACTTTGTAGTTCACAAGATTCTTTCACATCTTTTTGTATCTTTCTGCATCATTACATTCCAGGCATGTTTCTCATAAACAGATATGGTTGGACATATTCTTCAATACAATCTGAGATTTCCTGTCTGTTACCTGAAGAATTTGTTTACTGATACTTTAACTTACTTCTAACATTTTATTTTGTGTTTTCTATGACCACATTTCTCGCTTCTGTTTTCCATGTTCCTGTCTTGTACTCGATCAAGCTTTATTTATTCTACTTTGTTTCCTTTTACTGATGTGAAGTTATCAATTATATTTCTATTATTTTACCACTGTTTTGCTGCTGTATTGTATTCAGTTATGTCTGATTCTTTTCAACTCCCTGGATAAAGCAAATAGTACACAGCTCTCCTGCCAGCCATGTTCTTATCTTATGTCTTAATTCCACTTTATTTTTAACTCTCTCCCATTAGCCAGCCCTATTGCTCCTGGTTTGGGGCTGTTGTTATTTTTACATCAATGTTTATTTATTTGACAAATACATTTACTAATGTCTTGTTTCTCCATTGGTATCAATTTCCTTCTTACTAAAATACAAACTACCCTGAAAACTGATTCTTAGATGAGCATTTTCTTGTTTTTATTCCCAAACTTCATAAAACTTGTGTATTTCCAAATACAAGGTGGTGGATTGGGGTGGGGGGGCGTTGCTAGTGTTTTTATAGAAAAAAAAAATGTATGTGTATCTCAAAATCTAACTAACATTTTAAATAAAGTGATGCGAAAGAAGAATCTGAAGTTTTATCCCAAATTCAATAGGTAGAATCATGTAAGGATAGCTGTTCAGTGTAGCAAAAAAAAAAAAAAAAGAATGAAAAACAAATGAACTAACAAAAAGGACTGGGACTTGCCTGGCGGTCCAGTGATTGAGATTCCTTCCTTCCACAGCAGGAAGCATGGGTTCAGTCTCCACTTGGCAAAGCAAAGAACAAACAAACCAAAAATCATGTGAGGGCATATTGAAAAGTCAGCAAAGTGTACATCACTATCTATGGGCACTAAAGAAATGCATTGCAGTGTGGTTCCAAACAGGTGTTTCTTAAGAGCCATACTCACTACTCTGAATCAGCAAGTGATGCTTTAAGGGTTTGTCTATGCAAGCGTTTGATGATGACTATAGGTCAATGTTTTGCTTTCTTTGGTTGTATTTTAGGAAGTAGTTAGTAGTTTGGGAGTGGCATATATTAATAATAAACTAGAATTTTTCCCATTTCACATCATGGGAAATAAGCTTGGCAGATTTAGAATGTCTGGTTTTTAGGGAAAAAATTGCCAGATTGAAGTGGGTGATGGGTGTACATTTTTAAGGCGCTCTGTGCGTGTTATCTATAATATCTTCACTCTACTCTCACTTCTGCATAACTTAGCTGGGTACTCATTCTAAGATGACTGTTTTGCCATCCATAATTTAACAACATTATTCCACCATCTTTTGGTATTATATCTGAGAATCCTGTTCCCAACTACTCAACATTCCTTGGTAGGTAATCTGTCTTTTTTCCCTCTGGATTATTTTAATATATTTGTTGGTTATTGGATATTGTGCAGGTGCTGCTGTGATGCATTTTTGCCTAGATATGTATTTATAGTATTCTGCTCAGGGTCCATCCAGTCATTCAGTATCTACTGATTATGCACTTGTTACATGCCAGGTCCAAGCACTGGGGATCAGCAGAAAGCAATCCAGACAAAGTCCTTGTGTTCCTGAAGCTTACTTTCTGGTGGGAGGAAACAGGAATTAAACAACAGTCCCAGACAAATACATTATGTCTGGTAGTGATAAGTGCTATGGAGAAAAATTAATTAGGGTATGAGGCTAGTGAGTTCTGGGGAAGCAGTATATAAGGAATCAGGAAGCTCTTTTTGACTAAATGACATTTGAGTAGATACCGAAAAAAATAAGGACATCAGTTATGGAAATATCTGGGAAGAGCATTATGACAGAGGATACAGTATAAGCAAGAGCCCTAAGGTCAGAGTGTGCCTGGTATATAGTCAAGAAACAGCGCAGAGCTGAACAGAAGTGAGAGAGAGAAAGGCAGTGGATCAGCTCAGGCAAGTAGGGATGTGGGTGGTGTGCCTGAAGCTGCAGTCCATTGTCAGGACTTTGGGAAAGCTCTGTGAAGCCACCACAGTCTTCAGTAACAGAATGCAACGTATGTCTAAAAGCCGCACTCAGTCTGCTGTCTGGAGAACAAGACATTGTATTGTGTAAAGAAGCAGGGATGGAAGCAGGATGACCACGGAGCAGGCCATCATAGTGGTCCAGAGGAAGGATGACGGGGAGCTGAATGGTAGCAATAGTGGTGGAGGTGTTGAGAACTGGTCAGGTTCTGGAGATATTTTGAGGGTAGAATGACAACATTTGTTGAATTCATGGTGGGCTATGAGATTAAAAGATACAAGGATCATACCAAATTTTGTGAACCAAGTAACTGAAACAATGGAAGAGGCATTTTTCTAAGATGGGAAATTTTTAAGTGGAACAGTTTGGCAGGGCAGGGGAAATCAAGAGCTTCCTTTTGAATACGCTGTTTGAGGAGTCTATTAGACATCCAAGTGGAGCTCTAGAATAGGAATATAGGATATAGAAACTTGCCAAGTTCAGAGAAGAAGTGCAAACTGGAGGTGTAAGCTCGGGAAGTTGCCGGCATTTGCTATTTGCAGCCATGCTGGGATTGCATTAGAGAACCAAACAGGAGACTAAGCCTCTGATGAATCCACCACCTCAGGTCAGGAGATGACAAGGATCTGGTAGAGGACACTGGGAAAGACCAACAGAGCAGTATGAGAAAAACCAAGAGAGAGCATTTCCTTAGGGGCTGAGTGAAGAAAGGGTTTCAAAGAGCCGGGAGCCATGGACTGGGTCAAATGCTGCTGATCGTGCATGTGTGGCTTGAGACTGCATGGTTGGATTTTGCAACTGTGGAGCTCCTGGGTGACCCTTGGGTGGACGAATGGAGATGAAATTCTGATTCGAGGGGCTCCAGGAAACACTAGGAGGGGAGAGAGTGTAGATAGGGCACACGGGCCACACTTTGAGTGTTGCTGTGAAAAGAACAGAGAAGTTGAACAGCATCTGGAGGAGGGCAGGGGACAAGAGAAGTTGTTTTCTTTTACCACAACATGTTATTGCAATGTGTTTGCTGACAGTAGTAAGGTTGTCAAGAAGGAAACATTGATTGGTGATTGGGAGCAAATAGGAGAGAGAGAACAATTGCTGAAGGGAGATTGTGATGTTTGGTTCTGTGGACTCGACTTTTACTTCATTTTGAAAAAATTATCAGTTTCTGCATCTTCAAATATTACATCTCTTTGATTCTTGAAATGCCTTCATTCTACAACATGTAATTGGATATGCTTTGGATCTCCTTAGTCCAGTGTCCATATCACTAAATCCTTCTTCAAGTTTACATTTCTGTTTCTGTACAATATTCCAGGCAATGTCTTCAACTCTACCTTTGAGTTAAATAATTCTCCCTTTGATTATAACTAATTTGTTCTTTGACCCAGCCATTGAATTAGCCATTGAATTCTAAATTTCTATTTTTCATAATTTTTATTTTATTATTTTTCAAATCTACTTATTCTTTTCTTAAAAGGTCATTTCTTTCTTACTATTTTGATAATTAATTTCTATTCATTTTAAACATTTTATGTCTCCTTTGGATTGTTTCATTGTCACAGTCTCTTGGGAGCCAGTATTCCTATTTGTCACATCCAGAGACTTTGCTTCCTGGTGGCTATGTTTCTCGTGGAATTTGTGGCTTTTTTTGTTTGTTTGTTTGGCTTGTCTTCAGCCAACGTTGTTTTTCAGTAGAAGTTCTATACACCTTTACCTGGGCAAAGGCCTTTTGAGGAAATTTTTATCTTTGCTTCTATTAAACCAGAGTTTTTAGTCTGAGCCTAAGACGCTGTTTTTACAGAGCCCTCTGAAAGGTCAGTGGCCCTTTGAATATCCCATATTGAAACTCTTCGTCCCAGTCCTCAAGGCTGTGCCTTGTCACCATGTAATATCCTCAGTGCCCAACTACTGAGATGACACCTACGTCCATTATGCCCACAGGTCATTTTAGCATGGCTATATTAATAGCTCCCTCTTCTCTGAGCTCCTCTTTTGTTTTTGAAACGAAGGCTTTCCCTTTCCTTCCAATTCAATTATATATTTTAAAGTATTTTCTGAACACTTTTTTCACCTAATGTTTTTGTTTTTGCCATAGGAAAAATGCCGCAAATACAGCAAACTCAGAAGTCCAGCATAAAAGGCTGGTCCTAGAGCACACGGACTCAGAGAAGGCACTGATGACCCACTCCAGTACTGTTGCCTGGAAACTCCCATGGGCAGAGGAGCCTGGGAGGCTGCCGTCCATGGGGTCACAAAGAGTAGGACATGACCGAGTGACTTCTCCTTCACTTTTCACTTTCATGCATTGGAGAAGGAAACCCACTCCTTGGAGTGGCAACCCACTCCAATGTTCTTGCCTGGAGAATCCCAGGGACGGAGGAGCCTGGTGGGCTGCCATCTATGGGGTCACACAGAGTCAGACATGACTGACGTGACTTAGCAGCAGCAGCAGCAGAGCACTCGGGCTAAACCCAGAATTGAAATCTGCCTCCAGAGTCTTTCCTTTCAACCCAGGAAATAACTACCCATTTGTCAGAGTTAATATGGGAAATGGAAACTTCCTCCATCCTTGTGATACTACAGAAAGAGCAATTACTTTTTTCTCCCTTGGGCAATTTAGGAAAGATTCAATGACAGATCTCCATTGATCCACAGAGAGAATTCTTGACTCACAGCCTTTAGTCATAGATATATTTTTTCAAACTATGGGAATGTCTAAATGAGGATCAAAATAACAGTAAGGAGGCACACGCCCTGCACTGTACAGACGCATGCACTGTGGACCAGGCTGCCTGCTTTCTCCAGCATGCTCAGACTTCGTGAAAATACAAATCTAATCTGCCTTGGAAATTTCAAGAAGGAAGATGTTGGGGTTTTACGCAGGAAGGACTCAGCATTTTTAAACATTTGGAGCATAGGAAGTAATTGATTTTGAAGATTTTATAATTTTTATTTTTGAATAGATGGCCTTTAATGTACTGAAGAAACTTATATTAGGTTAAGAAGTTACATGAATAATAATATTCTATATTTTTATCAGTCAGTGTAATATGGAGATAGAAACTACCCACTAAATCTTCTCTGTTGGTATTTTAAAATCTGCGACAGAAGTTTCAGTTTGCAACATAGATAATCCCATTCTGTTCTCTTTAATATATTTCTAGCCCTACTTATAACTCGAGTTTTACTGAAGTGGAAATGTCATTAGAAGCTAGAACATTATGTTAAATGATCAACATGCTAAATAATCTTAATAATAATAATGAAATAATCAACATGTAAAACAAAAAGATTATTTACTTTTAATCACCTAAAACTACAAGCTATTAAAGATTGTAAATATGAAGACTGTACAAACATGTGAAAAAATACCAAAAATCTTAATTAAGTTCATGAAAATGGGTGCAAAAATTTCCTCTCTCCACTGTGATGTACAAAATAAAAATGAAATAACTAATGAGAAAATGATAAGCCTCAAAATTATACTTCTCTTGCAATCATCTAAAAAAAGAAACCTGTTTAAAAATCAATAAAAAATATCAATAAGTAGAAATATAGTTTGAAAATGTATTTTAAATAAAATTGTTTTCATTAAAAAATATTCTTGAGGGGACATATGTACACCTATGGCTGATTCATGTTGATGTTTGACAGAAAACAACAAAATTCTGTAAAGAAATTATCCTTAAATTAAAAAATAAATAAATTGTTTAAAAATTTTCTGGTGGTCCACTTGTTAGAACTCCATACTTCACTGCCAAGGGCCCAGATTCAATCCCTCTTTGGGGAACTAAGATTCTGAAAGCCGTGCAGAATAGCCAATATATATACATAATAGTTTTCAGATATATATAATAAATATAATAATAATGTTTTAAGATATATGATATATATCAGTTTTAATAATGTATATATATACACACACGTATATATACATTCTAACATGTATACATACATATATATACACATATATATATTCTTAAAACTAATATATATATTATATAGCTTAAAAGTT
>SJXQ01006364.1:0-20077 GCA_006408695.1 Aepyceros melampus | reverse complement strand
TTAAAAGTTATTATATACTATTATATTTATATATAAATACAAATATATTATTGTATTTATTATGTATATTATATATATACATTCCTAAAGCTATTGACTATAAAAAATGTATTAAACGGTAACAGTGGTTCTCTAAGGGCACTTTTTTTTTGCTTGCCTGTTTTGCCTATATTTTCTTTCATGAGCTTGATCATTTGAAAACTTTTCTCAACTGCAGCAAGTCTATTTGCAGCAGAGGGTGTCTATACTATGTGTGTGTGCTATGCTTAGTCCTTTCAGTCATGTCCAGCTCTTTGCAGTCCCATGGACTGTAGCCCACCAGGCTCCTCTGTCCATAGGATTCTCCAGGCAAGAAATGTGGAGTGGGTAGCCAACCCCTTCTCCAGGGAATCTTTCCGATCCAGGGATCGAACCCAGGTATCTCGCATTGGCAGGTGGATTCTCTACCATCTGAGTCACCAGGCAAGCTCCTAGTTGGACTTATTCAGCGTAAGTGGTTCATCCTTAGATGCAGTCATCCTGCATGTTCTGATATTGCTTTCAGACTCCTGGCCCAGCACTGCTCTGTTAGGAGAAGGGTCATCTGTGAGAAGCAGGGTGGCTCAGGTGCTGGCTTTTCTCCAAACCCATTTCCTTCTCTCCTGGCAGGCAATTAGATGTCTTCCCAGCACATGTCACAGGAAGATGTATACCTGTGATGACTTCTAAACAATGGATCCGAGCAGAAGTAGCGGGTACCATTTACAGAAAAGCCACAACAGCCTTTCCATGTGGGATGCTGCAGGCTCTTCTCCTTCTGCCAGCTTCGTGGAGATGAGCTCAGTGACCCTGGAGGCCTCATGGACCATGAGCGCCAGCGTGACAGGGCACACAGCCTACCCACCTTTGCAGCTTGGAGAAGAGATACTCATTTTCAATCTGGTACGAGCAAGACATTAAGTTCTTACTGTGTTAAGCTCCTGAGATGGGAGTTTTTCCATTAAAAAAAATCAAAAGAAAAAAGGAAATGCTCAACTAAAGGAAGAGATTAAGGATGACAATGAATTCAGCTTTGAAAGTACAATAAAAGTCAGATTTGAATAATTGGACCTCTACAGCTATTCCACATCAGTGGTGTTTATATAAGAGTAGTTTCCTGTGAAGTCTTTAGCAACTCATGAATCACTGCGCTTATCCTCACCCAGACACAGCTATGGGGACAAAGGAAAGCATCTGAGAAGGGAGTGAACCCCCATGGGCCCCTGTGCTCGTGCTTCAACCTCTATCCTCCCAGAGGGAGCTGTGGGAACAAGTTGAATATCATCCCTAGGTGTGAGGAAGTTCCCTGCTATCTTTATTTCACCCCAATACTCAGATATTACCAGAAACCCCACCATTCTTAGACTCATCCCACACTAAATACCTGACAACCTTGAGCAGCCTGTGTGTGTGCTGTGTGACCATAGTGGAGATATACCCGCATGGCCATCAGAAAACGTGGGTTCCATGGCCCACAGATCAACAACTCCAAAGCTTGCATAAAGCCCCTAAATCTCCCCCTGACTGTTTTTCATCTGCAAAACAGACGTCAAGTAGATTATGGGCCACTTACCTCACGGAGCTGTTGTGAAGGGCAAAGTGAGATCATAGGCTTAAATAAGATGCAAGGTATTGTATTTATTTCTAGAACTGGCAGAAATACAAAGCTCGGCGACTTCCTAGCCTCAAGGAAGTTGCCTGAATACTGTTTCATATGGACTTTTAGCCCAAGGATTTTGAAGATCCCTCAAACACTTCTTTGCTCTGCCTAAATGAGGCAGCGATGATCCATGTCTTTGGTCAATGACAGCTTAATATAAGTCTGGGAGCTTCCCTGGTGGCTCAGGCGATAAAGAATCTGCCTGCCAATGCAGGAGATCTGAGTTCGATCTCTGGGTCAGGAAGATCCCCCAGAGAAGGGAATGGCTACCCACTCCAGTATTCTTGCCTGCAGAAACAGTGGAGCCTGGTGGGCTATGGTCCATGGGGTCAAATAGAGTCGGACATGACTGAGCGACTAAGTGTGAAGCATGCGTGTGCGCAAGCACACACACACACATCTGGGACCTTGCTTTAAATAATTACAAATTCATGTCATCTGGATTAATCCACCACTGCACTGGATTGGAATACACAATAGTTACTATGTTAATAAGTCTTCAGCAAAGTACTTCCTGTTCTTACTTAGCATCCTTTTTTAACAGATTCTTTACTATCTGAGCCACCAGGGAAGTCTATTTAATGTCCAGGGAACATCATGCATGTCTCAGAGTTTAGAATGGTCTCTTCCCCTGGATCACCTTGTTGCTCTTACACATCATTCTTCTCTGTCATGTTCTTTGCCTATACTGTAACACAGTGTCCCCAAGACCTAAAAATGTTCAGCTCACCCACGTCACTGAGAGGCCAGATTTGCAAGGACTCTTGCAGGGGAACGCAGGAAGTTCAAATTTGGCTGTGCTATTCAGTACATTTGGAAGAACACCGGTTCATGGTCACATTCAGTACAGCTGCTTGATGTATTAACTCGCATTCAGGAGTCCAAAATTTCATGTGTGGCCACTTCCTGTTTCCAGTTTTGAAGGAACTCGTCAGATTTCTGTGCAACTGCAGAGCAGCAGTTGGTGAAGCGGCTGGCAAATCCTCTTGGCTGTTTGAAGGCTGGACCCAGGACGTTTTGCTCACCCTGAGCTTCTGTAAGACTCTGACAAGCAGACAGATGAGCCGGCATGTGGAAGACCTCTCTCCTCTGGAGAGCGGGACACTGTCTCGCAGGAGAGCGGGACACTGAACTTGAGGTTGACTCCCAAGGGGCCTGTCTTAATGAGCATTATCTTATAATGGTCATGATCTGAAACTGCACGCCGCTCTCCAAGGGAACTTACAGAGGACATGATTTGATGCCTAAACTTGGTGCTATTCCATGGTAGTTAAGGGTGAGAAGAAACGAAAAGTCCAAGAAAACTGAAAGGCAGAAAAAGAAGAGAAAGAGCAAGAAAGAGGGGTAGTGGCTGGCTGGCACACCTCAGAACTGATTGAGATAAGCCTGACCTCGATTTGCTTGTCTTTAAGGTCAGAACTGTACACATCAAGGAGGTGGCTGTGAGTGGCTTGGGTGCAGGTGGGCCTCATTCAATTAATTTTCAAAGGCAGAGTGCTCTATAGACACTGAAGCCACATTTCTGGGGTTTGAGCCAGGTTAGCTAAGCTCTGTGCCTCAGTTTTCTCATCTGTAAAATGAGCATCTCAAGTGTGCAAATTTCACAGAAATGTCTGGAAGTGAAAGTGTCAGTCACCCAGTCGTGTCTGACTCTTAACAACCCCATGAACTGTAGCCTGCCAGGCTCCTCTATCCATGGGATTCTCCAGGCAAGAATACCAAAGTGGATTGCCATGCCCTCCTCTAGGGGATCTTCCCTATCCAAGGATCAAACCCAGGTGTCACACATTGCAGGCAGATTCTTTACCGTCTGAGCCAGTAGGGAAGCACTTCATGAAGGATTAAAGCAAATCAGTGCAGACAGAGTTCTTGGAATGAGGTTGCAGGTAGAGAATTACATATGTGTTTACAATGGCCACTATTCATTGCCCTCATCAGGGACTCAGCCAGAAAGCTCTGCTGTTTCTCCACTTCAGCACTGACTCTTGATTGTGACGAGAAACTGGCGGATCCAAGACAAGCAGGAGGAGAAGAGGGAAGGAAGCAGGGTACAGGGTGGTGATGGGAGAGGATCCAGGAGGTTCCGGCAAGTTAACTGAACTCAGCTCACCTTGACATTTAGTGAACACGTAGTTGCCAGCACACACTAGGTCAGGGAGGCTCAAAGGTGAACTGGACCACAGCCATCGAACTGAACCCCAGCTCAGCTGGGCTCATTCCTCACTGCTATGCCCATCTCCACCTCCAGTCCTTACAAACCTGGCGCCCCTTCATTCTGCCATCCAGACCTTTCCTGTCCTTCAGGAACAAGCCCCAGACCCCCATCTTCTGAGGTTCACTGCAGTCCTTTCTACCCTCCCCCATCTCTCCTGTGCAGGGGCACTCCAGCAACTGCAGTCACTTGATATGACACAAGGTGGATGACAGCTTAGTAAAGAAAAGATCTCACTTCTTGCTTTTCACCCTAAGTGGACTCCTCTGTCTCCCTCCGCCCTACACACACACTAACACCCTAACACTCAGCTTTAAAATAGACTACTTTTCAACACACTCATGCACACACACACACTCATGCACACACACACAAGTCAGGGTGCAGAGGAAAATCCCAGACCTTGACAGTGTTACTCCTCGCCTTTGAGACTCTCTGCCCTGACCTCAAATTGGAGATGATACTATTGTACTTACCTTGAGGGGCAACTGTGAGGACTAAGTGCCTTGCTCATATCAAATGCCCTCTTCAGAGCAGCTTTTCTCAGGATCATTTAATCAATCTGATTTCATTTCTTGATTGACTTTGCCATTGACTTTTCAATGGAAATCATACAGGAGGCAGAAGAGTAGAGAGGTTCTGAGGGATGCACTGAATTCATATCTGTTTCTTGGTTGTGTGGCCCTGGGCAACGGACATAACCTCTTTCTTATGTCATTCCCTCATCTGGAAAATTGGGATAACAGAGGACCAGCTCACTGAAGTTCACTGACTATTAAATGAGATCATGTATTCAGGCACTGGGTTGGATAGCATCACCCATTCAAGGGACATGAACTTGGGAAAACTCTGGCAGTTGGTGATGGACAGGGAAGCCTGGCGTGCTGCACTTCATGTGGTCACAAAGAGTCGGACGCCACTTGGTGACTGAACAACTACATTCAGACACTCGGCACAGAGCCCGGCATAGCCTAAGTGTTCAGTAAATGTTAGCAGTTATTATTATTACTATTATTATCCCTGTCTTTATTATTATGGCAGAGCAAGAAGCGGAGGACAACTGAAACCACTGACAGAGCTGTGCTGTGAGCAACCTTTGTGCTGGGAAAAACCCTCCTTTGCTTTTCATTTCTTACACAGTCCAGCGGGCAGCGGGAATTATCTGCCTTGTGGACAAGTTATTCTACGAAGCACTTATTCAGCGTGCCTGTGGCGTTTGACTCCTGCTTTTGACTTGAAGAACATCAAGAAGAAAGCACTGTGTGTGTGTAATATCATGGTTTCCTTCTCAATCTAACGGAGCAGGAAAGATAAAACCATGTTTCATGCTGGCTTCTTGCAAGGCTGTCTGAATGAGAGTTCCAAGTCCTAAAACCAACACCGTTTACCCAACTGCCTTTGAAGAAAAGTAACTGTTAATCACACAGCACAAAGAATCTTTGGGAAAACTTTATCAGTCTCATCAGCCTATTAGGCTAACACGGTCTGATCCTTCCCTGGACTATTTACTCAGACACATTAAGTGCTTCTGGGTTAACCCTCACTGGGACTGTTCATCTCCAGTGGGGGCAACATGTTTTCCATGGGCTGTTCTTACATAGAACTTGAAGGGTACACCATCACCTTGTGCAAAGAACGAAAAGAACATCCTGGAATCGGTTCCAGCTGCTCCCTGTGTTTTCATTTCCAGCAAATACCACGTCCTTCCATCTTTCACCAGCCTGTGTGTGGGGAGGGATGAACAAATCGTTCTGACTTGAGCTTGTTTCAAAACTTCTACTGGGGCAGCAACTTAAGAGGTTGCTCGAGAAGGCTTGTGGGTGTATTATCCTGCTCATGCTTAAGGAACTTGGAAAACAGAATCAGAAAGTGGGGGAGGGGAAGTTAGGGCAGAGATTACTTGGCAGGGAAACCAAAGCGAACCAACAAAAAACAGCACAACCTGAAAGGGGAATTGAAGAGGCTGGCAGAGAAAGGGACATCAAATTGACGATGTAGCCAGAAATCTGGACACTGTAAGAGACAATTTAGAGCTGGGTCATGCCCCAGGCTGAATTTATTGCTGCCTTTCTTGTTAACTCGACTCATGTTTAAAGTCACAACTGCCACGGGATTTTGTCTTCATTGTTTGCCCTAATCTGCCTCAAAATATGAACCCTGAAAGAAGTCTCAGTTTTGAAATTTCTTACCCAAAGTGAAGGCTTCCCTGGTGGCTCAGGGGTAAAGAATCTGCCTGCAGTGCGGAGACATAAGAGATGCAGGTTCGATCCCTGGGGTCGAGAAGACCTCTGGAGGAGGGCATGGCAACCCACTCCAGTATTCTTCCCTGGAGAAATCTATGGACAGAAGAGCCTGGCGGGCTGCGGTCCATGGGGTCGCAGAGAGCGGGAAACAAGTGAGTTACTGAACAACAAACCACAACGACCCAAAGTGAGAAGAATGCTGTCCCTCCCACCAAAGTGGAAAAAGCAGAGACTTCGGGGATGCTGGAATAGATTTTGTAATGATACTGGGTTTGAAAAGAGGTTCTGAATGCGGCTTGTGCTCCGAGAAATGAACCGAGCAGGGAGGTGGGCAGATAACTGGGGGAAGGAAGGTGGCAGGGACGCAGGTAGGGGCGACTCGTGGGCTTGGGTAAAAAAGCAGAGAGGCGCGCGCCTGCCCTCTGGGCCCCGGGACAGCGGTCCAGCCGTCGCCACTGGTCCTGGCTTGCAGAGGGCAAGACCAAGAGGCAGGATTCCTCTCCCTTCTCACACCTCGAGATTAAAAAGTCAACCGTAACGTGAAGCTACGTTGTATCAGTTCCAGGTGAGCAGAAAAGATCTCCTCCCGAGCCAAATTTAATGTCACAAATGAGGCGCGTTACGCTCGCAGCCTGGACATTAACCTTGGGTGCAGAGGGCAGAGAGGCGCGCCTCTCCCGTGCGCATCTGGGAAGGGAGGAGCCCCGGGATGCAACAGAAAGGCGGAGAGGCGAGGTCTCCAGCCTCTTCGCCGCCGCAGTTTGTGAGCGAAATTAGAAATGCACAATGTGTCGGCTCCGGAGGCTGATGATGTTTATGCAGACATAGCACGCTGGTGGACCGGTCCCAACATTCCGCGCTCGGCGCAGAGGAGGTGGAAGCACGGCCGGGCCGCCCCTCCCCCGCCGCCTTCCTGCGCCGCAACCTGGACTTGACCCCCGCGAGCCTGGCGCGGCGCGGCCGGGGCCGTCCCGCCGGAGCCGGGCGCTGAGACGGGCCGCCCCGGGGCCGGCGTCGCCGCCGCGCCCGCAGACGCCCGGCCGCGCCCCGCCGCGCGCTCGCCGAGCCCGGCGCGGAGTGGCCGGAACCCGGGCCTGGCCAGCGTGGACATGTTTCAGATGCCCAGACCCCTTGATATGGGGATGGGAGTGCCGGTGGAGCAGAGGGTGAGAGCAGAGAAGGGCTGCGTGAGACCGGAGTCGCTTTCGACCCCAGGACCCTGAGCCGCCCCCGGTTGGGTGAAGCCGGCGAGTAGCTCCAATTCTCTAGGCTTGTGTCCCAGCTGCAAAACCGAGCCCTGGCCTAGGGCATGTCCAAGGGTCCCCCAGTCCTGACATTTTGATTCTTCTGAACCCCTCTGATTTGTCTCACGGGGATCAAGACTCCTAACTCTATAACAAGGAATTAGCTAAAGCTCAGCTCGAGAGAGGCTTCTGTGGTGGCTCAGACTGTGAAGAATCTGCCTGCATGGTTCGATCCCTGGGTTGGGAAGCTCCCCTGGAGAAGGAAATAGCTACCGACTCCAGTATTCTTGCCTGGAGAATCCCATGGGCAGAGGAGCCTGGCCGGCTACAGTCCATGGGGTCGCAAAGAGCTGGACATGACTGAGCGACTAACAGACAGACATACAGCTCTAGAGAGAGACCCTTCCTCCCCCCATGGGGTGGGGGGGTGGAGTTCAAATAACCCTAAACACTAGAACCCAGTGAATTTTAACTCTGTTACTCTCTAGAGATTATTTATTTCTTTAGTTAACAAAGGTAATTGATTAGACCTAGTGCTGGAGAGAAAAAAAAAAAACGTTACTGGGTCATTTGTCTTTTGGAGGAAACTTAAATCCATAAATCCTGTCTCTAAGAAATAAAACACTCTTCATCTCCAAAGTAGGCAGATCTTCCAGACAAGTCTTCTTTCTTGTTTCTAAATCTTTGCTTTTAGCCACCTAAAATCGGTGGCTTTCTTCTCCTGCGAGTCATGTAGCCTTTCAATTAAGGGGGGGAAAGAACGCCCCATTCTACAGCTGTGACCTGAGAGGACTATGCCAGGAAGAAAGATATTTAGATGTTATTTTGAGAGATTTTAATCTGAAACAGATTTTTTTTCATATACCCTAAGAAAGTATGTAAGATAGTTTATAAACTAGGTGTTACACAAATGTGCAGCATGATTCTTGAAGGATCTCTGGGTGGGAAAAGGAACATACCATCTTCTAGTTATACCACGGAATGTACTACATATGGATGATTCAAGGGCTGGCTAATAAAAAAAAAAAACGTTACTGGGTCATTTGTCTTTTGGAGGAAACTTAAATCCATAAATCCTGTCTCTAAGAAATAAAACACTCTTCATCTCCAAAGTAGGCAGATCTTCCAGACAAGTCTTCTTTCTTGTTTCTAAATCTTTGCTTTTAGCCACCTAAAATCGGTGGCTTTCTTCTCCTGCGAGTCATGTAGCCTTTCAATTAAGGGGGGGAAAGAACGCCCCATTCTACAGCTGTGACCTGAGAGGACTATGCCCAGGAAGAAAGATATTTAGATGTTATTTTGAGAGATTTTAATCTGAAACAGATTTTTTTTCATATACCCTAAGAAAGTATGTAAGATAGTTTATAAACTAGGTGTTACACAAATGTGCAGCATGATTCTTGAAGGATCTCTGGGTGGGAAAAGGAACATACCATCTTCTAGTTATACCACGGAATGTACTACATATGGATGATTCAAGGGCTGGCTAATCTCTACCCACCTCCCGCCAAACAGTAACACTAACAATCAGGATTACATTTCTGACATTTTGTGGTTTTAAAAATAATGAGGGTCAAGGTGATTGACTCAAACTCTAGTTCTTACAGAAGCAAGGTAACAAGGCGTTCAGCCATCATCAGGCAAAAGCTCATCACAATTACAGCCTCCCATGTAATCTTCCAAAATGCCCAGAGGAAGTGGTTCACAGAGAAACCCAGCCCCACCCACATCTCACTCCGGCCCGCCCCCAAATGCTCCCTCTCCAATCAGCAGTCTCCCCATGCTTTTCTGGGCGGGGCAGAGACAGAGACCCAGCAAGACACAGTCCCCACCGCCCCCAGGCTCGCAGGGACAGTCCTTGCAGTGGGGTATTTGTTGTGCTGACCTTGTGACACTGTGTGCGGTCACTGGAGTTTTCTGGCCTCATTTGTCCCTGTCCGAGACCATGAGGCGGCCAGGGAAGCACAGAGAGGAAGTGGCAAAAAAACGATTATGAGGACTTGCGAGACAAGAGATCACAGCTGCTTTGGTGACAAAGATAACTGGACTCGTGTTTCCTTAAAGAAATTGTTGTAAGTCAAAGGTGGACTTGGTGTTCACAACACTCTAACCAGCCTATCCTTTCACTTCCTTCCAGGCATCCCCAGTCTCTCTCCTCAGAGAGCTCCTATTCAAGGCCAATGCCACATGCTCTGGACACAGCCTCCAGAGCCCAATGCCCGGGTCCGAATCCCATTTCTGCTCAAGGACCATAGTTGCAAATGGAAACCGTAATAATGCTAGCTTCAAGGGTGCTCTGAGATTGAAGGAAGTTGTTATATGCTTAGAATGGTGCCTAGCGCACAGGCAATTTCATAAATGTTTTTCCTCCATGGTTGTTTCAATCAGCTGGAGGGTTGCCTGCGTTCTTGCTGCTGCTTCATGTCATTCCTTCTTGCCATTCTGAGCAAGGATCACATCTTGTCTTGTTCAAGAAGCAGGGGAGCATTACCAGATTTGCATTTGGAAAGACGTCATGAAGAATCTAAGAAAGTGTAGAAAACTCAGAGAAGGGAAAGAAAAAAAAAAAACCTTCCTGGGAAGGCTGCCATTCATCGAATCCAACTCAATAAACACCACTTTGTACATGATTCCATTTCAACTTTAATGGCCCCAAGGTAAGTATTTTACTCCATTTCTTAAGAAGGAAATGAAGACTCAGAGAGATTGCTTGCACAACTGGGATTGGAGCACAACAATAATAAATAACATAGGTGATTAACTGTTATGTTCCAGGCATTAAACACACCGCATGTCTTCACTCATATAATGCTCCCGGCAATCCTGTGAGCATTATTCACCCCATTTTACAGCCAAGGAGCTGAGGCAGAGAGAATAAATTACTTGCCCAAACCCCCAGAGATGCAGAGTGAATTGACAGCTGCAGGCCAGCTGCCCACCCTACAAGAGCTCAGTCACAGCATGCAGCCCTCTCCTTGTGTGTCATACACCTCCCCAGCCCCCAACCCACAATGGGAGAGCCCTGGCCACACCAACCCCCTCTCCGCCCACGGTTGCCATCTCATCCAGAAAGTCCTTGAGAACTGCAGCTCTATTAAGAGTCAGCCCCGGGAGAAACACAAGCCACTATGATATATCGTCGTTTGTAATTGGATTTTTAAGACAGACGGAAAATTGATTTTTCCTCTGTTCTGTTCTTTTGTTGTAGTTTCCCTGAGTCACAATATAATATAATATGCTATTGAGAAAGGATGGCCTTCCTGTCATTTTCAAGAGGTTTTTCCCCTGAATATGCAAGAATAGTGTGTATGTGTGTGTGTGTGTGTGTGTGTGTGTGTGAAGTCGCTTCAGTCATGTCCAACTGTACAACCCTGTGGACTGCAGCCCTCAAGACTCCTCTGTTGGTAGGATTCTACAGGCAAGAACACTGGAGTGGGTTTCCATGCCCTCCTCCAAGGGATCTGCCCGACCCAGGGATCAAACCCACATCTCTTACGTCTAACCTGTGGGTGGGTTCTTTACCACTAGAGTCAACTGGGAAGCCCAGATAAGAATAGATGACTCAAAAGATGACCCTCCACTGGGCCTGAACTGGTTGAGATGGGGAAGCTGCAGAATCCCACCACATCCATGTGGAGCCCCCAAGAATCTTCACCAAGGCTCAGGAAAGAGAGAAGGCCGGCTGGGGAGAGGGAAGAGGCACAGGTCTCCCTGAGCAGGCAGAATGTGGCATCAACTCACTGGGCCTCCACACCTTGACCTTCATCTCCCTAAAGTGCCTGGGAAAACATTGCCAGTGGAGGCCTCCTATTGTTCTTTTGCAAAATGAGGCATCTGCATGCTATTTTACCTTTTCTCCAAACTGAGCTTGTATTTAGAAGTTGTTTAAAGCATTAACTGTAAAAATTTAACTCTTTCACCTTCCCAAAGATAGGCCTCTAGAAATGAAATGCACAAACAGTCTGGTAAGAATGTGATAAGGTAAAATAAATTTACTTTGGAATTGAGAATGCCATCAGATGGCCAACAAGTGTCATTTCCTGTCTTACCATGCTATTGTGCTATGAAGTTGGAAGCCCTTGGTTTAAGAATGCAGCCAGCCTCTGAACCCATGGGAAGCACTCTGGGACAAAGATGTCACTAACCCCTGTGATAAAAGGGGTCATGACCTGCCCCTGGAGGAGTGGTACCCAACATTTTTGGCACCAAGGACTGGTTTTGTGGAAGACTGTTTTTCCATGGAATGGGGTTGGCATGGGGATGGTTTCAGGATGATTCAAGCACATTACATTTATTATGCACTCTCTTTTTTTGAGTTTCATTTATTTATTTTGGCTGTGCTGGGTGTTTGTTGTTGTGCAGGCGAGGCAACTCTCTAGTTTAGGTGCTTGGGCTTGTCTTGCGGTGGCTTCTCCTGTGCTGGAGCCCGGGCTCTAGGGTATGCAGGCTCAGTAGTGGTGGTGCATGAGTTTAGTTGCCCCAAGGCATATGGGTTTTTCCCAAGCCAGTGATCAAACCCATGTCCCCTGTATTAGCAGGCAGATTCTTTACCATGGGACCACCAGGGAAGTCCTATTTCTATTATTTTTATTATATTAGCCCCACCTCAGATGATCAGGCATTAGATCCCAGAGCTTACTCTAATTCAATGAACACATAATGAGATTTTTTTAGTGCTCGGTTAGCTGCATGTAGAAGAGAGGAAATAATAATAGCTAACACTAATATGGGTCATATGAGCACTTCACTTATTCACTTTCATAGCAATCCAAAAAACGGCTACTATTATTATTTCACAAACGATAAAACAGAAGCACAGAGAAATCAAGTAACTTGCCCAAAGTCACACAGCTGCTAAATGGCAAAGCTGAGATTTGAACCTAGGTATTCTGTCCCCTGAGTCTGTGTTCTAAACTACCCCCAAAGTCCCATGTTTCTCTAGTTTAAAGAGGTAATTCACATCTTGAAGGGAAATGAAAGTTATTCAGTCAAGTCCAACCCATTGCGACCCCATGGACTATACAGTCTCTGGAATTCTCCGGGCCAGAATACTGGAGTGGGTAGCCATTTCCCTCTCCAGGGTATCTTTCCAACCCAGGGATCAAACTCGGGTCTCTCGCATTGCAGGCAGATTCTTTACCATATGAGCCACCAGGAAGGCCCAATTCATATCTTAGTGAGGATGAAACAGAAAACATGGGCAATACAGACAGGTGGTGAAAAGCAGAAACCCTGCCAGCAGGCTACCCGCTCCAGTCCTGACTGCGCTGGTCAAATGTGCAACCTTTGCTTGGTTTCTTTGTCTTTCTCAGCCAAACAGGGAGGCAAAAAGAGCCTACCCAAGGGACTGTGGAATGATACAGCATAAGGGCTCTGAGAAGGTCGGCCATTGGTATTACGGGTGTGCAGTTCCTTTCTGAAACCTAGGGGTCCAACTGTGTTTTTGGTTCAGAATTTTTCCATTTTTTGGGAGGGATGGTTCTGTGCATTCCTTGAATTATGTATAAGTGCCCCGAAGACCAGGTCTGGGAGTCCTGAATAGCATCCTGTAAGCAAACGCATAAATAATTCTGCAGCAACCCACTTGGCACTCTAAGTGGGCAAATGCAGGTTATAATCACCTCATGCAAGTGATGAGATATGAAATAACCTGCAGCATTCAGAGTTTTATGTTTCAGATGTGGAGAAGAATTGAGGATGTATCTTCCATTGATTTCACTGGTGGGCATGCAATGAGAAAGTGAAGAGAGTCCAAAGGTACAAACTTCCAGTTACAAAATTAAATACATCCTGGGGCTGTGATGTATGGCCTGGCAATGCTAATAACACTGTAGTGCATATTTGAAAGTTGCACTTCTCTGGTGGCTTAGTGGGTAAAGAATCTGCCTGCAATGCAGGACACCTGGGTTCAATCCCTGGAAAAGGAAATGGCAACCTACTCCAGTTCTCGTCTGGGGAATCCCTTCAACAGAAGAGCCTGGTGGGCTACAGTCCATGGGGACACGACTTAGTAACTAAATCACCACCACTAAGACAGTAGATCTTAAAAGTCCTTTTCACAAGGAAAGAAAAATTCTATAACTATGGTTAGTGATGGATGTTAACTAGACTTATTGAGATGATGGTTTTGAATTATATTTAAATATCAAATTCAAAGGGAAGCTAGAAAGAAAGCTGCAGGTAAGACCCCGGATAAAAACCCTGGAGTAGACCACAGGGGAGAAGGATGGACGTCAGAGGTCCAGGGAGGGGGTCTCATCATTGTGGGGCAACAGTGTCAACTCAGCCAAGGAGTGACAGAGATGAGCTGGAGGAACAGCAGCGCCCTTCTCACAGCTTCAATTTTAGTACCAGCATCCCCAAGAGTGGAAGGGGAGCAGGGGCTTTACCTCCTCAGCCTCTCTGAGAACAAGAAGGATTGTGTGGACTTTTCAAAACTGTGTGTCACTGGCAGTACCTGTATGTTGCCGCTTAGTCCCTCAGTCGTGTCCAACGCTTTGTGACCCCATGGACTGTAGCCCACCCGGTTCCTCCGTCCGTGGGATTTCGCAGGTGAGAATACTGGAGTGGGTTGCCATCTCCTTCTCCAGAGGATCTTCCCCACCCAGGGATCAACCCATGTCTCCTACATTAGCTGGCAGATTCTTTAACGCTGAGCTACCAGGGAAGGCCCCAACACCTATTAAGCACTTGCTGCATACAAGGCATAGCTGATGCTCTACGTGCCATATTTAATCCCCAAACAACCCTGAGAAGCAGGTGTTGCCGTCATGCCCGTTGTATGGATTCAAGGCTGCTCTCTAGGGTTTTGCTCAACGTCTCACAGCTAGTGAAAGGAGAGAACAGGGTCTCTGGCATCCAAATGCTGCACTTTACCCAGAGCGCTGGCCAATCCCATGGGGCTCCCAGATGCGGAGAAGCGACAGGATTAGAGACTCAGGGCTGCCAAGTGTAACTCATTTCCATTCCCATTACTTAATTCAACTCTTAAGAAATCAGCCTGTCCTTCTAGTACAAGAAAAAAAAATGAGAAAAAATGCACACAGCTCTGATTTTCAGCACAGAAGCATCATGCCTACAGCTAAAATAGCCCCTTTGGAATTGGAGAGTGAGGCAAACAGAAGCCCTGGTTATTATAGTTCATTTGATTTAATTAAAGCCATAAAAGCACACCACAGCTTTGCAGTGGGTACTGACCCTTCTGCTTAGCTTGGAGGACTCGGAGGAGTCGCAGTCTTATCTGATGGGCAGATACCCAAGTTGCCACCGCCACTCAGCTTGCGTTACAGCCTCTTTACCTTGACTTTAGTCTTTTGTACGCTGTTTCTCTTCTGTCCTCCTGTGTTTGGAAGGTGATCTGCTGATCACGTTTTCTGTCTGTCTTACTGGGCCTCCTCCCTGGTCCCCTGTGTCTGGACCCCAGCCCTGAACTCTGAGCCATCTCTTGTCCCCTGAGTGCCCACAAAGCTTTGCTGATGGTATTCCTTGTTTGTAGAAGATAATGACTCTCTCATCTCTTCCTTTCTCATCCTACCTCTTGGCCTATGGTCAAAGTCCTCCCAAGGGTCATCAGTCCTCCCAAGAAGTATGGTTTCTCCGCTGTCCTTCTTGAGCAGGAGGCTCCAGGGGGAACCTCAAAGTCACTGGTGTTTAATGCAGCAGCTGAGACCTTACCACCTCCCTTGTTTCCTCTTGACCCATCCATTGGCTGAAAGGGCACCTGCCCCAGGTAAGTTTTTATTTTTTTCCCCTTGACCTCAAATCTGCTTTTTAAAAAAATTACATATTATTTTTAATTGGAGAATAATTACTTTACAATATTTGCAGGGCAGCAAAGGAGACCCAGGAAAGGTTTTCAGTGGATCCGTTTTTTCCCTGTTTGCTCGGACTTTCCCATGCAAAGCTTAAAATGGCAACTCACCTCCAACTGAAAGACAGAAGCCAACTCCCCGCATCTGGGTGAGGAGATGGGAGTCTTGCTCATTGCCTGGGCAGGTGTGGAGGCCCCCAGCCTTGGGAAGGAACCAGAGATAGCGTGAAGGAGCTGGAAGGGACCCTTGGGAGGGGGCTGGTATTCATCTAATGTCGAAGGAGCTAGAGACCATTGTCACAGGTATCAACTCAAATATTACAGTGGGAGCTGGGACTCTCAGACAATCTGGCAGCCATGTGGGGTTTTCTGAACGAGCTCACATGGTCCACCAGCCTGTGTGACTCTGGACCACGTCTGCAACACAGCTCTCAAGCCTTGGAGGCTACAGATCAAATTGAAAGTCACCCCTGGATGCTCTGGCCTCTGCTAAAAAGCTGTGATATATGTGGCTCCCTGGAACAAGCCAGATTTCACCATCGCTTCCATCACTTGTATCTTCCAGCCTCTTCCCAACCTGCCTCCCTCCACCCCCCACCCCCACCCACAGTGCCTCTTCCTCTTCTCAGTGTCCGATTGTCTGCACCAACCACTGGGCACTTAGTCAGGTGCGGTCTTGTGGCACTCCTGGCATCCTATATGGAACTTGTGCCTAGGGCATTATTCTTTAAATAGGGGTGTGTGTGTGTGTGTGTGTGTGTGTGTGGTTCGGAAGCTTCTGTCAGGAGCAGTAGTTGAGCTCTGTTGAGGAGGCACAAGTTTGGAGTCTTAGTTCTGTACATACCTCTGTTTGTCAAAAAAAGGCATTCAAGGATGCTCACATCCTCATCCCCCAAGAGACTCTGAAGATGCGTTAAGGAACCTGAGATGGGAGAGTCTCTGAATTACCTGGTTGGACCCAATATAATCACATGAAACCTTATGTGGTGCTGTCAACACATCAAGAATGCCTACTTGCTGGTTTTAAAGATCGAAGAAGAGCCACAGGCCAAGGAATGCAGGCAGCTTTTAGGAGCCAGAAAAGACAAGGAAATGGATTCACCTCCAAACCTTCCAGAAAGAATCGCAGGTCCTCTCACATGGTGACGTTAGCACAATCTGACCCCCAATCTCAGAATACACACACTGCCAAGGGCCTGAAGACTCCCTGAGAATGCACTCTTTCTTCACAATTGTTGCACCTGTGCCATCAATAAACACATGTTAGTAGAATGAACACTTGAACAAATGAAGGATATATATGCACACAGAGATCACTCCCAAGGACGACCCTAGACCGAAGGAAAGACAGCAACCTCAAGGTCACAGAGAAGACAGGCCCTTGAGCCCCCAGGTGGGGAGGCTGAAGCCGCCATCAGCACCTCCTTTGACTGAGAGGTCTGCCCTTTTGTCACCTGGGAGAGTGACATACATTTCTCCGAGGGGAAATGCCAGAGAAAGACGAGACTGTAGGTAATTAAGCACTAAATGGAATAAGAGGGCTGTGGGAAGGTTGGATGATGAGAAACTGAGTCTGGAGAAGGTTATTGATGAGTGTAGACTTGATCTGGACTTTGCAGGATGGCCAGGATTGGATGCGTGGAGTGGGAAGTCGGGCTGACGGAGAGTGGCTTTGTTGTTATTGTTTAGTCGCTCAGTCACGTCTGACACTTTACAACCCCTGTGGACTGTAGCCCACCAGGCTCCTCTGTCCATGGGATTTTCCAAGCAAGAATACTGGAGTGGGTAAGGCAGACTCCTTAGCATTGGGCCACCAGGGAAGCCCAAAGTGGCTTTGCAGGAGTTGATTATGATGAATAGTTACATGGTAGAAACAGGCCCCAATGACTGAGTTCTTCCCAAATATATTAGCTCATGCAATCCTCCCAAAGACCCTCTAGAGTGTTGCGAAAGATATCGACACTTTCTGATGTTTGTGTTCTTGGCTGCCCAGCATCTGATCCCCCTTCTCAGATGTGGGCCAGCTCTCCCTCTCTGAGCTCTGCATTCCCTTTCTCACCCTGCTGACCAGAGAGGCTGCAAAGCCCAGACCCTTGCTTCCTCCATCCCCTAGCAACCAGGACATGGAGATGTGACCTGGTATAACCATCAGATTATCAGGAGCAAGTGGCAGAAAGAAAGAGGACAGGGAGAATTTGTTTCAGCAGCAACACTGGTAGCAACATCTGGATTCCAGAAGCAGTAGGGCACATGGCTCTTCTTGTTCCCAGCATATTTTCTAAGCCTGATTTGATCCAGTCTGCTCAGTGATTCTTTGAGCTACTCAAATCCCAGTAGAAAAGTCCTTGTGTACCTAAGTTGATCAGAATAAATCCATGTTATTTACAACCAAAAAACCTGGCTGATATAGTAGATTAAAATTCTTTTATTGCAGGTTAGGAATTTGAGGCTCAGAGAGGTGAAGTGACTTGCCCAAGGTCACATAGCGTGTACCTGTTTGATTATAAAGCTTGCATTCTTAATACTAACCATGAAATGTTCAAAATGAAAATTGTATTATAAAGTTTTCTTTTGTGGATACTTCAGAGATGGTAGTTTTGTGTGCGGAGAAGGCAATGGCACCCCACTCCAGTACTCTTGCCTGGAGAATTCCATGGACGGAGGAGCCTGGTGGGCTGCAGTCCATGGGGTCTCTGAGGGTCAGACACAACTGAGCGACTTGACTTTCATACATTGGAGAAGGAAATGGCAACCCACTCCAGTGTTCTTGCCTGGGGAACCCCAGTTACCGGGGAGCCTGGTAAGCTGCCGTCTATGGGGTCGCACAGAGTTGGACACGACTGAAGTGACTTAGCAGCAGTTTTGTGTGTGTGTGTGTGACGGATAATTAGGATAAAACAATTATGTTGCTGGAGATAGTATGTACCAGTAGAACCTTTGTAAATGGCAAACTGGAATTATGCACCAAACCCCTTACAGTGTTCAAGTCCTTTGAGTTAATGATTCCATTTCTGGATCTCTATTCCAAGGCAGTGTTTCATAACCTTTTTTTAAATTAACTGGTCCTTAATTAGATAGTATTTTTAGATGCTTTTCCCCTTGGCTCCCCCACCATTTTATATCACAGACATACTATATGGCTGTTTCTGTCCTGCATTTATATCTGTGTTTTATACATTAAAAGAGTAAGATTTATTTCACCCCCAAGAATCAACTTTAGTCCCCTTAGGAGCAATGATCACTCCCACTGAGAATTCATTCAAACACAAGTATCATGGATTAAAGTATGAACAAAATACCAAGCTATCATAATAGTGACGGTGTTGAATAGTTTGACTATCAACAATTTTTCCTTATCCTTTTCCATATTTTCTAACTTTCTATAATGTGCTTGTATTGCTTTCCAATAGAAAAACAGTTTATGATTTTAAAAAAATTTTTATTGGAGTATAGTTGCTTCGCAATGTTGTATTAATTTCTGCTGTGCAGCAAAATGAATCAGCTATACGTATACAAATATCCCCTCTTTCGATTTCCTTCCCATTTAGGTCACCACAGAGCACTAAGTCAAATTCCCTGTGCTATACAGTAAGTTCTCATTAGTTATCTAATTTATACATAGTTTTATGTTTTCGAGGTGGGCTACTTTCCCAATCGGTCAGGCTGGGTCAAGGAGGTCTGCAGTTCCCCAAGGGGACAGGTATCTGTTCCATGCTCTTTGCCACGGCCTCACTCCCTCCCTTGCTCAAGACACTGTCCCCACTTCCAGATGCCAAATGTATTAATACCACCAACCCAGTGTGTGGAGGAGGGGAGCCTGGAGAAGGGGAATTTTCTGTGGTTGAAGCAAGTCTGCAGGCAGTTCAGCACTTCAGCCCATCCTACAGCAGGAGGCTCGGGAACCCAGGGCAAGTCCTTCGGGCCCCAAGTCTTCAGATAGGTTTTCCAGGCTGACATGTAAGCCCATCCTGGAGAGAGGCATTCTGTCGATCACACGGCTGGGGAGACAATGGATGTGAACACCCTCCTCTCCCTGGTGCTGTGTGAACTTGTACAATGACACGAGCGGCAGAATGGGCATGATCCGCCAGCAGGTACCACCAAGACAGGGCGATTGCTTCTAACGCAAGCATCATGGCTGCTGCAGGTCTGGTCTGGCCAGCTCTAGAGGTCAGTGCTTTGAAATATTCTTTAACATCCCAGGGTATCAAGTCCCTTCAGATCCAGGCAGATACTCCCAGAGCCCCACTCAGGACAGGGATGAGCTCTGGCCCTTCACCTGGGCAGGTAGCCTGACAGCAGGGAGACCTGAACTGTCTCTGGCCTGAGTCTGGAGGAAAACACCTGCTTTGGACTGAGTGTGTCCCTTGAAATGTGTTATGTTGAAGCCCTAATCCCCAACATGACAGTATTGGAGGTGGGGACTTTAGGAGGTAATCAGAGCCTGGTGGGCTGTCGTCTATGGGATTGCACAGAGTCAGACACGACTGAAGCGACTTAGCAGCAGCAGCAGCAGCAACGCTAAAGGAGGGCTTAAGAATAGGGCCCTAATCCAAGGATTGGTGGCCGTTTAAGAAGACAAACCTCTCTCTCTCCCACTGTGTATGGACATCACAGGAAGACCAGGAATAGGGAGCTCTCACCAGAACCCAAATCCTGCCAGACACTGACCTTGGATGTTCCAGCCTCCAGAACTGTGAGAGAATAAATCTCTGCTGTATGAGCCACACAGTCTGGGGTAGTTCATTCCAGCAGCCTGAGTTGACTAAGACGATCTCCTTCTCAAGGGGGGACCTGTGGATAATCCCTTTCCAGAAGGCAATGGCACCCCACTCCAGTACTCTTGCCTGGAAAATCCCATGGACAGAGGAGCCTGGTAGGCTGCAGTCC
>SJXQ01006363.1:45173-57119 GCA_006408695.1 Aepyceros melampus | reverse complement strand
CATGAACAGTATGTATCATCAGTCCAGGTAAATGATAAACTCTCCAGCTCTTGTTGGTGTCTTCAAAAAACTTTAAATAAATAATAGTAGTACTTCTCCCTATCTTATTTCTGAAAAAAAATTTTAAAAGACCAAAAATCACTTTCATTACTGGTAAAGATCAGATTGGAGACATAGTTTTAGTCTATTGCCCAGGTAGGTCTGCCAGTTAAATCCTAAAATTAGATTGATTTATCCATTTGGTTTTAGGCCGAACTGAAGGACAGGGCTTCTCATGAAGAAGGCTCTCACTCAGTGAAAATTAAGACAGAGAACTTTGGAAGTTTAATCATGAGTTTTGACATAGGAAAAGAGAATGATAAAAAATTAGGCACCAATGAGAATTATAAAGTATTTAAAGTAAGAATTGGAGTAATCTGATCACAGAGCTAATATATATTTGTCTGTCACTTTGATAAGTACAGTTTAGAGTTTTAAATTCCCACTTAAGCCATAGTCTGACTCAGAGAGGTTAATAAATTTGCTAATGGTCACAAGGTCAATAAATATTACAGCTAAAATTGAAGTTTCCAACTCTAAAGGCCTCCCATATTGTACAATAATACTAAAGAGTTACAAATAGTAATTAGGCTGGAGGAAGAAGAGTCAGTGAAAATATGTAGAAAGTTGTTGCAATAATTGAGATGAAGAACAGTGCATATAGTGAGGGGCTCAGTGAAGAGCATAAATATAAGTAATCTGATCTATAGAGAATTTTATTTTCATTATTTTCATTTTGATTTATTGAGACCTCAGTGATTCCTGGCCTTGCAGTATACACTGGAGTAAAAACACAATAAAGCCTACACCTTGGATTGAAAGTTTCATAATTTAATGAGGGACATAAACCAATGCACAGCTACAATAAACTTAGTCATTGTCATCTCAGAATTGCATGTTACATGTACAGTGGAAACTCCTAAGAGTAATCAATTATTCAGAAATGGAGAGAAGAAGGGGAAATCAGGAGAAGTTTTTCCATAAGTAGTTTCAGGAATTAGTGAGACACTCAATACCCAGATCCTTTTCTAACACAGAAGTGATATCTTTTACAGTTTAATATATGCATAAATATACAAAATCAGGAATGGAGAAAAATAGGTAGCAAGTGGGAAGTTGCTGTATAGCACAGGGAGCTCAGCTTGGTTCTTGATAATGACCTAGAGGGGCAGGATGGGAGGGGCAGGATGAATGGTGGGGTAAAGGGAGGCCCAAGAAGGAGGGGCTATATGCATACATATAGCTGATTCGCTTCATCATACCGAAGACACTAACACGAAATTGTATGGCAATTATGTTCCAATGAAAAAGTTTATATAAATCAACAAAAACATCTCCTAAGCCAGTGATATTTGTCCTTAACATGCGGTATGGGTTTTGCCAAGCTATTTTTCTATACAATAATGTACCTTGAGTGAGATTTATTAAAGAGAATTAGCATAATGATACCTTTGAGTTTTGATCTGTGGTGGGATGACATGCACTTCTAGCGGTGGACCATAGCAACCTAAATACACCTTCTCAGAGTCCTCGAGCTTTCCACAAGCCACCAGTCTTTATTGGATGGATAACAGCCCTATGAATTTCCATTCATCAATTCATTTAGTCAACCAGCCCTGAACCTTTGCAATGTCCAGGTGCTGGTTTGGCTGCTCAGAGAATAGGATTCAGCTCTAATAAGGGGTTATCCAGTAAGGTAAGGGATAAGCAGTTTAGTGAGGGAGATCCAGTAATTCTAATATCTGGAAGTGCACCTTCAAGGAGATATGAGACTTCTTACCAAGTGATCAATTGAAAGTTTACCATGATTTCAAACTTCCCAGAACTGAAAGTGTAAAAACAAAAAAAATGCTTGCGTACACTCACCTAACAATACAGTATGTAATGTGTACTATCCTTTTTTTCTGAAATGATCTTTCCCTCACTCTTCCCATGACTAACTTCTCCTTCAAGTCTCAGCTCCAATACCTCTTCCACCTCAGAAAGATGATTATCCCATGGTAAGAAGCACTTGTTAACCAAACAAATCACTCTATCATGTCATTATATTTATTTCCTTTAGAGGATTAATCATACTCTAAATTCATTTATTTGTTTTATTAGTTATTACTTGTCTGAATCACTTAAATATAAATTATCGAGCAAAGCATCTGATTGGACTTCCCTGGTGGCTCAGATGGTAAAAAATCTGCCTGCAGTGTACGAGACCTGGGTTAAATCCCTGGGTTGGGAAGATCCTCTGGAAGAGAGCATGACAACCCACTCCAATATTCTTGCCTGGAGAATCCCCAGGGACAGAGGAGCCTAGTGGGCTAGAGTCCATGGATGAGGTCGCAGAGAGTCAAACATGATTGAGTGACTAAGCACCAGCACCTGATTTAAGCACAACTTATGGTAAAGCATCTGTCTACAATGTGGGAGAGCTGGATTTGATTCCTGGGTCGGGAAGATTCCCTGGTGAAGGAAATGGCAACCCACTCCAGTACTCTTGCCTGGAAAATCCCATGGACAGAGGAGCTTGGTGCAGGCCACTGTCCATGGGGTCACAAAGAGTCAGGCACTACTGAGTGACTTCACTTTCACTTTAAATACCAGTTCAGTTCAGTTCAGTTCAGTCACTCAGTCGTGTCCGACTCTTTTGACCCCATGAACTGCAGCACGCCAGGCTTCCCTATCCATCACCAACTCCCGGAGTTCACTCAGACTCACGTCCATTGAATCCGTGATGCCATCCAGCCATCTCATCCTCGGTAGTCCCCTTCTCCTCCTGCCCCCAATCCCTCCTAGCATCAGGGTCTTTTCCAATGAGTCAACTCTTTGCATGAGGTGGCCAAAGTACTGGAGCTTCAGTTTTAGCATCATTCCTTCCAAAGAAATCTCAGGGTTGATCTCCTTCAGAATGGACTGGTTGGATCTCCTTGCAGTCCAAGGGACTCTCAAGAGTCTTCTCCAACACCACAGTTCAAAAGCATCAATTCTTCGGCACTCAGCCTTCTTCACAGTCCAACTCTCACATCCATACATGACCACAGGAAAAACCATAGCCTTGACTAGACGGACCTTAGTTGGCAAAGTAATGTCTCTGCTTTTGAATATACTATCTAGGNGTCTGTTAGGCTGAACTAAGAAGTGAGAATATTTTAAACTTTCTCATTCTCCTTGTGATATTTACTTCTTGAATATATATCTCTATTTCCTTCTAATGGTATTTTTTAATCATATTATTTCTAAAGCAACAGTAGATATTTTATTATATTTACAGTATTATTTATTGCCATGGTGTAGAATCAAAGTGTGCCATAAAATCATATTTTTTCAAATAACTGAATGTGTCTATTTCAAGCTCCAACATTTTATTTAATTGTAACCATTTCTATGAAATATTTCCTAAGCTATTATAGAACAACCTATCCAAATAAAATATACTGAGGATCTAAATTTTTGTTGATTCAACAAAGATGATTATTAGGGATAGAATTTTTCTCTCCATACTTTAATAATAAAAGGAAGACTTTAGATGTGACAGACCTAAAAGGAGGGAAGACAAGTAAAAGAAAAAGATGAATCCAGCACCTCAGTACAAAAAAGGGTGACTCTGGGAAGAAAGAAGATTCCACATATAAGCAATATCATATGATACTACATTCTAATTTCAAGTATTCAAATGCTTCCCAGGTTTGAGCGAGTCACCTATAAACATGTATGCAATGTGTATGGTGTGAAGTGTTCTGGCAGAGTTTATGTGTATGGACCATAAAGAAGGCTGTGCACCAAAGAATGGATACTTTTGAACTGTGGTGCTACAGAAGATTCTTGAGAGTCCTTTGGACTGCAAGGAGATCAAACCAGTCAATTCTAAAGAAAATCAGCCTTGAATATTCATTGGAAGGACTGATGCTGAAGCTGAAGCCCCAATACTTTGGACACCTGATGCAAAGAGCCAACTCATTAGAAAAGACCCTGATGCTGGGAAAGATTGAGGGTAAGAGGAGAAGGGGATGACAGAGGATGAAGTGATTGGATGGCATCAATGACTCAATGGACATGAGTTTGAACAAACTCTGGGAGACAGTGAAGGGCAGGGAAGGCTGGTGTGCTGCAGTTCATGGGGTCGCAAAGAGTAGGACAGGACTTAGTGACTGAATAACAACATAATATATAATACATATAACATATCTTAATGATAATGTCATAGAGCCAGTGACAGGTCTGGCGTTCGAATAACTGTCCTTTATCTGAAACCTACTTTTTGTGATTTTGTATACTTGCTTTGCATCCAGCCTAAGGATAGTCTGGACACTACAGAGAGCACCCTCTCTGCCCATATGATAACTGGGGCAGGGAAAAACCAGATACACCTTGAGAGGACTGTATTTCTGCAGTCAGGGTTACTCAGTAGGATGATTCTTGCCCTTGCTGCCTCCATGCCCTTTCCTCCTTGGCCTCAAGTCTGCCATCTCTCTGTACTTCACAGAGCACCTATGCTCGTGAAGCATCCCATTGGCCTGAATATTCAAAATCATCACTGCATTGTAGCCCTTCCATGATCAACCTATAGCATCATTTTTTCTCTCTATCTTCCAGATAAAGTTACATAAACCATCAGTATGTCACCTTCTGCTTTTGAAGGAAGTAAAAGTTGATGAACTGTGCAACAGTTTCTATCAGATCTCCAGAAACCAATAGGCCAGATGGTCAGAGATGGGCTGCCCAATTGTCCAGGAAAGTAAAATGGATTTATTCCAAGAAAGCCAGACCTAGGGGAACAAGGGAATATTGTATTCTTCCTTCTGATATGACAACGGGAAAATGCAAAACTCAAGGTGCTGGTGCTATTGGATGAGGGTGCTAGACAGATATATATAGATGGACATTAAAATAGTTCATATTCAGGATAGTATTAAATAATATAAAATATGAACAGATAGACAAAATATAGGATTCATAAGTCTTTGGTGCCAAAGCTCATCATACTGTATGAAGAACATAGCATTTTCACACATTTTCAGGGAAAGAATTGCAAATCATCAAATTATAAAGTTTCCATATTATAATGTGTCATATAATAATGTATCGTGTATAATTGAAAAAAAAAGCTGGGCTAAAATCAGAAAACATGAATTTTAATCCTGGCTCTGCCAATACTGAGCTATCTGGCTTTGATAAATCACCTATTTTACTTAGTCCCTTGGGATCTTTGCTACAAAAAGGAACAGGAAAATTCTCACTATTTGACCCAAAAGGTCTCTTCCAACTCTGAAACTCTTTGATTGATATGGAATCCATCCAGGCTCAGTTCATTCAGTTCAGTACAGTTCAGTTGTTCAGTGGTGTCCGACTCTTTGCGACCCCATGAATCGCAGCATGCCAGGCCTCCCTATCCATCACCAACTCCTGGAGTTCACTCAGACTCATGTCCATTGAGTCAGTGATGCCATCCAGCCATCTCATCCTCTGTCGTCCCCTTCTCCTCCTGCCCCCAATCCCTCCCAGGATCAAAGTCTTTTCCAATGAGTTAACTCTTCACATGAGGTGGCCAAAGTACTGGAGTTTCAGCTTTAGCATCATTCCTTCCAAAGAAATCCCAGGGCTGATCTCCTTCAGAATGGACTGGCTGGATCTCCTTGCAGGCTCACCACTCTGCAAATATAAATGAGGTCATATTGGCACTCACACTGCAGTCATGTATGTTCACCTGTCCTTGACCACAGACTCACAGGCCCTCAGCACCCATATTACTCTCTCTGAGGTCAATCCCAGCTGTTTCTGGGTCAGAGGATACAGCAAACCCCAGTAAGGCTCTATTCTGAGCCCCTCAAGTCACCTTGATGAGCTGGTGCACCTGCTAACCAAGTACCAGGAGACTCTGAGGCTCCTGATTTGACAAACAAGTGAGGGGGTCTCAGAGCCCAGCTCTTCTGCCTTGATGGCACAAACTGTCAGTTATTAGGGCTCTCTGTGAGATCGTCTCCTGAGATCTCATCCTTGCCTGCCCTGCTTCTTCCACTCCCTGGGGAGTTTCACATAGGATTGAGAGAAAGGCCCCTCTTGCTTTTCCAAGTGGACATCCACTGCCTGCCATCCACGTTAGGGTTGTGTTTTGCCAGGATGTGGCTGGAGGTGACATCATTGTGCTCACTGCTCTTCTGCCAGGAATGCTATCTCCCGGGGGAAAGACTGATGGCATGAGAAGGGGATGACAGAGGATGAGATGGTTGGATGGCATCACAAACCCAGGGGATGTTGAGTTTGAGCAAACTCTGGGAGATAGTGAAGAATACGGAAGTCTGATGTGCTGGAGTCCATTGGGTCGCAGAGTCGGACATGACAGAGAAACTGAACAACCACAGAGGGCATCCTCAAATATGCAAGATAGCAAGAAGCCCGGGTCTTCTTTGGTCCTCTCAGCAACAGCTGGATCACAGTGAATTCTTCTCAGAAGTAAGAAAGCCTGTTTCTTTCCAACTGGGATGCAATTTGTGCCAAAACCTTAGGGCCGAGCCACAGGTGCTCTTCCTTTCATAAAGCTCATTGTGCAAACAGGACCTTCCTTTTCACCATGAGTCTTTTAGTAGTCAACCTTAGTTACTGACATGCAGAAGATTAAAAAAAAAAAAAGATGGCACAAACTGTCAGTTATTAGGGCTCTCTGTGAGATCGTCTCCTGAGATCTCATCCTTGCCTGCCCTGCTTCTTCCACTCCCTGGGGAGTTTCACATAGGATTGAGAGAAAGGCCCCTCTTGCTTTTCCAAGCTGGACATCCACTGCCTGCCATCCACGTTAGGGTTGTGTTTTGCCAGGATGTGGCTGGAGGTGACATCATTGTGCTCACTGCTCTTCTGCCAGGAATGCTATCTCCCGGGGGAAAGACTGATGGCATGAGAAGGGGATGACAGAGGATGAGATGGTTGGATGGCATCACAAACCCAGGGGATGTTGAGTTTGAGCAAACTCTGGGAGATAGTGAAGAATACGGAAGTCTGATGTGCTGGAGTCCATTGGGTCGCAGAGTCGGACATGACAGAGAAACTGAACAACCACAGAGGGCATCCTCAAATATGCAAGATAGCAAGAAGCCCGGGTCTTCTTTGGTCCTCTCAGCAACAGCTGGATCACAGTGAATTCTTCTCAGAAGTAAGAAAGCCTGTTTCTTTCCAACTGGGATGCACTTTGTGCCAAAACCTTAGGGCCGAGCCACAGGTGCTCTTCCTTTCATAAAGCTCATTGTGCAAACAGGACCTTCCTTTTCACCATGAGTCTTTTAGTAGTCAACCTTAGTTACTGACATGCAGAAGATTAAAAAAAAAAAAATCACCCTGGTTTCTCCATTTCCCTGTCATTTCTCTGTGTCAAATTTTACAGGTAGAATCCTTAGAGAATCACTGGAACCACGATCAAGCTGAATTCATGTTGCTGACATCTAGAATCATTTTATGGACATAGATAGGTCAGGATTCCAAATCTGATACCTCGTAATCTCTCTGGGTCTCTCTTAGCTCCAAGCCTTTCAACTTTAACTGATCCTACCCAAACAAAGTGGCACAATTCTTTCATTTATAAAAGTCACTTTAAAAAATTCACTTATAGAAAATCATTAGTATCTAATTTGTTTCCTTGGATTTTAATTAAAATTCCCATCCAGGGAAACACCATCCAGGTGTTTATTTCCTTTCTTATTATCTTCTTCAGAATCTTAAATTAATAATGCTGGTTAATTTTCATATTACTTCCTTGATAATCACCAACAAATGTGTCATTTAGTTACTCTAGGAGAAAAGAGACTGGCATTAATCTGGGAGTGAAATAATACCAATAGTCCTGTTTGTTCTGGGCCTTGTCAGGTCAGCTTGGAAGATGTTCAGGCCAGTGGAACAAAAGCTAGATTTGGAGTAGCGACATTACATGCAGCATGCACACAAGACATGACTTAAATCATCATACTTGTCCCTCCTCTTAAATAGATACCTTTCCATTAGAATAAAAGAATGATCATATTCACCTCTTGCTTTTATGTACAATACATCCATCATATAAGATTAGCCTCCTGATTTAAATCAATACCGTCTTATCAATTGTTTCCTCTCATCCATCGTCTTGTCTTCCTGCATCTAAGATAATTACATGTGTCTGTCAGAATTTATTAACTAGGCAGTGGAATAGAAAACACAATTTTTATTTCTAGTACTTCCATTAATTCCTGGAAGAACTTGATTAGACATTTCATCAGTGGAAACCAATCACATTTTTTATGCTCCATCCTGCCTGTGACCTAGTTTGGGTACTGTTTTTGTTTTTCACTTTCTCAGTCATGTCTGACTCTTTGCGACACTATGGACTGCAGAATGCCAGGCTTCACCATCTCCCAGAGTTTGCTCAGTCTCAAATCCCTTGGGTTTATAATGCCATCCAACCATCCCCTCTTCTGTCATCCCCTTCTCCTGCCTTCAATCTTTCCCAGCATCAGGGTCTTTTTTAATGAGTCTGATAAAAGAAGGTTTCCAAGAAAGATATGGTTTCTGTTTGATTCAAGTTCATAATGTAAGAGAGCAATAGAGAGACAGATCAAGCATTGTTTAAACACATATTTAAAAATACATTTTTCTTCTGGCTTTTATAAGATTTCCTTTAGGCCATATCTTTCAAAGAAGACTTTTAAGGAAGTGAAAAACTATTAAGAACAAGATGAAATCAAAATGCCTTGAATCATTTGCCAAAGTAACTCTAGAAAAGTGGTTCTTAAACTTTTGAGGGGTCACCAGTCCCAGAAAAAAAACAGGTGGGTATGTAAGCATTGGATTTTTGTGGAAAATGTTAAAGAATTCAAAAACCTTTGAAGTGCCTTACTTACCCTAAGTTAATAGCCTTGAGTTTAGGGTTTGGCAGAAACTATTTATGAAGCATTTAAGCTTGCAACAGGGCAACATTTACCCAGATTATGATCTCCTCCTTCACTTTCCCTTTTTTCTCCAGTTCTCTGTTTTCCCTACACAAATTCTGTTAGTTTCTGTTTCTGTCCCCCACCTTTTTGATCTTCTGAGAGTCAGTTCAAAATATTAAACTGTCTATATTCTCCTGCACTTCACATGAGCTTTAAGAGGAGAATCAAGATAACAATGGATAAAAACAGGAACTTCACAAAGCTTTTCCTTTAGCCTCTCTTTCCCGATGATGTGGTGATGCTGGACTTATTAAGATCCCCAGCTTATCAGCTGCATCCCTGTCCTGGAGGAGATGGTTGCAGATTTTTCTGGGCCACCAGCCTTCTTTGCCTTTGCACCTTGTTATAAACAGGACATTTCTCTCCCTACCTTGCTTGAGAATCACTGATGTACACCTTTCAAGTGTGTGTTAGTAGTTTATCATTGTGAAGAAAAATTTCCCAAAACTTGGTGGCTTAAAATAGCGAACACATCCCATCTCAGTTTCTGAGGGTCAGGGTCTGGGTGTGGCTTCATAAGATGCCTGTTTAAATGCCAGCAGGGACTGTCAGCAGGGTCCACTCCAAGCCTGTTCTCTCGGCTCTTGGCCATTGGTGACAGAGGTCAGCCCCTTGCCACCTGTTCCTCCCCACTGGGCAAATCAAGGCCTTGCAGCTGTTTTCCCCATAACAAAGCAGCAAGGGAATGAGAAAGGGAGCTAAGGACAGGTGCCACAGTCTTTTTGAGACCTAACTTTGAGAGTTTCATCCTGCACTCAAGTCGTGTTTGATTTACTTGCAGCATTCTCAAGACTGCCTCTGTTCAAGGGAGGAGAGATACAGTTAAGTGTGATGAAGGGCATGGCAACCCGCTCCAGTATTCTTGCCTGGAGAATCCTATGGAGAGGAGCCTGGTGGGTCCATATGGTCACAAAGAGTTGTACATGACTGAAGCGACTAATCTTGCATGCACATGAATATCAGAAGGCGGGAGTCACCAGGGACCACCTTCACAGGTACAAACAGAGAAGGGAGAAGAAATCAGGTGTGTTTCTTTCTATTCTCTTCATCTATAGTCTCTAGTCTTTAAAAATAGGTAAGCAAATGACTCTGCTTACTTTGCTAACAGGAGTGTAAGAAGACGACTGTACACTGACTTTCTATTCCAAACAGCAGTGAAAGAGAATTCCTGATGGGAGGTGGTTGGGAGCCAGCAGGTCATTGGGTAGTCAGTCTTAGGAAGTTTCTGGCTGGGGCTCCTCATCACCCTCTTTACATGGGTTTTTGGTTTGTTTATTTGCTTTTCCCTGGATCACTTTAATTTTTTTTAACTTGTTTTAACTTCAACAGTGAAAACTTCCCCAATTATCTCCAATTATCAAGTTCCAAAGCACAGTGTTACATTTGATACAACTGATGAACCTATGTTAACACCACATAATCAAAGGCCATAGTTTACATGATAGCTCCCTACTGGCTTTGTACATTCTATAGGTTTGGAGAAATAAGTATAATGATGTGTCCCCACCATGATGGTATCATACAGAATATTTTAATTCCTTGCCTATTAATTCTTCCCTGCCCTAACCCTGGAAGCCACTCATCTTTTTAATGTGTCTATAGTTTTACTTTTTTTAGAATGGCATGTCAATGGAATCATACAACCTTCCCAGATCAACTTCTTTCAGTTGGTAGTCATTGTTTCCTCCATGTATCTTTGTAGCTTAAGAGCTCATATTTTTAGTACTGAATAATATTCCATAGGTAGCATCACCTTATCAAATTCCATAGACAGCATCACCAACTAAATGAGCATGAACTTGAACAATCTCTGGGAATAGTGAAGGGCAAGGAAACCTGGTGTGCTGCAGTCCTTTGGAGTCACAAAGAGCTGGACATGACTTACCAACTGAACAACAACAACAGTATTTCATCGTATTCATATATCATTATTTATTTATTTGATCACCTACTCACTTTTTTGGGTGGTTTCCTTTTTTAATATTTATGTATTTATTAATTTCTGAATGTGTCAGGTCTTAGTTGCTGCACATGAGATCTTTTGCTGTAGTTTGCAGCTTCCAGAATGCATGGGCTCAAGGATGTAGCTGAGGCTCACAGGCTTAGATATCCCATGTGGGATCTTAGTTCCCTGATCAGGTACTGAACCCACATCCTCTTCTTTGGAAGATAGATCCTTAACCACTGAACCACCAAGGAAGTTCCTTGGTTACTTTCAAGTTTGGCAAGCGTGAACAAGGCTGCTATAAGCATCTGTGTGCAGGTTTTCATGGGGACATAAGTTTTGTGTTTTTTTTCTTAATTCACTTGGGGAAATACCAAAAAGCCCAATTTCTGGATCATATAGTAAGAGTTTGTTTAGTTTTGTAAGAAACTTCCAAACTGCCTGTCACTTCACATTCCCGCCAACAGTGACGGGAAGTTCCTTTTCCCTGCAGTTTCACCAGTATTTGCTGCTGTCAGTGTTTTGGATTTAAAAGTTATGACCAACCTAGATAGTATATTCAAAAGCAGAGACGTTACTTTGCCAACTAAGGTCCGTCTAGTCAAGGCTATGGTTTTTCCTGTGGTCATGTATGGATGTGAGAGTTGGACTGTGAAGAAGGCTGCACGCAGAAGAATTGATGCTTTTGAACTGTGGTGTTGGAGAAGACTCTTGAGAGTCTCTTGGACTGCAAGGAGATCCAACCAGTCCATTCTGAAGGAGATCAGCCCTGGGATTTCTTTGGAAGGAATGATGCTAAAGCTGAAACTCCAGGACTTTGGGCACCTTATGCGAAGAGTTGACTCATTGGAAAAGACCCTGATGCTGGGAGGGATTGGGGGCAGGAGGAGAAAGGACGACCGAGGATGAGATGGCTGGATGGCATCATGGACTCAATGGATGTGAGTCTGAGTGAACTCCGGGAGTTGGTGATGGGCAGGGAGGCCTGGTGTACTGTGATTCATGGGGTGGCAAAGAGTCAGA